>OU015752.1:118670168-118711190 GCA_907169655.1 Acomys percivali | reverse complement strand
TACAATTTCCCACATTAAATTCAGACTTTTTGAATTGAATGTAGAATCAAATTATTACTTTGTACAGATTGATAACGCCATTTACAAATGAGTAGTTAATAACCTACAGCAGCTCATGTTGTATTGAAAATGAAATAATTATTTAAACCACATTGATATGTATTTACTGACGGAGAAACTGAGTAAGTAAACATCATACAACCTAGAAGTTCCATAGCTTGTTTGGTAATATGAGTAAAATTACCCCATTCTCCAACAGCATTATTTCATAAATGTTCTTTTCTAATGAGGTTATTATTAGACTTGGCTCTGCTTCTGATTTAAAACCTTGATAATAGCCTTTCGAATCTGCTTCGTCTTCACGCTGTAGATAATAGGGTTGAGCACAGGAGGGATGAGCAGGAAGATGTTGGCCATGGTGGTGTGGACAAAGGCAGGCGCTGAACGGCCGTAGCGATGTACAAGAGACAAGCTGATGAGAGGGATGTAGAAGATGGCAACTGCACTGATGTGGGATATGCATGTGCTGAAGGCTTTGTGTCGCTCATCTGAGGAAGCAATGCTGAGGACAGATCGGATGATCAATACATAGGAGAGTAAGATGCAAGGGCAGTCAAATCCTGTAGTGGAGAAGAGTGCAAACAGACCGAGAATGCTGTTGATTCTATTGTCTGTACACGAGAGCTGAATGAGGTCTACATGGTAGCAGTATGAATGTGAAAGAACCAGAGAACTGCAGAAGGACAGCCTCTTGACAAAGAGCACCACCGGCAACATGACAGCAACATTCCTAACCAGGACAACTACGCCAACCTGGGCGATCCTAGCATTGGTAAGAATAGTGGTGTACCTTAGTGGATCACAGATGGCCACAAAACGATCGAAGGCCATGGCCAGTAGGACTCCTGACTCCATGAAAGTAAACCCGTGGAGAAAGAACATCTGGGCAATGCAAGCATTTAGGTTGATCTCTCGGGCTTCAAACCAGAGGACACCGAGAGTAGTGGAAAGTGTGCAGAGACACAAGCTCAGGTCTGTGGCCGAAAGCATAGAGAGGAAATAGTACATAGGCTCGTGGAGGCTCTGCTCGCGAAGGATCACCAGCAGGATCATGCTGTTCCCAGAGAGGGCAATGACATACAGGAGACAAAAGGGAATGGAGATCCAGACCTGAGCTGTTCGCAGGCCTGGGATCCCAGTGAGGAGAAAGATTGGAGGCTGGGAATTGGTATTATTGAGGATGAGCATATTGAAGGCTGGGAAGAGAAGGGAAATCAGATAATTTAACATAACAGTGCACAAATACCTTATCATATAAATATCTCTCTAACCATCAATACTGCTAATTCTTAAAGAGGTTTAATATTGTCTGATATTAAACTGTAGGCTTCTCTTCCATCTTCTTGGTTTTTCACATTTTTTTCGAGAAAACAGATTTACCAGGTTGTTCCAAATCAAGTTTCTTAAATATTCTGAACCAGCCTTCTTTTTTCTCAAAGACATTTGAATTTTATCTATTTATAATAAACTACATATAGTAAGAACAGTTATGAAAGAATCAGGAGAACCACATGTAAGAGTTACATTAAAAATGTTTAGCTCACTTGTATTTGGCAACCTTGAGTGAAATAACATTTATCTTATGTAGGTGAGTCTAAAGTTTTATATCTATCTCATTCTCTAGGAATTTTATTCTTTCTCAAGTCTCTGCTGCAGTTGAAGCCTAAACAGTTATGTCTTCTAGGCTTACATTATGTAGGATTTAAGAAAATGTTTTAAAGTCTAGAAAAAAAAATTTTAAGTTGATAAATACACGATATGCCAGCCTTCTCTTTAGTAGTGACAAAAAGCCACAAGAAAAATTACTCTTGTCTATAAAACTTTCCAGTAAATACATAAATAATATAATGAGAAATCCAATTTTCAGTATTTTTAAAAATAAATTCTTGAGTATAGTACATGGCACAGAAAAAAACGAAGTCTGATTTTTGAAATGTGACCACTAGACATTCTTGGTAAACATTCAGAGCAATGTCAAAGTGTTCCTGGGACATGCAAGTCTGCTTTTGTAGTGGTAGACTTATTCAAGAAAAAAAGACATCAGGTCTTTTTTTTTTTTTACAGATGCTTGTGTTCTTTGTATTTTATCTGTTCTATGTGTATGATTCTGTCCATGCTCAATTATAGTATTTAGATAGTAGCACATACATTTTACATATGAATCAATTAAATCTAACTAATTTAATCATTAAATAATTGCCCTATTACCTTGAATAACTCACTGCTTGACTCTTGAGAGAAAACATCAGTTTGAGAAAAAAATAATAGAAAAAGAAAGAAAGAAAAGAACAAGAATGTAAGATAAGACAGAGAAAGAAAGAGAAGGAGAAAGAGCAAGGGAAATGGGGAAGAAGGAAGGGAGGAAATGGATGAAGAGAGAAGTCCTTGCCCTTACTTTTAACACAATAAATTAAAGAATGTGTTATAACAAATAGTGACACAAGATACTACTGACACCCAGATAGGTGTTGTACCCAGAACATATACAATGTGGTAGATGCGTTGTTTTTTCATCTATAGCCATCCAGTCCACATAAACGTTCAAGAAGTAAAAATTTTCCCCTTCCTTTCTCTTATATATTTACAGCAAGGACTAAAGTAATTCTCCTAAAAGTATACAGTTGGTCGGAGAATAGTTGGACTTTCTATATCTAATAAAAGTCAGAAGCACATAGGAGGAATCTATCAACCACACAGGATGATGAATCCTGATGAACATTTCTCAAATCTGTGCTTTTCCAGAGACACACTATCATCAATATGTTTCCTTTGGTGTATTTTGCTTTATGTCAAATATAAATCTAGGTAAGCTGTCACTCTTTAGTTTTTCTGGGAAGTGAGCTTGGCATTAATGCTCTCTTGTGTGGCAAGACATCCAAGCTATACTTTCAACAGAAGCTCAGGAGTCCAGTGGCTCATTTTAATGACCCTCAATTTTTTAGTGTATGTTGCTGACAATTCTTCCTAGAAAATTTTTCTCCCCATTCTCTTGGGAAACTAGTCTCTATTAGTTATTTCTAGATGGTAGATCCCTTCTTTCTTTTTTGTTTAGTTTTTGTTTTCTCCTGATAAACCCATTTTTCAGCTTTATCTACATCTCTTTCTGATATTAATCATCTGCCTATTGTCAAATCAATCTTTAAAAGTGCCTTGCCCACTTTCATGATTTCTGTTTCATTTACAGAATGACAATTTCAAGTAAATATTAGATTCTAGTTGCCAGAATCTAAATGTGAAAATAAAAATTATTTGAATAAAAGATGTGCGGCCTTTCATAGGTAAAAGAAATATCAATATGCTGTGGACTCCATCACTCTATCATACTCTTTAACTTTCCTTTATAGCTTTCCTGACCACATAAATATATATGTAATATAACAATGTATTGTTATTTTCACAGAAATGGTCCTGCTTTTAGAAATTTTACTCTTGTGCTTTATTTATTTAACTGGAACCATTTCCAATCAATTATCAAAACACTTTTAGTCAAACTTTCTTTCTAGATCTACCTCAGCTTTCTCTGAATACAATGTCTCTTACAAATGTTTGTACAAGCTAACATAAACTATTAAATTAGCTTACAAATAATTACAACTTGTTTTAAATTACAAATTTCTCAAAATAATACTACTATATTAGACTAAGATGGAATGCCCCAAAAGCAATGACAACTATTGCTATTAATTAATCCATACCAGAAAGAGTGATTTAAGAAAAGGATCTTTTAAGCTGAATAACAGTAAGAAAACTATAGATCAGCATTTAAGTGAAAATTATATCCTAGAGACTATATGTTTATTAGAAAATAAATGTTAATTATTCAAGTTATCAACATAAAAACTAGGGAACTATTGAATAAAAATCAAAATAAACAATAAAGATTTTAAAAGTTAAAATAAATGCATTGGCAATAAAGCCAGTATAAGTGAACTTTTAAAAATTCAGCCAGAAAAATAATGTAAATGACAATTTAAACAATATATAGTCAAATAAATGAACCTTTAAATATGATGGAATGTTATGAGTAAAAATAAAAATAATATGTATGAAGTAACTATTTTGATAAGAAACATCAATTATCAAACTGATGTAGCAAATAAAATTACAAGTAATAATGAAATAAAATATGAAACCAGATCTCAGTCAGCACCAAATAAATCCAATATATGGAGAAAATAGCTCATTAATTTGCAATAGACTGTTTCTAATTGAGGATGACGGAGTTAGGCACAGAGAGCTACAAAATCAAATACATGTATCCATACCCAAAACTAGAGTTGATAGTAAGCCAAACCTCCTTGAACGCTTACTTCCCGGCAAAGGAAAGAGTGATACTGAAATGACCTCCTTTTCAAAGCTAAATAAAAAGTGAAGAAGAAATAAAATACATGATGAGTGTCACTTTTAAGACTTCATTGAGTCAAAATCCTTCTGTCTATTTTCCCTAGCTTTGATGCTGTCTCCTAAAAAAGAAGTATGTCTGTCGCCTTCCTGCTGATGTATTTAGTTCCAAGAGCCCCACAGGTTGTACTCCTCCACCTGTGGCCTGTGGTTCTTCTGTTCTAAGCACTTCCTCCCCGCTCATGTGCTTCTTGTCTTTGCTTTGTTCCAGACTCTCGTTATATTGCAGCAGTTTATTGCATAGGCTTTGTCGTAAAGGTCTTTGTACCTTACCTGATCTTATTGTTTTACCAACAAAATGACTGGAGCACGTTCACGTTCCACCAGGTCGAATGTATTTACGGGCTGATTGCTCTGGTAGTTTATGGACCTGACCCACTAATAAGTATGCCAGCATGTACTTCAAACCTGCTGCCAAAAGGCCCATGGGACTCCAACCAGGCGTGACAGGGGAAAACAACCTACGAGCCTCTTCACACTGCACTAAGAACATCAACATGACTGTTTATTTCTGCTCCTCATTTTATTATCTTCATAATATGTTTAAATATAGATGTCTTTTACTGTTAGGTTATAGGTTTTTAATAGAGTTCAGAGAATGAGGCATCATGAACTTCCTCCTCCCCCCCCCGACCCCCGTTCCCTTTTCTCCTCTTGCTCAAATTGAAGTACCAACCACAATGCTCTCTTAACACTGCATATAAACTAACTACATACTCCTAGCTACTATTTCATGGTGTGTTTAAGTTATTCAAGTTTGAAAAGAAGTTAACTGCTGACTGGAATACAATTAAGCTTTAACTGACGTAGAATTTCAGTACGTCGTGCCCACTTGTTATCCCAGCCACTTAGGAGACACAGTAAGAAGAGTTAGAAGTTTGAGTTCACCCTTGGTTACATAGTCAATCCAAGGACAGCCTGGGTAACATAAGACCTTTCTCAAAAAAACAAAAAAATAATAATAATAGCTAAGACAGAATTAGCCATGAGACTAAAAATAGAGTGACTTGTGCCATTCCAGTGATGAGAATAAAGCTTACGCTCTTAGAATGTCTCACTTTCTCATTTTTGCTTAAATTTGGTTAATTTATTTTGGAGCGTGTTTTTCTGAAATCAGTGATTTTTTTTTCTTAGAAACTCAAATTGTAGCTACAAAAAATGATAAGCTTTCTCCATTGCCTGACTAATGACTTATGACTATTTGTTAATAAAAAATTAAATCGTTGAAAATCATGATTTGTATGTAAATGTCTTTTTCATATGGAAGTCATAATTCAGGGCTGGAACTGGGGCTATGTTTTGATTTTCTGATTTTTCTTCAACTGCAAGGTCATACCGTGTACAGGATTCCAGCATACTGCTGATGACATGCCATGTCAACCTCACTCCTGTGACAACATTAGGAAGCGTCTCAGGCCGTGTCCCTCACCCTTGCGTGGGTTCAACATACTGGATACTTGTTTGAGCATTCCAGGATCTGCTCCAGATTTCAACTTGCTTCAGAAAAAAAAAACTCTACATAAAAGATAAATTCTCATTATTGTTGCCTGTACAAACCCTCTATTATATTTTTCTGTTATGTCTATATTTAGTTTGAAAATATAAGGATCTATGGCTCAAATGACTTTACCTAAGATTTAGGTTAATGTAGTGGACATGACTACTGTGCTCTTTTGCTGACTGCAGATTGAGTTGTCTTACTCACTAAATTAGATTAAGCCATAGTATGTTCAGATAAGTTATTTAAAATGTTTTACCCAACTTATTTCTCAGATCTTTGTTCCTTTCTATTCTTGATACAGTGTGTGTGTTCTTGTGAGAAAATTAAAAATAGACTTTATGATTGACAGGTTTTTATATATGTGCATTCACAGATGTACAATGACTTCTGGTTGTAGTTTGCTTTTATTTTTCTAATGAACAACAGTGTTGTGTAAATTTTCACATCTGAATTGGCCATTCACCTACTTCTCTTTGTGAAATGCTTGCTTAAACAAGTTGCCTTTAATAGCTTGTCTTCTTTTCTATGAGTGGATCACAGGCTTTCTCTGTCAGACAGTTTTATTATGAATATCATCACTTTGATTTGTATTTTCAATTTTATAATTGAACATTTTTTTCTCTTAATGAAGTCCATTCTTGCTTATATTTTTTCCTCCTGTAGTTAATGTCTTTGTATTCTTAAGTCCTTTCAGAAAGGCTAACTCTGGCAGCTGATGGGAACAGGTGCAGAGACCTACAGCAAAGCATTAAGCAGAGATAGCTTAAATTGTGGATCTCCATTGGGGTATATCTCCCCTTCCCAGGGGAGGAAGAATTGTAGGAGCCAGAGACATCAAAAACACCAGGAGAACATGACCTATAATATCAACTAAGCAGGGTCCATAGGGGCTCATGGAGACCGAATCAGCAAGTATGGAAGCTGAATGGGTATGAGCTAGTTCCTTGACAAATGTTATGGTTGTTAGCGTGGTGTTTTTATGGGACTCCTAACAGTGATAGTGGGGGTGTCTCAGACTCTTAATTGCCCTTGGGACCCTTTTCCTCTTACTGTGTTGCTTCGTCCAGCCCTGACATTAGGATTTGTGCCTAATCTTACTGTATCTTGTTAATCCATGTTTGGTTGATATCCCTGGGTATCCAGCTCTTTTCTGAAGGGAAGGGGGCTCATGAGTCCCCATCCCTCCCAAAAGATAATTGAAAATGAATGGTTGTTGGAGCAATGCCATTTTCTTTAGTGCTGTAGTGACAGATAATGTGCCCTTGCTCAACTAAATTACTTCCCACCTACACTAAGGCAAGTAACTTATTAAACTCATTGACCCTATTTCAAAATAATACCACATACTTAGGTCCATCATATGTATATATCATGCACTATATAGACTGTAAACAAGCATTTACTTTCTTAAATGCTGTACATTCTGTAACTCTGAACTCACAGAGTGAGAGTATTACATTAGTTACACATGCTTAAAACAAATCATTACCAACACTTCCAAAAATATACATATATGCTAACATACATGTCAATATCTCTCATGTTTATAGGAATACCTCTCATAGTCATACACAAACATATGTGAAGTACCAATGATTTTTCATGTTGCATACACTATGCCTAAGATGACATCTATAAATACTTTCACAGAAAATTTAAGTGTAAGCATAAGCTCATTTATGTAATCCCAACAACACAACTTCATGTGTTTTTAAACTTGTCTTTGTGTTTCTATATACAGACAATAGAGGAAAGTTAGGGGTTAATGCTTCCATATTTATCTTCTAGTCTCAGAGGGACTCACTGGAGTTATTTTGAATATGAGGCATTTGGTGTAGAATGAGGGAAAGAACCAGTGCTTAAGGAAACAGGCAGACTACACAGTTCTTTAAATAGACTCTGACCCTTGGTCTCTACTCAAGGCTGAATCCCAGAGGCTTATCAGAATGTTTTAGTCATAGGCAGCTCATTCAAAGATATAGCATAACTCACAGTGAGTTATTCCTTTTGCCTAGCATCCTTTTCTTTCTCAAAAGCCAGTGAGACATTCTTCAAGAATCAAGAAAGTGAAATGATGTACAATATAGAAGTCCTAACATGACTGGAACATCCTGTCTAGAAATTCTGGTTCAATGAGCTACACTGTGAGATGTGAGGAAGAAAATGGCTTCCACTGTGTCAAAGCTAGAAAGGTAGGAAGATGCCCTCCGATAGATGCTCCCAGCAACAGACTGATTTCAGAATCAGTATTGTCTACACTTATTCCACAGTGAGACTCATAGTTTAATTATACTTTCACTGTATTACAGGCATATAACTTTATTTCATCTTCTATTGTGTAGCATCATATAGTATATTAATAATAGTTGTATCCTGTAAATATAATAGTAGAAGTGTAGAAGAACAGGAATATTAGGCAAGGGGGACATTGTGTATTCTTTTCCTCTTGTCTAAGGAATTCGTAGCTACAACTCTCAAACCAAAGCAAGATGATAAACTCTTCTCTTCATAATAAAATTCTTTCACATGAAGCAAAAATGACAAAGGATCATCAAACACCCTTTCCATTAAGCATAGCTTGTACTCATAACTCTTCATGTGTTCCTAAGAATGAAAGGAAAAAGAGGGAGATTTCTAAAAGCAAGAATAATAGACTCCACAGAATATGAACAAAAAAATTCCAGGAAAAAAAAAGATACCTATTGAAGGCCACATCGCCCAGCTCAGATATAACTCTTGGGTAATTTGTGTTATTCTTTTTGTTTGTCCAATAAATGAACACCAAAAAATAAAGTCTGAACAAACAGAATAGAATGAAAAAGATTGAAACATATCCTCTTAACATGGGTGTCTGGATCTGAAAATTTCACATAGAGGGAAAGAAGAAAACCGGATGCTCAATTAAGCTGTGCAACATAGAAAAGGGGAATCCCATTTCCAAAGTTTAAAATAAAAGTCCTCTACGGAGACAAACGGAAAGACGCCAATGAGAATGTAGTCTCAAATTAACGGTTGTACATCCCTAAAAATCCCAGTATTCTGATGTATGTGGCCAGCTAAGCTACATACTATATATTTAGACCATGTTGAGGTAGAGGGGAGAAGGAAGGAAGGACAAAAGAAAGGAAGGAAAGAAGGACTCAGAAGAAAGCAATAATTTCCCAAAGACACTAAAAGCCCAACCTAGATCTGGTACAGAGGCTCGAGTCAGGGAAAGTAGCAATAATCCAGAGTCCACATTCTCTGATTCAGTATATTGTCCAAGCACCTGGTACATCAGCCTTTGTCATAGCAGGTCAACAACTTGCTTGACACAGCTGAGGCAGGATTCTCAACCATCCATTGCCAACGAAGACAATATCGTGTGCCCTGGCCCAAAAGTCATGTACTCTGAGAATAATTTTATATGTGATTATCGGCAGATCATTTAATGACTCAGGGCTCTTGTATTGCTTTTCATGGAAAATGATGATACAAACGTTTCTCATAAGTTAGAAACAAACAATTTAAAGTAGCTTTAGTGAAGGGTCTCAAAATTCAATAATCCCACCCTGACAATTAATCAGCTGTAACTAGACACACTAGAAAGCTGTATCTTTAGCCAGTATTTACACAGTCCACTGCCTGGGGCCAGAGTGAAGATGATCTAATTGTGTTTGTTTAAATCACTCTCCATCTTGATAACTATTTCCACAATGTGAGAGTGATATACAGTGGAGAGGAGTGAGTCACTTGTACCCTCTTGTTTAAGCAGAAAATATGGTACTGTTCGAGGGAATTGAACCTGGCAAAAAAGAAAGCAATGCAGAGGCCATGGGTTTCAGATAATGTGATTATCTCAATTGTCCACTGGAAATTTCATGAGATTTCATAAGAGTGTTTGTTTAGGCAATCTCATAATTATTAGCCAGGAAGGTTGGTAAGCTTTGTGGTATAGAGAAGACCTCTAAATCTGAGCCCCATTGCTTTCAACCATTATAATTGAAGGGGGCTAAGAAAATATAAGGTCTGTTTGATCTTGGAGAAATCCTTTTAGGGGCCTAGAGGCCTATAAAACAAAACATTTGTTAGTTCACAGACATTTTTAAGGGAGACTGTAAGGATACTATTTTATACTATTATATATTACAAAAAAGGTGAAGACTGAGGCATTCAAACAGAAGCATGAGGCAGCCAAGACTGAAAAAACAGTGTTGGTAAGAACCAGGACATGTGCCACCTATGTCTTACAGGGATTGGTTTGTTTGGTTTTTGTGACGAGTTACAGTTTGTGGAGATCTCAGACACTAAAAAACAAGCTGCATTAAGCAGAACATATAAAATCTGGCAGTCTATATACTCTTCCATAATTTCTAGCATCTGAATATTGGCCGTTACTTTATATTTCTTTCATCATACATTTGCACAACTTCTCTTTGGAAAGGAGAGGTGCTAGGCTGATGTCAGTTTCAAAGCCATCTCCTTGTATAATTTATCATCCAGGATACTCCTGAATAAGCCACAATCTGCAAATCAAAGCCAGGCTGCAGTTTGCTTATAAAAGCAAGTCTGTGTCGGGATATAGCTTCGGACATGTACTAACATGCTCTCCACACCTACTTTTGCACCATAGCAGAGAGGAGCACTGATTTAAAGAGTTAATCATTCACAAAGCGTAAGTTATTTATATTTGAAGACTTTCATTAAATATAATATTTATAATAGTAAATGCACAGATGGATCATCATTTTCTTTAGGCTTAGAACTGAGATGATAACTCTGCTAAATTACCAAGGTAATATGAGAATAAATTGTGAGGGCCCTTTAATATATGCCTCTTCCTACTATGAGCAAATGTTGCTCACAGGACACAACACTGAGATAAATGGACCTGTGTGATGTGTAGACCAAGTCATTTGTTAACGAGAAAATGGCAAACTTTATTGTAACTTATTTATCATAATAGCTTTCCCTTAACAGATTCTACTTCCAAGAAAAAAATATTTTGTCTTTAGGGAATAATTGTCTCTGAACCTGACATGTTCTAATATTTTGAATATTACAAGGACCAATAAAATATTAAGTACCATCATTTTATGTTACAAAATATTATTTTTAATAAAATATGATTTTACTACAATTTATTACTGAATTAAGTAGTAATATTATACAAGTGTGAAAAATCACCCATGTCTTGATTGTTATAATCCTCAGACAACAGACTGACTTCACACAGGAAATATGACTTCAAGGAACGCTCTTCCCATCCTCTGTTCTTCATCTTGCTTTGACTCCCAGGGCAGGAGAATTATCAGTTTTGGGTTGCCTTTCCATTCTGTCTCATGTATGTTGTGGCTGTGGCTGGAAATATCACCATCCTACACATAATCAGAATTGACCACACCCTGCATGAGCCCATGTACCTCTTCCTGGCCATGCTGGCTGTCACTGACCTGGTCCTGTCCTCCTCCACATAACCTAAAATGCTGGCTATACTCTGGTTTCATGATCATAAGATTGAATACCATGCCTGCCTCACCCAGGTGTTCTTCTTCCATGCCTTTTCTTCTGTGGAGTCTGGGGTTCTCTTGGCCATGGCCTTGGACCGCTATGTGACTATCTGCTTCCCACTCCATCATTCCAGCATCCTGACCACATCTGTAGTCATCAAACTGGGGGCAGCTGTCATGGTGAGAGGGTTGCTGTGGGTGAGCCCCTTCTGCCTCATGATCTCCAGGATGCCCTTCTGCCCCAACAAGGTCATTCCCCAGTCCTACTGTGAGCACATGGCTGTGCTCAAGTTGGTGTGTGCTGATACCAGAGTCAACCGTGGCTATGGGCTCTTTGTGGCTTGTCCTATGGTTGGCTTTGATGTAATTGTCATCAGTGTATCTTATGTGATGATTCTGAGAGCTGTGCTGAGGCTGCCCTCAGGTGAAGCCCGCCTCAAAGCTTTGGGACATGTGCTTCTCATATTGGTGTCATCTTAGCCTTATATATTCCAGCCCTTTTCACCTTCCTCACCCACCGCTTTGGGCACCATGTGTCCCAAGTTGTGCACATCATGTTTGCTAATGTTTATCTGCTGGTTCCTCCCATGTTCAACCCCATGGAGTTAAAACCAAACAGATCAGGAACAGGGTTAGCCAAGAATTTTGTGGGAAAGGCTCTTGAACCAGGGATTACAGCATCCCATGCCTTCGGTTACCCACTCTGACATAGTAACAGATGAGAACACTTCCCAGCCTCTTACTCACTATCACAAAGCCCTCCCTATGACTCGCCTACAGATTGAAAGCCTTCTAGACCAGGCAAGAATAAATGCTATTGTACCTACATCCAAGCATCTGAGAGATGTGATGTATGATACAGACTTAGTTGATGGATATTCCTCATGAAAGAATTTACTTGGCGTCCATTAAATAAGTAAATATTTTACTAGATCACCATACTTTAAATAGGTTGCCATGCAGTTTGTAAATTTAATCAAACAGCTTAAAATATGTATTTCTTCCATCTGGGAATATCTACATTGAAAAAAAAACCTTTAGAAGTAGTCATATGTTTAAAGTCTATTCTGAATCCCAATCTATAAAATAAGACAAAACCATTCAACCCAGCCCATAGTAATGGAGTATGGTGGCACCTGACCACCACGGATGTAATCACAACATCCGTGAATCAGAGAAAGGAAGACAGCTTAGACAATACAGAGACTTTGCCCCAGCAAAGTAAAATAAAAAAGAGAAAGGGAATAGGGAGTGGAGAACTAAAGGAGGAGTGGGAAACAGAGAGACTGAGAAAGGAAAAAGAGAAGAAAATGAGGGAAAGGGGGAAAAAGGGGGAGAGAAAAATAAATGAGACCACATGAAGAGATGTGATTGAGTACTAGGTGTTGTCTTATTTGTAGTAAAGATGTGAAGAATTGTTGATATGCTATTAAGGTTTAGAAAACATAAATTAAATTCCCATATTATCTATACTAACTATAAAATGAATTCACATGTATGGAGCTTGTTTAATGAAGACACACAAATGCTAATAATACTCTCTGTTATTAATAAGACTTAGGGAATTCTAGTTTTCTTTTTCACAATAGTATTTTTCAAAGTGTATTGTCACTTGCTGAAGTTTAATTTGGCTATGTAAAAAGTAATTAAAATAAGGTTTACATGACCCTGGTATCATAGGAATACAAAAATACATTTTGCTAATAATAAATTATAAAAACCGAGATCCCAAAATGTTACTTTTAAAAATGAAATGGTGACTATTCTGGTTCTTATACAAAGTAGTTTTAATTCATCATATATATGGTGTAAAAGAATGGGCCATAAGAGCTCTAAAGAAATAAGAACATGGTTTTAAACAAATAAAGATTCAGCTGAGCCTCATACAATGGCTGTGTTCTGAGGATATCCAGTTTCGCTTACAGAATATGGAGAGATTCCTCACTGTTTATTTACCCCAAGAATTCCCATAGCATGGTCAGAAGAAACATCCTGAGGAAATTCTTTAGAAATCTTGTGTTTCAGGAGAGGGAAGACAGAACCTGAAATAGATCTGACCCCCAGATCAAGGAGCAACTGTTTTTAAAATTAAATGAACGTTAAGGGAACAGACGAGATTCTGACGGAATTCTCCCTCCCCCCCCCTTTCTCTCTCTCTCCCTCCTTCTCTTTCCTATTCCTCTATCCTCCATCTCTTTCTCCTCTTTCTCCTCATCTTTTTCTTTTATCTTTCTCTTTTCTCTCTTTCTCCTCTCTCTTCTGTCTCATTTTCTTCTTCTTTCTACCCTCTCTCTTCCCTCTCTCTTTCTCCTCTTTCTCGTCCTTTCTCTCTCCTCTTTCATAATTCTCCTCTCTCCTCTCTCTTTGCTGTCATCTCTTTACCCTCTTTCCCTCTATCTCCGTCCTCTCTCTCATCTCTTCTCTTTAAGTCTATTCTATCCCTCTCCTCTCCTCTCTCCTTTCTATCGCCTTTCTCTTTCCCATCACTCTTTTCCTTCTACTTCTTTTCCATTTTAATTATATATGTATAACTGCAAGGTATATTCAGACCTCCAAAAAGCATAGTGAAAATCTAACTTATTGCTCTGAATGTAATCAACTTTTATGTTACAAAAATTTACAATGGTTAATGCATCAGTTGAGGTGACAAATTTCTGCCGAGAAGTGTCACATTAGAAATGCCTACTTTTTAATCTATAAATCTGAATTTGTAGCTCATTCATATTTCTACTAGGTTAAACTAGACATAGTCAAATTCACAATGATTAATTTAGGAAATTGAGTGTTTCTGTTCTTATAATTTCATATTCACTTGACACTCACAATTCTAGCCTCTGTCAAAAGTCCTATGTTTGTTAGTTGGTTAGGCTGTGCCAAGTGTTGTCTCCTCCTCAGATGCTATTGTCACAGTCATCTCTTATTGCCACAACTCTGAATAACCACCCTCACCACGCACCACATACATCTGCCTCTATGTCTTTCCAGGGTGGAAAATGTCCCAATTCTGGGTCTATTTCTCATTTTTATTAGTTTACAAAGAAATAAGTTTCTGATGATATTTCCTTGCATGGTTACTTGTGGTGACTTTCCACACAATACCCCTCCCTCTTCCTATGTCCCTACCTCCTACCTCTACTTAGTACTGTGATTTAATGTATTATGATTTAACTAGACACAGAACTTCTCTGAGGACAATGTACAGAATAATTCACATTCTAGATTTTCCAAGGACTACATTAACACACTTATTTCAGTTGAGAGAGACAAAACCTAAAACTACACTGCTACACATTATTTTTAATCAATATATAAAAGCAAGATTTATTAGTTTATATGAGAAAGACAAAAACATTCGAAAGTTTGTTTTGCTTCTGCATTTCATAGCAACATTTGCAGCTGAGTATCAGATAGTAAGCACACCACATGACTTCCATTGGTACCACAGGCCAAGTAAGAAGATCACAATTCAGTTCCTATAAAGTATGACATCTGTAGCTATGCTAAAGTGTGACTGCAAAATTAAACAAAGATGATTTATGTAAAAGTAGGAATACACATAATCCTGCCCTGCATACTATCCCCACACACACCAGTCAGTGGAAATGTGTTAACTATGAGGAAGATTGGTGATTTCAACCTAGTTCTGTTTCACTTTGAAGAGTTACACCATTTTTTATTCTATTATATAATTTTGGTAGAAATGTTAAGATGTAGGCAGATGGTGGTGGTTCACACCTTTAATCCCTTCTCTTGGGAAGGAAGAGGCAGATAGATCTCTGTGAGCCTAAGGCTAGCGTTGTCTACAGAGAAAAACCGTGTCTCAAAAAACCAGAAAGAAAGAAAGAAAGAAAGAAAGAAAGAAAGAAAGAAAGAAAGAAAGAAAGACTGTTAAGATGCTAAGGTAACACAGCATACTAATTTTATAGTATTTTAATGAAACCAACTACCAGTCATTTGGCCCAAGGCAATCAGCAATGCTTTTCTGTGAATGTCTAACTAAAAATCTATAGTCCCGACTCAGTCAATTAAAGATCGCCCCTTCCAGATATGGTTTGAATATGAAATGTCACCCACAGGCTCCTGGTCACCAGTTAGTGGCACTATGTCGGATGTAGAATGTGGCTGGATGAAGTCAGGCACTGAGATCCTGTCCTTGGAGCGAATGCCTTTCAATGGTCACTTCCTTTCTTTCCCTTTCTACTTCCTGCTCACCATTTGGTTCGATGCTATTCTCCACCAGATGCTCCTGCCATATTCCAGCCTCACTCTAGGTCTTCAGCAATGAAACCTGCCAAGCATGAAAGAAGTAAATCCTCACTCCCTTAATGTGTTGGTTTTTTTCCCTTCATAAATCTGTCACTGTGATGGAACACTAGTGCACATACAGCTTACTGGAGGGTTAAACTCTATCTCATTTTCTTACATTTTCTGATACCCTGTGTTCTATTGCTAGCTCCCTTATTCTGCTGAAGATTATTTTCTTATCAAATCCACTCGTGACCACAAAGAGTAGTATGGTGTCTATTTCTTTCTCATCCTTTCCTAGGAATAACACACTCAATAAGGTCCTATCACCACCCCAAGATCAATTGATATTACCCACCAAGGCATTGTAGCAACCAATTTACCCAGAAAACCAGACTGAGAAAATATTTACCAACTAGTTTTTTCCTAATTATATAGCTAACAAGTAGTGAAGGCCTGGAGGCTAGACAGTAGAGTTCTGTTGTGTTGGGGTCCATTAAAGCTCTTTCTCTGTAAGAGAAAAATTGTCTCTCGAGGATATAATTCCACAATTATTTTTTAGTTATCTGCATTTCCTTTGTAAATTGTATGTCTTTGTGAACTGGGGGCATTTGTGTGTAAGTATGTATACAATTTAAAACCATAGGCATATGTATGAATTAATGGTCATGATTTATTCTCACAGTCAAATGATTCTATTTTATTCTTATTCTTTAATCAAAAACACCAAACATCAAAACACATAGAAGTGTTTTATAAAGAAAATGTACAAATGGCTGAGGTAATACGTATACTAATTACCTGGATCTGAGAATGATACCTTGTATACATGTATTAAAGTATCACATTGTGCTCCATAATTTTGTACACTTATAATCTATCATGCTCTATTGCTGAAGATACCACATATCTGAGTCATAAAACATACTGAAATCAATGAACTGCTGAACTTGAGGATTCATTCCTCCTGGCTAGCTTTAATTAATCTAGAAGACCCTATGCACATTCTTATTTATCTATGAGCTACAGCATGGATGATCTTGGCAAGGTATGCCTCCTGGGGTGATAGTGGCTCAAAAGTAATGGGAGTAACTGACTGCTCTCAGATCAGATTTAAAGTCCCCTCCACTAAATATAAACCAAGCCTAGTAACATCTCTGGGGCCAAGAATCTGTGAACAGATATGCCATAGGCCCTAGGGGACAACTTCCAATTATTTTGAGAAGTGGGTACAATATTAAATGACTTTGAAGGCTATTGCTATACTCATAGGATAGGGCTCCCATTAATTCTCATCAGAGAAGTTTCTACTCACATTAGATTGTAATTGGTCAGCATTCAGAGAATAAGAGATTATGGCGTACTAAGTATTGAGTTGGACATCAAGATAGCAGCCTTACCCTCAAAGACTTAGAGATCATCACAGAAAAGAGTATGAAAATACCACATGAGCCAGAAGTGATGATGGATAACTACAGTAAAACACTTTTAAGACACAACAGAGTACATATGAACTCAAAGTGAGTATGACAGAATACACACACACACACACACACACACACACACACACACACACACACACACACAGCACATCAAAATGGAGATCCAACTGTTTATGAATGGTTTGTTTCCTGTGTTTATCATTCAGGACTTCTAGGTACCACCGTTCATTGGAGTTAATTGCTTAAAACCTTCTGGGATTCAATGGTGATACCTTACATTTTTATACATGTTGTTTGTTCTTCGTCAGTTCCCCCAGAGAGATCCACATCTTACATATAACCCCACAGTTCAGTTTAAATGTACTAAAAAGTCCATTAGTCACAGCATGAGAACCTGTTTTATCTCTGCTAGAAAAACCAGAAACTTTCTGTTTCCACACGGCCCTGGTAAGATAGTTAAGGATGTTCACTGTGTTGGCTTTGTACTTAATGTATGATCTACTCATAATATTCAAATCTGCTTACAAAAAATTCAGGTAATCATATATTCTACCCTATCTTTGCATCATACAATTTTATCAAACAGTTTGTAGATGTATATTGTAATTCTTCTCAAATAGAGTTGAAACTCATGAAATTAGAGATTTAACAAAGAAAAATAGCAAGAAAGCATGACAAAGTAAAAAACAGATTCCAAGGTATTTATTAGCATACAGCAAATTCATGCTAAATTTGATGGAATATCTGAACAGGTTAATTTATACTGCTACTGTTTTATTTTAGTCCCCCTGGAAATTAATTATATAATTTATAATGTTAACTAAA
Source organism: Acomys percivali (assembly GCA_907169655.1). Classification (NCBI taxonomy): domain Eukaryota; kingdom Metazoa; phylum Chordata; class Mammalia; order Rodentia; family Muridae; genus Acomys; species Acomys percivali. Next base: position 118,693,227 of record OU015752.1, on the reverse strand, counting down.
TAGGGCCTTAAAACACTTATGCCTGTAGAATCACTTGTGTGTCCCACTCCATCTTCTATCTTGTCCTCAAGCCAAAAATCCATCACTCCATCCTTTTTGGAAAGGAGCAAAATCTACCCTTCATCATTCCCTGAGAGAGCTGTCGTTACCTACTTCCTTGGCACACCCTCATATCAATGAAAATGTTTAACTTCATCTTTCTGCTGTCTAATTACTCTTCTTTGCTGTGTTCAACTACCTGATGCTTCCAGACATTTATGTATCAGCCAAATCCTCTCATTCTTTATTTAAAACTTCATGACTATCTATTGTATCTATAATCACAGTTTACAAATTTGTATGTTTATCTAACTTCTCCCTTTTTCAAAACACCTCCATACCTCTTACATCCCCCTTTATCCATAGTCTACCTCTGTCATTGCCTTAACTGCAAATTTCCTGAAAATGAAACCACTATGGCACCACAATTTCTCCACCATTTCCCTAATCCACTGTCCCTGATTTTCACTTTCAGTTAGCAAGTACACCTGCCTTTCTCAAGATTAGTAACATACTTTGAACCGTACTGAATATTTTAATACCTACTAGACGTGGCTGCTCGAGCTGGTCAGGACTTATAGCAAGATATCCACAGGGGGATACCATGGTCTCTTTGTTTTATAGTTATCATAAAACATTAAGACTCCCCATAGCTTAGGAGATATAATTCTCCTCTAAAAGTTCCACAGTACTCTGTATTCATTATGTTTCTGTTAATAATGCACTCTCTTTGCCTGTTTGCCCATTCTATAAGATTAAAATGATTATTTCCAGGGGTCTATGAATAGATAGATAGATAGATAGATAGATAGATAGATAGATAGATAGATAGATAATTTCTATGTGATCTTGAGAGTCACATCTGCAGGTCTGTTTCAAACAGATAAAATAGGTTTCTCTTGCTCACTTCAAATATGGTATATCCAAAATGCAATGCACTTGATTTTCTGTGTTCTAATGAGTCTCCCACATTGAAACATTCCTATTTTCTGCATACCTAGAAATGACTATCTATGCACACAATCTGCTAGAAATTAAATGTCTGTGAATATAAAAATATATACATAAATTTCAAAATTATATTAATATATTTTCTTGGTTTAAAGATAAAAAAACATTGTATGTCCTAATGTCTCTAATTATAATTGCTAGATTAATAAATTTTAGTTCTCTGGATAACAGAATTTCTTCCCTAGAGTAGGTTTTTCTATTCAGAAAATTGTTTAAACACTTTTTATCACAGTACAATTTCTTACTTTTTAGGATGTGAGCACTGTAAAGGCAAATGCTGCAAATGCGGGACAACGTGGGATTCCTAAGCAACTTCACATCAAAGTTACCAACCTTCTTGCTGACTGGCGTTCCGGGCCTAGAGTCTGCTCCTGCCTGGATCTCCATCCCCTTCTGTTGTCTTTACGCCACCGCCCTCTCTGGCAACTGCATGATCCTGTTTATCATTGTGGCCCAGCACAGCCTGCATGAACCTATGTACTATTTCCTCTCCATGCTCTCCGCCACTGACCTGGGTCTGACTGTTTCTACAATGTCAACCACCTTAAAGATACTGTGGTTTCACGCAAATGAAATCAGTCTAGATTTATGCATTGTTCAGATGTTTTTTCTTCATGGATTTACATTTATGGAATCTGGTGTGCTTGTAGCTATGGCGTTCGACCGTTATGTAGCGATCTGCAACCCTCTTAGATACACTGTGATTCTTACTAATTCTAGAATCATTCAGATGGGTTTCCTAGTGATTATGCGCACTGTAGTATTAATTGTCCCACTTCTTTTGCTCCTTAAGCCCGTCTCTTTCTGTAAGATGAATATGCTGTCCCACTCCTACTGCTATCATCCAGATGTGATTAAGTTAGCATGTTCAGACACTCGGGCCAACAGCATCTGTGGATTAGTTGATCTCATTCTGACCACAGGGGTAGATATTCCGTGCATTGTCTTGTCTTATATACTGATCATTCGCTCTGTCCTCACTATTGCCTCCTCTGAAGAAAGGCACAAGGTCTTCAGCACCTGTGTGTCCCACATTGGTGCAGTTGCTATTTTCTACATCCCTATGTTTAGCCTGTCTATGGTGCATCGCTATGGTCGGTCAGCCCCCAAAGTAGTCCATTCAATGATGGCCAATGTTTACCTTCTTTTACCCCCTGTGCTGAACCCCATCATCTATAGCATAAAGACAAAACAGATCCGAAAGGCTATCCTTAGTTTCCTCCTTGCAAAATAAGCAACGATTACCTTTAACTTTTGAAAACCCTGATGTGATTTTCATGCTGCAGAAGCAACTGTGTTTGGAGATTCTCCATTAGATGTGGGAGTTTTCAAGTCTTTAATTTATTAAGCAAGGTTTAAAGAATATTTAGATATTTTCTGTTTAAAGTGCAAGTAAGTTATACTTTCCATGAGTTTTATAGTTGAATCAAAGAAATGTAAATAATAATAAAGAAATAAAAATATTTTCTTGTTGTGTGCTGGAGCATCTTCTGGGTATATTCCAAGGAGCGGAATAGCTGAGTCTTGAGGAAGTCCTATTCCCAGTTTTCTGAGATAGCACCAGATAGATTTCCAAAGTGGCTGTACTTCAACCATGTTCATAGCAGCCTTATTCATAATAGCCAGATCATGGAAACAGCCTAAGTGTCCCTCAGTAGAAGAATGGATAAAGAAACTGTGGTGCATATTCACTATGGAATACTACTCAGCTATTAAAAACAAGGAATTCCCAAAATTTGTGGACAAATGGATTGAACTAGAAATGATCATAATGAGTGAGTTAACCCAGAAGCAGAAAGACTCAAATGGTATATACTCACTTATATCTGCATACTAGCCCAAGGGGCATGTCCTATGAAAGCCTTCACTTACCAGGAAACTGGGACAGAGGGGAGGACATCCTATTGAGACTCTAGATGAGAGAAGCATGGGAGAATAGCAAAGCGGAAGGATCCAGAGGGTCCTAGAAACCTACAAGTAGAACATTATGATAGGCAGATTTGGGCCCAGGGGTCCAGCTCAAACTAAGGCACCAGCCAAGGACAATACAGGCGGTAAACTTTAAACTCCTACCCAGATCTAGCCAATGGACAGAACATTCTCCACAGTTGAGTGGAGAGTGGGGTATGACTTTCACACGAACTCTGGTGCCTCATATTTGACCATGTCCCCTGGAGGGGGAGACCTAGTGGCACTCAGAGGAAGGATAGCAGGTTACCAAGAAGAGACTTGATACCCTATGAGCATATACAGGGGGAGGTAATCCCTATCAGGAACAGTCATAGGTGAGGGGAATAAGGGGAAAATGGGAGGGAGGAGAGAATGGGAGGATACAAGGGATGGGATAACCATTGTGATGTAACAAGAATAAATTAATAAAAAAAACTTTTGAAAAAGAAATAAAAATATTCCCCAAAGTAACTGACATTCCTTTATTTTTGTTTTGTTTTGTTTTGTTTTTGTTTTTCCAAGACAGGGTATCCCCAAGTAGCCTTGGCTGTCCTGCGCTTCCATTGAAGACCAGGCTGGCCTCGAACTCACAACAATCCATCTGGCTCTGAGTGCTGGGATTAAAGGCATGCACCACTACTCCTGGCTCATTTCCTGATAGTTTGTCCTAGATTTTCTATTAACAGTTCACAAGACATATTCCACCTATCCTTCAAAACAGTCCAAAATATATATAACTATTTAAAATATATACTGTTGGTTGAATGAAGTTCTAGAAATATTTAGCTGCACATTTAACGTGAAGCAGAGGTGATGCTTTGATCTACGATTCCCATATCCTAGGCACCATTCTCTGTATCGCATACTCTGCCAAGTGTACCTGGGAGAAACCGTGCAGAGTCAGATGTAAAGTACGGATCACCATGAACCCTACCTCATTTGTAAATGTTTCATAGCTTTTTGAAAACTATTTTACCTTATTGCTTTCACAGGCCATACACAATATAAATGATAAGAATAAATAGTTCATCGAAGGAACAGTAAAAAGAAAAGTTTTGGGCATTAGGGATATTTATTTCTTTATTTGATATATGAAATGGGAGTCCAGTTTCATATCCAGAAGAGATGGTGAAGTAAAATGCAAAGAATCATAAAGCAGACTTTGTCATTTTGTTCCCTAACCGTCCACTAAGAGAATTTTATTCTGAAATTGTATATAATGAACAAAGGCTCATTGAGAATTTGATACAATCCATATTATCATCATCAAAGGAAAGTAAGATCAAAGCAACGTCCACATAGTCATATTACTGTGTTGTTTGCCTTGCATGGAGTAATAGAAATTAAAGGACTAATAAACATATACACTTCTGTTCAATGAAGTTTTGAATGTGAAACATAAACATGGGCAAAACATTAAATTAATTTGTTTAATGTTACTATGGCTGATAACTCAAAAGTAGGAAAGACTGTAGGACACAATGGGGTGGAGGACAACGGGAGAACATGACACACAAAATCAACTAGGCAGCATTCATGGGGACCCACTTGGACTTTAGTTTTGTGCAGGGTGATAAATATGTATCTATTTGCATTTTTCTACATGTAGACATCCAGTTAGACCAGCATCATTTGTTGAAGATGCTATCTGTTTCAGAAATCAAGTGTCCGTAGGTGTGTGGGGTTTTTTTCTGGGTCTTCAATTTGATCCCATTGGTCAACCACCCTGTTTCTATGCTGGTACCATGCCGTTTTTATTACTGTTGCTCTATAGTTCAGTTTGAGATCAGGGATGGAGATTCCTTCGGCGGTATTGTACAGGATTGTCTTAGCTATTCCGGGTTTTTGTTGTTGTTGTTGTTTCATATGAAATTGAGTATTGCTCTTTCTAGGTCTGTAAAGAATTGTGTAGGTATTTTAATAGGGATTGAATTGAATTTGTAGACTGTTTTTCATAAGATGGCCAGTTTTACTATGTTGATCCTCCTGATCCATGAGCATGAGGGATCTTTCCATCTTCTAATATCTTCTTCAATTTCTTTCTTCAGAGACTTGAAGTTTTTTTCATATAAGTCTTTGACTTGCTTGGTTAGTGTTACACCAAGTTACTTTATATTATTTGTTGCTGTTGTGAAGAGTGTAGTTTTTAAATTTTCTTTCTCAGCTCATTTGTCACTTGTATACAGGAAGGCTACTGATATTGTTGAAATGATTTCATATCCAGCCACTTTGATAAAGGTGTTTTTCAGCGATAGGAGTTCTCTGGTGGAATTTTGGAGGTCACTGATCTATACTGTCATATCATCTGCAAATAGGGGTACTTTGACGTTTTCCTTTCTGATGTTGATCCCCTTGATCTTCTTTGGTTGTCTTATTGCTCTGAAAAAAGTGTCCCATTTCTCCAATATTTCTCTTTTTTATTCAATATTCATTAATAACAGAGGGCCTTCAGTGACTAGCCCAAACCCAGATATAAGGCTCTCTGATCCCAATGACATACCAAACAACCTTAGTTCTTCAAATTAGGGTGTAATGAACCAATTGTCACAACAGTATAGAACATAGACAGCTTGATAGAAATAGGATCTTAAACTGTTGTGTAGTTCTAAACAGTGACTCAAGGTCATTGGATGTCTTCAAGTCAAAGCTACCTACCAGGAGAGTCCTCTGCCTTCCAGGAATGGGCTTCATTTAGTTTCCAAACTATCACCATTTCCTAGAAGCAGTTTGTAGGAAAGAGGTCTCTATGGTGTGTGATGATGAACTGGATCCATAACCTGAAAGATGAAGGAAACATTTAAGTGTCAAGCATATCAAGCTAAGAGGAACAGAAGTAAGGTGAAACAGAGAAAGGCCAGACAGCCAAACCTTTAGACAAAGAAATCAGAGCATCTACAGACTGCTTAAGAGAAGTTCAACGATATACCATTTTTCAGTCTTAAATTTTCTAGTGCCCAGGAAGTGATATATAAAAACATCAGTAACCTCCTCACAGCTTTTCTATAACTTTGAAAAGTTTTGAAATGCATTCAAAAGGGGAAATACTTAGCAAAGGAAATACCCATTGTCACACTAAGGATATTTAATAAAGAGCATGTCCTTGAAGGCAATGATGATGATTCTAGGAATTAAATTGACTAAAAGAAGTTTACAAAAGTCCAAAACAACATGGATTATAAAATCACTGATCATAGGAGCTACAAAACAATTTCCTAAAAATTAGAGTACACACCTTTTGTCACTTCGTGCCTTTCCTACTGGCCATCAGGGGCAGAGCCAGATACTTTAATGCAATCAAGATTAAAAATTTATGCTACTAGGCAAAGAAACAATAAAATCCTTTATATATAATTTAGATCCTTCATAAAATTCTCAAGCTTGTTATATTAAAGAATTGCTTATTCTGACAATTATTGTTTTAGGAATCTCATTTAATATTAAAACTTGGCTAATGACATAAGGTGTTGTAAACTATTAGATTTTAAGAATGCTAATAATTCTTAATCTGTGACAATTTAAGAGAATTAAAACTTGCAAAACTAATTACAAAAAGTCTCAATAATAACTTAAATTTGTTTTTGCATTCATTGCTCTATGATTTGGTAGAAATCCATTATTCAGAATTAATTCCACAAAACTATGTACTTGTTGTTCATTATTCATTCACTGATATTCGTCACCACCTTTTCCATATGCAAGTTAAAATGCACTTTTCTAAGCAAACTTGCCTAGACAAACCACACACAAGTCCCATCAGTCCTTCAAATTCAGAAAGTGAAGTCAAGCCAGTATAACAGGCCTTACATGCCCCTGTTATCAGTAAGGCATTTTACTTTCAGAAAAAGACAGAACATTTCTCAGACTTTTCTCTCTCTGTGGTTTTTTTTTTAATCAAAATAATATTTCTTATTTCTTTTTTGGGATCCATCCTGTTTAGCCAGCTAAGCAGGATTTATTCATGTAACCTTTGACTCCTCTTTGAAGTACCATTCAAACAGATTACACCTTACAGAAATAAAGCATTTTTGGTTTCATGCTTCATACAGGTTTACCATTTTGGTTTCATCTTTCCATCTTTGAAGGCTCTTTCACTATGGACATATCTTATCAGGAGCACTTAACTTCATCCATTTCTCATTTAAATTTTCATCCATGCAAATATCCAATTGATCTTAATCTAAAATCACATGTTGGAAAAGCAATCAGCTTCCCAAGGTTTCCTTGTTCTCTACCTACAAAGAAGATACTAAGTCACAAGAATATTTATACTGACATTAGATTTTTTCAGAAGCTATTTGTGCCATCAATCTATTCTGCTGATAAGAAAACAAATGCCTATAGCTACGAGGTATTTTCTTTCAGCTGCAGGTATTATCAAGGCAGAGTTTTCTTGCTTTCTGCTTGTGTAACACAGAGGTCTTTGTGCTCTAAGAAACTTCTCTCAACAGCAGGAGTATTTAAGCTAGTGGCCTATCCTCTTCCAATATATCACCCAATACCAGCAGCTGGGTCCTAGGAGATCGCCCTCTAGCTAGCAGCACCTCACTACCCCGTTAAGCTCCTATCATCATTTTTTCTTCTCGATGAGAATAATTATCATAATGGAATTTTTACATGGCATGTTAAAATTTTGCTAATAACAAGGAAGATGATATAGAGTGCTAGTTTTCAGAGCTTCATTAAAAGGCTCAACATGAAAACACAAACGCATCTGTTAAGTTCTAAATTAAAATAAAGTGTTAAACGTAGGTTAAAATACTCCTGGCTCGAGCCAGGCATGGTGGCGCACTCCTTTAATCTCAGTTCTTGGGAGGCAGACACAAGCAGATCGCTGAGAGTTCGAGGTCAACCCTGTCTACAAAGCGAGTTTAAGATAGCCAAGGCTACACAGAGAAACCCTGTCTCTAAAAACAAACAAACAAAAAAAAACCAAAATACTCCTGGTTCATAGTACCTAGGTTTTGCTAGTTTATTAATCTAGTGTCCAATATAGAATTGAACAAAATGGCTTCCACTTTCTTTATTTCCATAGTTGTCTTTTCTTAGATTGAAATCTTTGTTAGAGTAAGGATAATATGCACACTGAGAATCCATTGTAGAAAACTTTTTTTCTTTTGCACGAGGGTATCAGTTGCCCAGAGTAATTGCCCAACACAAAACTAACTTGATGTGTTTGTGTAGACCTTTGTTTCATAGTTCTTCATTTGGACATTCTTTTATTTTTTCCTATTTGTTCTTTCCTTATATATTTAATTTCCTGTGGGGTGTGTGTGTGTGTGTGCGCGCGCGCGCGTGTGCACACGTGTGCATCTGTGTTCCTTGGTTATTGTTTTGATTTTGAATTTTTGTTTTTAAAGAAAGAGAAAAAACAATGAGAAGTAGAGTGGGTGGGGATGTGCAGAAGATCTAGGAGCAATCAGAGGAAGAGAAATTTGATGAGAGTATATTTTATGGAAAAATTTTTCAATAAAAAAGATCTTTCAAAAAAGAGTAAGGACAAGTTAATGTAACAGATAATATTGGTAGTATATATTTGTCAAACACCGTGTTCATTAGTAATGAAAGGTAAATTAAAAGACATTCCTTGGCTTGGCCTGAATAATTAAGATTAAGTAGGATAGCCTAAAATTACTTAGAAAGTCTCAGACACCCACTGAACAGAACTTAATTATTATGAAACCCTTGAATAAAAGTAATTTCTTCTGGAAGTCTCTTTCACTTGAGCTCCCAAGCTGCCAAATCTTTCCTCTATTGAAAGAGCAATGCTCAGGGGAACTATTGACTTTTTCTCTCTAATAAACTGCTTGCTTCTGAATCTTGGGGATTTATCTCTTCATTTTAACAGCTATTGAATGCATGCATACCATGTGGCTGCAATGTATACATACTATGTAGTTGTTGAAACTTGAGTCCTCTCAAAGTTTCTGTTACTCCAGTTATTCACATAACAGGATCATAGACAAGAAACTCACAGAATGTTTAAGGAAAAATACTAAATTCTCATTTAAATGCTATATCCATTACCAGACTAGTAATTCAACTTCTTTTTTAAAAAAACTAAGGTATGAGCATAGGGATTCTGTGTCGGTGTTTGTATTCTTTATTTGGAACTTTTCCATATGTCTAAGCCTCCATGAGCCCAGATGTTAGTTAAGGGCCCTGGGGACAGAGCTCTGAGACACAGTATTATGACACAGAAATCCCATATGCTTGTGTTTACTCTAGCTAAGTGATTCCACTGCAGAAACTCCTTATAAAGGTTCTCCATTCATAGAGACAAGTGGGTGACCTTCATATACCCCACCATGTAAGAGGAAGATAAACCTCTACTCCCTGTGTAAAGGTCCAGGCAACCAGCTACATTCTGGCAGGAAACCATTCTTTCTTTGTGTGTGATAAGTTTGTCTGTTCATTTTAAGCTGAGCTGTAACTCATCTCAAAAGACGCAAGAAGATTTCAGTGGATGTGAGTATAAAAACCAGCGCAAAGTTTGTGATGACTTTCCTCCAACACACCCACCTGAAAAGCCTCTAATTCTCCACATTGTTAAAGGTAAGGCTTTCCCTTACTTGGACCTTGACATTCAACTCCTTTGAATTCCTCACTTGACTTAATGCTCCACTGTTCTGCTCACTCCCATGAGACTGCCTATTCAGAAACTTCAAATTCCATTTACATGGTTCACTTAAATATGTTTAAGTAGTCATAGTAAATGTATGTACAGGTGTGAAAATGTCCAATGAAACTCAACATTTTCTAAGATATATATTCTGTATTTAACTTATGTAATAATGAAACTCCCAAATACAGACATAGGCACACCCTCCCTATTATTAACTTACATTTCTAGTTGATTTGCATTTCTACAGGACTTTGTTCCATTCAGGGTCCTAGATAGCATCAGTTGAATTGCTAGTTTTAATTTAATTCTGAACAACAGAAAGACAGCGTGGCACAGTAATGTCAACACTGAGCAGACCGGGATTCACACACTGGGTCCACCACACGCTTCCGAGGAACCTCCAATAGGTCTTCACTCTGCACTGCATTGTCAGTCTTTTGCCTGTTGGTGGTATCAAACCATCCTGCATTAACGAGTAGCTATTTGGTAAGTTCCACTTTTATTTTTCATTAACCAATGAGTTCTATTAGAGTTACTTACAAGATTATGGTGACAGGCTGTGAACAGGGCCAGAAATGGCTTCTTGTGCTTCGTTGTTTCTGCGGTAAGTTTATTATCTAACTGAATAGTGTGCATTTCTCAAGCATGTCTATCACTTTGCAAATAGCTTTTTAAAGGAGGTGTTTTGCTATAAAATAATTCTTCACATTTTACCACATTTTAAACTTCAAGCTGCACACTTTTAGCATTTAGCTTTAGTTTTGTTATTAGAAATTATGCCTTTACTCTGCAATAATATTAGTATGTCTCTGCATTTTGTTCTAAACTGTCTGTGATCTGTTGGTATTTACTTACTTAACTATCAGGAAATAATTTCAATATAAATATTTGTGATGTGTTTTATTTGGTTTTCTTTTTCAAGTCAGTTTACCAAACACCTTTTATTCACTACTTCATTCTATTGTTGCTGGTTTTAACATCAAGCCTACATGGATTTCCTTCTGTACTTTTAATTCTATCACAAGTTTTTGTTTCCAAATGAGAAATAAATTTTTCCATTATGCCTGTTTCTAACACAATAGTGCAGAAGCCACAGCAAATCTTTTTATGTTGTTAAATACTTGGCAATCATTTTAGGTTAAAAACAAACAAACAATTCTTGTCTACTTTGTTCCATTCTCAAAAAAAAACATTGCAACATTTGATGTTTTATTTTACGCTTTTATAATGAAGCTATTTTCTGACTTTTGTTTATTGCTTACCTTTCATAGAGAAACTGACTGGACTGGACACTAGATTTTGACTGAAACTCTATTGATGTCGTCAACTAATTACTTTCTACACTCAGTATTTACTGGAAGCGTTTTAAGTGCAGCTTTGTATTTGAAAGTTGTGAATATATTATATGTATTAGGATAGTGTATGATCCAAAAATCAATCTGTTTGTGATGTAAACCATCACCACTACCCAATTTTAGAGCATTTCCCGTCATCCCAAATAGCTTCCTGGTTGCTGTCCAGATCTCACCCCAGAGATACACAAATATTAACCTCTTTTTTCTCTTCAAACCAAATTTCCTTTCAAGACTAGGGACATAGTCCAGTAGGGAAGAGAGTTTGCTAGCCAAGCATAAGGACCTGTGTTTGAATCCCAAATACCCTTGCAAAAGGTTAGACACAGCCACTCGAACTGTAATCCCAGGCCTGGGGAGGTGAGTCAGAAACACATGGATCACTGAGGCTTGCTGGCCACTAGCCTAATTGCAGCTTCAATGACAGACCTTATCTCATAGGACTAGAATAATAACTGATAGAGCGGGACACCTGGTGACCCTCTCTTGTCTCTGAGCACGGCCAAGTATATGCACCTGCACACACTACACACATAGTCACACACCAAATTTTTTCTCTTTTCTCTTTATTCTATTAAAATGGATCACACTGAGTGTAATTTTTCTACCTAGGGCTTTTTCTCGTACTGCATAATGTGTCTGAGGTACACCCATATGGCAGTAATGTCAGCATTTCTTTTCCTTTGTTGTCAGAACACTATTCCACCATAAAGATGCTTCACAGTTTGTTCACCACGCAATCGAAAGATAGGACTTGGGTTGTTCCCAATTTGGAGCTATTGTAAGTGATGTTGTTATGAACATTAGTGTATAAGGGTGGATGTACACATACACTTTCATTTGTCTACGAAGTTTCTAGAAGCTGAATTTCTTAGTCCTATGGTAAGTCTACCGTTGAATACTTAGGAAACTGCCCGTTCATTTTTTTCAAAGAGAATGTGCTATTACATGCTACCAGCCCTGCAACGTGTTTCCAGTTTTTCCATGTATCGTCAGAACTTAGCCTTTTCCCCCTTGACTTTTCAGCTGCAGCCATTCGAACACATAAGTAGTCGTAGCTCATTGCATTTAGAGAACTGTCATCTTGCTGATACTGGCCTTTCTAATCCATCACCCTATGGTGACCTTCTACATGTTCATATCTCACAGTCCATCTTACAAACCTTCTACTCATTTATATCTTATAGTTCACAGTATCCAAGTCTTAGTCATTGGGGAGTGGATACATTTGGGGGAAGTTCTTTTTTTTCTGCAGCTTAATTTAGATATTTCCTTAGTTAGTCCATCTTCTAAAAACAGGCTTGATTTAAACTTCTTTATAGAAATTCATATTTTTTTTAATTTTATTTACGTATACAGTATTCTGCCTGTGTGCCGAAGAGGCCACCAGATTGTTGTGAGCCACCATGTGGTTGCTGGGATTTGAACTTGTGACCTTTGGAAGAGCAAGCAGTGCTCTTAACCTCTGAGCCATCTCTCCAGCCCTAGAAATTGATATTTTATTCTGAAAAAAAAATGTATATATATATATAGCTTTTTGAAAACTTTTAAAAAGGATGTTCAATTTATCATTTTTAGGCAGTCATGTTGGTGACACTTTATGGGCATAGTTTCTGGTATTGCTGGAAGACAGTCTTACAAAAAACTCCCAGGTTCTCTGGCTCTTAGAATCTTTCCTCCTCTCTCCTGCAATGTTCCTTGAGCCTTGGGGGCAGGATTATTCATTGCAACTAGGATCCCAATCTGCAATTTGATTGGTTTTGGTTTTGTGCAGTGATCTCCATTGCAAAGAGAAATTTCCTTTTTGAAGGCTAAGGATTAAATTTATACTTGAATATAAGGAAAAACTGGCCTACTTTTTTCTTTTTCTTTTTTCATTTTTCTTTTTCTTTTTTTTTTTCTGGTTTGTTTGCTTGTTTTTGTTTTTGTTTTTGTTTTTGTTTTTGTTTTTGTTTTGAGACAGGGTTTCTCTATGTAGCCTTTGCCCTCCTGAACTCACTTTGGAGACCAAGCTGGCCTCAAACTCTGCCTGTGCCTCCCTGAGCGCAGGGATTACAGGCCTGCACCCTCGCACCAGGTAGGCTACTTTTTAGTCAATCCATCTCCATATGCCTTAGTTTAAAGTAGTTACTCTCAACAATATTTGCTTTAGGATAATCAGTTTTAGCAATAAGTCTTATCTCATCTTGATCAGTGTTGAAAGTTTAATAGAAGTAGACTAGTAGAAAAATAATTTCTTTCACATTGTGCAGGTAATAAGGTTGCTCTGAAATGGAAATTTTAGAAAACAGAAAGTGATATGAGCTAGACACAATTGCAACACAGCAGGAATTGATGATTAACAATTAAAGAAAAAGAGGTTATGAATTTGGGGGAGTTGGGATGAGACTACATGGGAGTAGCTAATGGGAGAAAATGATATAACTATATTTTAACTTCAGAGTTATATGCAAAAAAACCCAGATGGAGTGAGGATGTGTAGAGTTTGGGAGGATATTTCTGAGTTGGGGAACATGCCTTATGGAAATTCTACGGATCTGAAGATATAAACCTGTACAGATAACAAATAACTAATGTAGAGCTAATAACTGAAATGATAAAGAGAAAGCACAGGCTAAGTTTCCATAGAGAAGACTGAATTCTGATTCAGCCACATTGTGTTTGAGCTCACCTTGAGGGAGTGAAGTAAAGACACACACACACACACACACAAAAAAAAAAGCTGGATCAATCTACTATTCATAATATGAGTCTGAGTACAGTAATGCTTTAAAATAAAAATCCATGGGAACTGTAAAGCAACACTTTGTACAAACAGGCAAACTCCTCTTTGCCTATCTCAATAAGTGGACTGTGCAACTCGGTACTAGAAGTGTAGAAAGTTAGGCAGAACTCATTGAAATGACTATGGAAGTCTTCTACTACAGAATCAATAGAAATCTAGAAAGAATTAAAATATAATTTGAAGAATATTTGGCTTTTATAGTAAATATGTAATTTTCAAAATGCATTTTTGTGTATTCACATTTTGCCAAATAATCTGCTACTTGTTAAAAGTAACTCCCAGCAATTTAACTACAAGCTAGAAAATAGGCACACACCCTCAAAATATGTGTTTTAAGTAATTTGATATTTACCAACAAAGATACATATACATATATATACATATATATCACAGTTGCTTCATTTATTAGTATAAAAGAACATTATTAATTGAACCAATTTGTATCATAATTACTGCCATTATCACTATCATCAGACAAGGTAGTTTAGCTTGTAATAACAGAGACACTAAAGTCTTATATTCTATGACTCCCAATGCAATCTCTCTGTTTTTATAAACTTGAAAACTTTATCCAAACTCCTAAAACTTATCTATCTAGAAGACAAACACATCTCTTAAATTCATCAGAGGGCTCAAAACAAATTTATGAAAAATGTTTAGAGGAGTGTGTGAAAAGTCTTATCACTGACACGTTGGTACGTATCACTATAATCCTGTAGCAGATCAAATTCAGATTAAGAGTTAGGCCATATGTGTTAACAAAGAAGCTTATAATTTGGCTCAATGGCCACCACTACAAAAGAAGTGGGTTCCATAATTATGAACAAGGCAGGGTTTTAGTACTACAAAACAAAAATTCCAAGCTTATGATTAGTAAGATTTGCAGCATCTCCTCTCTAACAACACATAGGAAGGGGCGTGGCAGCTGGGTACTATCTAAGTACCTTAGGCACATCCTGAAAACACTTATTCACTGCCTACTAATGGATGAAGCGAAACTTAGAATCACCATTTGATACTCTAAAAATCCAAATAAAAACTATTTTCCTGAGCTAAGCCCTGACTGTGGTGCGATAGCATGTTTTAGAAAACATACATAAACAGTATAAATCAATTAGCAAGTGCATATTGAATACACACTCTGAGCGAGCAGTAATACTAAACAAGGATTAGCTAAATCCCCCTTATTCATAAAACACATTAACAAGTGTGTTAAAGGGCACACTTTTTAATTAACTTATATTTTTACATTTATGTGTATGTGTGCATGTATAGTATATGTACAAAGATGCCAGTGGCCAGACGTGGAGCTTGATGTGCAGGAAGCTGTGAGCAGGCCAACATAAGTACTGGGAACTGAACTCTGCAAAAGCAGCAAACGCTTTAGCCCTGAGCCCGCTCTCTAACCCCTAAAGATTCAAAGTTTTAATTACAATTAATTGATTGATGACTATATAAAATACTAAATAATCAATGTGAAATGAATTTAGCTGAATGAATTTAAATTAGTTCAGACCTCACTAAACAGCTGAGCTTTCTGATAGATCTACATATAATTTTGAATGAAAGGCCCCCAACCAAAAAAAAAAAAAAAAAAAAAGTACCATTTGTATGGTTCTCCTTAGGTGAAGTTCAAAAATAAGAATTGGTAATTATGGCAACAGAAGTCAAAAGGAAAGATGACAGCTAAAGTGACAATGTATGGGATGGGATATTAGGAAGCCTTCTGGTAATGTCCTCTTAACTGAAGTCAAAAATAGTTACTGGGCACGTAAAGATGTCAAACTTAACTGAGCCATACCCTAAAGTTCTGCGCACTTTATTGCATGCCTATCAGACTTCAACTGAAAATAATTTTGAAATTCTAGGCTTAAGAAGTCAAGATCTGATTGGGCAGACCACAATGTCATTCTTCTATAACTCCACCTCTCCTACTTTTCTCCTGACTGGCCTCCCTGGCCTGGAATGGGCTCATTCCTGGATCTCCATCCCCTTCTGCTGCCTCTACTTCACTGCCTTATCTGGCAATTCTGTGATCCTGTTCGTAGTCCTTACTGAGCAGACTCTCCAAGAGCCCATGTACTACTTCCTGTCCATGCTGTCGACCACTGACATTGGTTTGTGTATCTCTACTATGGTGACAGTGCTCGGAATATTCTGGCTCAACGCCCGGGAGATCAGCTTCAACGCCTGCTTGTCCCAGATGTTTTTCATTCACCTCTTCACGTTCATGGAATCCTCGGTGCTCCTGGCTATGGCCTTTGATCGTTTTGTGGCCATCTCCAACCCCTTGAGATATGCCACCATTCTGACTCACGCAAGGATTTCACAAATTGGCCTGGCTGTCGTTACTAGGGCAACTGTCATTTTGACCCCACTGGTCCTGCTCCTTAAGCGTCTGTCTTTCTGCCGTAGCCATGTGCTCCACCACTCCTATTGCTTCCACCCCGATGTGATGAAGCTCTCATGTTCAGACACAAAGATCAACAGTGCGTTTGGATTAACTGCGATTATTTCCTCTGCTGGCGTGGACTCGATCTTTATCGTGCTCTCCTATGTCTTGATCATCCGCTCAGTTCTTAGCATCGCATCCCCTGGGGAAAGGAAGAAGGCCTTCAGCACCTGCGTTTCTCATATCACTGCAGTGGCCATCTTCTATATTCCCTTGATCAGCCTGTCTTTTGTCCACAGATTTGGAAAACACGCCCCACCCTATGTGCCCACTCTCATTGCAAATGTGTACTTGCTCATCCCCCCGGTGATGAACCCCATCATCTACAGCGTGAAAACAAAGCAGATTCAGAAAGCTATTCTCAGACTTCTACACTGCAAAGGATCTCACATTTAAACTATTAATCACATAAAGACAATTACCAACACTAAAGGTTAGAGTTATACAGATCTAGGTATAATTCAATCAAACAAATTCAAAATAGTTTTTCCTAAAGCACTTTTTTCTAACCACCAGAACATTTATGCAGACTCTCGTTATCTCTCATTATTTTCCATTTTTTGAGCTTTTAATTTCATTTTTAATTTAATTTTTTCATATAACATATTTTGATTATTTTCACTTCCTCATGCCCTGTCAGATCCCTACCTCCTTATCTATGCAACTGTGTGTCATTTCTGTCACTCCAAAAAAAAAAGCAAATATAAAATACTAAGAGCAAAATGAACGATGAATAAGACAAAAACATCAAAAATAAAACAAAATGAAGCAAAAATCCCACCCCCCGAAAAAGCAATGAGTCTATTGTGTTGGCCAACTGCTCCTAGGCACAAGGCCTGCCCTGGAGTGTGGCTAATATACCCAGAGACACACCACTGGCAAAAAATGATTTTCCTTTTCCCAGCAAGTATCAATCGCAGATGTTTTAAATTAATTTTCCAAGAACTCTGCTGGAAAAAGTTTGAAAAGAGAAATAAACCAGAGGCATGTTTATCATATACAAACTGAATGAATTAATAACTTTTATAATCAGGCTTCAACCTCCTCTTAATTTTAATGCATTCCTCGCAGTCTCAAGGATCTAAGAAAATTAGCCTAACTGCTCCTGGACAGGTCTGCACCCTTCCTGATGGTCAGCTTTACTGTTCACTCCACTTCAAGCTTTCATCCAATTTCCACCTTGAAAGTTTACAGTTTGGGGACTCATCTTTACATAACTTCATTAAATTTGTCATAGCCTTTAGTGACATTTTAGCCCTGCATTTGCATCATCTGCCTTTTCTAGTGTTTTGCCTTTATCTGTTCACTTGTCACTCAATTTCTCATGAGGATGTAAGTTACATAGATAAAAATTGCCTTGATTCGTAAAGCACCTACAGTACCTAGCCCATCCATGTAATAGACATCCACTGATAGTTGTTGAATTATACTGTTCCTAATAGTCCTTAATATATATTATTAGAACAATTCTACTGTGACTAATCCCATGCATGGTTGTACGACCTAAGAAATTGCTTTTATAACTGAAGGCAAACTTTCTGCCTTTTTACCTTAGTAATTTACATCTAGAATTTACCTTAGTTCTGACATAGTTAAAGTTGAAAAAACAAAAAACTACTTGAGAAACTGAGTCTTCCAAAAACTTATTCCAGTTTGAATAAAGTCAACTCTATGAATGACTTGAACTATGTGTTCTTGTGAATGAGTTTCTGTTTGGGTTTTTAATTTTCTGATTTTCTTTAACTCTCTAGATGCTTGAAAGCTAACAAACTACCTCTCACCACTTGTTCCCACAGACACTGGTTTCCTAAATGCGCTAACCTTAAATTTCCTCTTTATCTTTCTACTTAGTCTGGAGCTCAATAGATCCTCAACAAAGTCATGGCTTCCTACATAGGTCTCCAACTTTCTCACTTTTCTTTTGTGTTCCTATAAAATAATCAGAAAAAATCTTTTCATACGCCTTTTAGCTAAATTTTAATTACTGAGGGAATAATGGTTATGCTGTCTTCAATAAACTATAGTACAGAAAATGCTAAGGTCCTTCTTGTCACTCTCTCCAAGCCTGGAGTTCTAGTTTCTCAGGTATGCTTCCTTCTGAAGTATAAAATTTAATACTGAATTTATACGCATGAGTAGACAAAATATCTTTAAAAGAGTAACATTTAAAGCAAAATTTTATTCTAAAAAACACAAATTTTTTTTTCAACTTAGCCCATAAAAATACTTGTTAAATAATAAAAAATTTATATTTGGTATTTATAACTGTTTAAAGACTGTAGGCAAACATTTTAGCAGGTGCTGTTAAAAACACCAGGTGATACCCAGTGAGCAACAGCACTTTCTAAGTGATACAGGCTGCCCTTTATTATGTAAGTGATGTTAAACACAACATGCATGGAAATTGATCTTATAAAAGCAAATGCAGCTTTTGTTCTTTAAGAGTTGCTGACTTTAAAATAGCCTTTCCTGACACTGCAGACAAATGAGACAGGCAAACTCAGCTTTCTGACCTCACTAGGAAGTAGAAAGTCTTGTGAAACCTACTATCAATTATAAGTGTATAAATGTCAGTTCAACAAACAGATTACTGTGTCTTCATTCAAAGATGATCTCCCTTCCAGCTGTCTGATCTGTATGTAGCTGGCTACACTTGGGCCTCTGGATATCAGGAAATATGGTGTCTTCATTTTGACTTACATCTTAGGAACTAATATTTTTAACACTGCCAAACTCAAATTTAAAGGAAGATAAAAGACATAAAAACTAATGGAGCTTTCCTGGTTTATATGGCATTATTGTAAGTTGCTTCCATATTTGCTATGTCTAGAGATTTCAGCTACTGACTCTTTTGGGTGTCCTTCAGACCCCCTACTAAGCAATACTGCTTTCTCAGGAGCTCCTTTGGTCTGGATATGCTTCTGTGAGAACATTCTTGACTGTCTCTCATAAACACAAAGTTTTCATAGGCCATGCTTGTGCAACTTTTGTAAAAGCGATGAGATAAGCGTTGGTCCAGTAAGCAAAGCAACAATTCTCTTAACACCATAGCAGCTACCACTCCCAGTCCCTCTGTTGGCTCTTCACAGTCCTCTCAGAAGGAATCAGACATCAATCTACATTCGTTTCCCTTTCTCTCTAAAGGCACCATTATGTATTCCCAACCTCCTTGTTTGTTTTTCATTTGTTGAGCTAAAAAAAAAAAGCATAAACATAGCTTTTTCTAGAGTAGTCTTTTTTTCAAAGCTTATAATAAAACCCCATCTGACAGTACTTCCCTCTCCATGTCATAGAATGTCTTTTCAATCGCAATGTCCTGACCTCAGAAAAAGAAAAGTTCTTAGGAAATGAGGCTAAGAGAAGAAGGCCTTGCAGAGAAGGCCATTGGCCTCCAACTTAAGATGCTGAGCTAGATCTCCATTACAGTGAACCTAAGGATATTTATCCAGATCTCTGAGTGAAATCTGCTTTTCTCTTTTTTTCTGGTTCTAGGACCTAGTAAGGTGTGAAGAAACAGCCTACATAGCCCCTCCGTGCCTAGAAATCATCTCAGTGGGGCTTTTCCAGAGACATTACATGAGATAAAGCTAGGCTTGTGGCAATAAAACCTCTGTTAAGGCTCAAAAACAACATCTATGTCATACAGTAAGTGAGATGGACCATGTGCACCAATATTATGCATCTCAGGCCCCAAAGAACTTCCAGATTTGGTTCATATTGACACAGTAAAAACAAGGAGCTCTTAACCTTTCTTATTCAAAGCACTGTGAATACTCAGTAAATAAAATGTATCCAAGTGACTTTGAATTGTTTATCTTATTACAATCTTTTTCATTCCATATATTTTTATCATAGTCTTCCTCCTTTTCCAAATTCTCCAAGAATCTATACCCACCTCCCTGCCCACCCAACTTTGTGCCAATTAAACATCCAATAGAGAGATAATGTATTAAATAGAAAAATAAATTATTTTCTCCCTCTATTCCCTCCTAGGTAATCCTCCCTCCAACCTACCCAATACCTTCCCTATCAAATTTGCAGCCTCTTTTGCTTTGATTGCATATGCATGTGTATGTATTTACACAAATATGTAAGTACAACCTATTGAGTCCACTTTTGTTGTTTGTGTGCACATGGTTTCAGAGCTGACCACGTGGACAACCAATAAAGGTGGCTTATCACTGAGAGAAGCTAATTTTATCTCTCCAAACAGTCATAAGTTGCCTATTGTTCTTGGTCAAGGAGTGCAACCCAGGGAGAATTTCCCCTTTCCATGGTAGCATATCTACTGATACTGATTCTGGCTTGTTTGTGCAGACATTTCTAGGAGAGACTGTTTCCACAGCAGACTTCCTGGTACTCTGGCTCTTAGCTCCTCCTCCCCACCCCACCCCTCCATGATGTTCTCTGAGCTGTTGATTCTGATAACTTCTTGAAATGTTTTAATGAAAGAACTATTTTAAAATTGATGATAAAGCTAAGGAAGCAGTAAGAGGTACTAAGAACCCAGAGGACCAGTAATATTAAGAAATCATTACTATATGATGGGCCAGATAGGAGAAAAAAACACAGTCAGTGTATCTTTCTTCAAACTCCACGTTAGTCTGCCAGTATCTTCCATTTCATAATACAGTCTGGAGTCAGCCCAGAGTAGAATCTGAGCAGGGTGGTCTCAAAGAGACCAACACTATGGTGTATCAGTAGATATGCAGAGGGGTGACAGACAGAACTTAGGAGGGCAGAATAATGAAAATAATGGGCCCAAATTTCCAGTCTATCATCTAAGCACAGAAATTCTCAGCCATTGTGGGGAAATCCACTAATAATCAGAAAGAAAAGCAAAGCGCAGTGTAGTTAATTCAGAGTCTCTGAGGACCCTATAAACTCCAATACAAAAGTGGACATGACACAACCTTAGCCATCATTGGTGTTTTAAATTAAAACTGAGTTAGTTGTAGAAAAATAAAGGTTTCTTTTTAATATATAAAGCAGAAAAAAAATGCACGTCTCCAGGGCAGACCTGAAATTTATCCACTCGCATCTTTATAGATTATGTCATAACAGTCTGTGGAGCATGGAAACATCAGAGTAGTTACAGGTACTGCTTACTGCTTTTATTATCAACCGTGTGGGTTAAAGGACCAAATAAAATCCTTTTCATGGCCATAGTAAGCTTACTTATGTAACAAGCACCTTGGTGCATCATGCCTATTTTGAAGATATCATATCTCAGCTCCAAATTCTATAGCATGCAGCCAACAGGTAGTTGTCTGCCTGTGGTAGGTAGTAATCAGACAAGTCATGACTAACAGTAATTATTTGACAGACATAGAATGAGTTTGGTAAATGTTCCTTCTGTTTCTATTTTGTGGAATCGTTTGGAGAGAATTGGTATTAGGTATTCTTTGAAGGTCTGGGAGAATTCTGTGCTGAATCCATATGGCTCTGGGCGCTTTGTTGTTGTTGTTGTTGTTGTTGTTGTTGTTGTTGTTGTTGTTGTGAGACTTTTGATGACTGCCTCTATTTCCTTCGGAGATATAGGACTGTTTGATTTGTTTACCTGATGGAGGATTTGGCCCAGATGCAGAACATTAGCAAGTGTTTATGATTGGGGCAGGTATAGGATACCTGCCCCACTATAGAAAATAGTTTAGGGGATTAACATCTGCCCTGCCCCAGGTTAACTAAGGATATTTTAAAAGATATAAAAAAAATTATTTGGCAGACAGTTTTTGGTTAGTTCTCTTAATGGAGGATGCTAGAAGGAGATTAGATTAGGATATTAGAATCATGTGTTTGACTGACATAATGCCAGTGCCACTACAGTAATATCCCCCTGCACAATGACATTAATTTGATGCCTGTTTTTATTCTTACCGTCATCCAGTGCAATATAATCATGCTGTCTCAAAACACAACAAAGGGCCAGCCCCTCTTCAGGAACTGGGACCTGCACCCTAACAGTACCCTTCTATTCCCGTAAGGAGTGGGGTGTGGTGTGGAAACCACTCTTTCTCTGAGGTTCAGTCCAGGCTCTAGGAAACAACCTCAGAACGTCAAAGATCAGAGTGAGCAGAGCTACACAGTCCCAAGAGGGATCTGAGTACTAGCTCAGAGGAAGCCTGCTGTCAAGATTCTAGGTTTTAATAAGCTTGATTTTTCTTTGTTCCCAATATTGTACTGGTGAAGGAAACTTCCCGGAGTTACTCTTCTATAGCTTTTTGTCAGTTTCGTTGTCTATTAGCTTTTTATACAGTTACTTGCATTACATACTCCATATGTGTATTATTTGGTTGTCATTTCTATTATCCAAATGGATGGGCGATGTCTCCATCTTCATTTTTATTGGGGAAGAGGTCCAAATGTAACATTACAAATATAATCACATTAAAAATATTTCTATGTGCCATTTCTTATAGTTTTGACAACCCAAAGAAAACTGATATACCACATAAATCTTTTTATTTTCTTTACTTTTGAGAATGTCATGCATGTTTATAATGAGGTATGATAATATCTACCTTGACCTCCTCCAACTTTCCCTATATCCCCTATCACACCACTCCCAATTTCATGTATTTTTATATAAATCATTAAATCATGCTAGTATTGCTCATATTTGCATGTGTGCCAGGAGGTGCTATTCAGGCTTTTTGGAGGGAAGACATTAATAGTCTCGTGACACTGTATAACTCAAACGACCCTTCCAGACAAGATGTGTGTACCTTCTCTTACAACAGTGACACAAGTATTTTGGAATAACTAGCCACTTTCTGATTAGATATGAAGCCTGCACCACAAAAGGCAATTTGATACCTAGTATTGTAATCCTGCTCAAAGTACATGTC
>OU015752.1:118650750-118669768 GCA_907169655.1 Acomys percivali | reverse complement strand
GGTGTGGAAGGCTTCCATGCCAGGCACACCAGTGAGCAGGAAAATGATGGAAGACGTTGTGCTGTTCTGCAAAGTTGACATATTCAAACTTCGGTATCTTCAGCTAAGTGTCCTGCAATGACAAGTTTGATCAAACAAAGACTGACTATTTGGAATATCAAAAAAAAAAGCTGTGAAATTTTTCAAAATCTTCATTTTAAGCCACCACGTATTATATAAGTATTATGGCCAGTTTGATGTTATAATTTTATTGCGCGACTCAGGCCAATTTTCTTACAACTGCATAGTCTACATCTGACGAGGTTCAAATATTCTGCCTTTTACTAAGTCGCCAGATAAATTATTAGAGTGAGTGTGCCTCAACTTCCTTACAGCTTCTGCCCTTGGAACATCCAGACACACAGGGCTGCACACAGGGCTGTGTCTGTGTGTTACAATTGGATGTTTGGGGTGAGACAGGATGCTCTGCCCCCAACCAGGAGGATAAACATGAATATTCAGTCCCACTTGTCAACACTAATCTTATATGATGATCCTATCCCATTCCTCCCTCAGAGCATGCTGCAAGTTCAGTGCTCAGTTGCTTTGAGTCTCTCTCTGGATATTGGCCACGTTAACATGGGAATGGTGCCAAGTAAACCTGGGGCCGCAGTGCTGCCCTGCCACCCGCACAATGAGCTCTCCAAATGAGCCCTTCATAGCACAGGCTACTTCTGTGAACTTGAGACTTCAAAACCAGAGGTTAGAAGAAAACAAAAGCAAAATCATTTGTAATTAGCCTAACACGCTCTCCAGTGTGTAGGACATAATAGTCACCGGACAACGATCAATACAGATGATGGTCGCCGTGGATAGCAGTGACAGAGGCACTGACTGTACCTTAGCAGTGTTGAAACACTACTCACCAGAAAGTAGAGTGACAAAAGCTCTTTACAGGAGCAGGACAGAAAAAGACCCTGCAACAACTAAAGCCCCCTTACGCAGAACAGCACATCTGGAAATCCCACGTTTCCGAAAGAAGCTTTCCAGTGTTCATTAGAGATCAGGGACACCTTTGGAGTTACTGATACCTTTCAAGTTTTTCAAGAAGCAGAAAGAGAAGAAGCTATGGGTTCCCTGAATACAGGAACTTTACTTACAAATCACACAAACGTGTTTCTTCCTGCCTTCCTCTGCAGATGCAGGCTGAGGGGCTGGGGAAGTACTAGGGAGCATATGTAGGGAGCCACGTCTCAGGTCTGAAATCTCGTTAGAAAACTCCTTGAGGAGCTAACGCTGCCCCTGAGGGAGAGGCTTCCCACAGGCGCCTTGTGTTTTCTGGTTTCTTTCCCATCGGCTTCATTTCATGTGTCTTTATGCTTTCAGTGAAGAGGCCGGTATTCTAATTCTTTCACCCATGGCCTAAGACAATGTCCCTAAGTAAGAACAGCTTCTGTACCTGTCACCTCACTCCTCACTCCTCACTCCCACACACTGGTGCTCAACCCAGTTGGTAAATGTATCTTTCTCTTGTACTACAATAGATTCTGTAGTTTTGTTGAAGCTTTTCACTTCTTTACCCGCAACCAAGTCATTTATTCTATGATATTTCTTTATTATATTAAGATGCTCTTGCATCTTTTCCTCTTTGTATTTCTTCCTCCAGTTCCTTCCACGTGTCCATCCTCTTACTCCCTGTCAAAAGCAAGACCTCTTTTTCTTTAATTGTTATGTTGCCTATACGTATGTGTATATCTAAATATATAAATACAGCCAGTGCACTCATTCATTGTTACTTGTATGAACGTGACTTCAGGGCTTAACCATTTGGTGTTGGATAAAAAACTGGCAGACTCATCATCGATAAAAACTATTTCTCACATTCTCAGAATTCTTTATCTGCCTGTAGTTTTGCGTCTACTGATGAGGCCATGTTAGCACGTCGTTTTCCTCCCAGTAATGTGCCTGTTGGTGCTTTACTTCAGGTCTTCTTTAGGCAGCCATGTTATTGAAGTATGTTTTGTGGGTGAAACTTTCCAGTCATTTTTAAAAGATACAGTCTCATAGAAAGTTCCATTTCACTGGCTCTTGCTATCTGTCCCCTCTTTCACAACCGTCCCTGGGCCTCGGTGTAGGAAGCAATTTAAATTTTATTTATTTATTTATTTATTTATTTATTTATTTATTTATTTATTTATTTATTTGGTTTTTCAAGACAAGATTTCTCTGTGTAACAGCCCCGACTATTCTTTGTAGACCAGGCTGGCCTCAAACTCTTAGTGATCAGCCTGCCTCTGTCTCCCAAATGCTGGGATTAAAGGTGTGCACCACCACACCTGGCAAAATAATCTTTATTTATTCTTTCGTAAAGCACTGTAAGTGTAATACATTAAGTACTGCCAAGACAGGAAACAAACCAGAAGCTCTGGTAAAGTTAAAAGCCAGAGACCCTACAGCTATCAAACAGAGGCTTTGTAACAGGCAGAGACACATGTACTACTCATTATCTGACTATGTACCTGTTGTATGTAGTGTCGTAATTCACTATATTTATATAGAACATTTTCTAATGCTGTGTTATAATAATTATACATTTTAGGCATTACAAGGTCAACTTCAACAATTGCCTGCCTATGTTATACTCAGACCTATTTAGTGTCCTTTTTCACTTTAGGTACATTTATACAAATATTCACCTCAGTAACATTTAGCAATTAGAAATGTATTCTTCTACTCATATTACAATTTATTTATTGTGCTTATTTTCAATTCAACTGTAAATTATTTATGTTTGTAATAATAAACAATTCCTCTTAAAATTATTAATTAATAAAGGTTAAACTTTACCCAGGATCTAATTATATGAAACTTCAGAAGGCTATTATTATATTATATTCTGGAGTCAGTAAGACGCCTGTGACTCCAAAGAGTGATTTAACTTTTCCATGGTGAAGGATCATAGCTCTATAGTATACAGGCATAGAGTCAACAGAGAGAACAAACTGCACAAGAAGTTTCTCTAAAAAGAACCCACAGTCTTAGCTGATCCCTCTAGGGTCTCTTGATCTCTGCACCATGCCAGCGTGTGTCTGTGTTTTCATCAGCTACTGTGAACAGAAGCTTCTCTGATGAGGGTTGACAGATGCATCAGTAATCATGGGAATAACAACACATCACTAGGAGTCAGTTTAATACTGTGTCCCTTTAACAGAAAAATAGTAGTGGGTCCTCCCCTAGGGCCTCTGACCTACATGTCTGTACTTTTGTTCTTGTCACATAATGTGTTAGACAAGGCCTTTATCTTGTCTGTAAGGAGTGAACTAATAAAATATATTTTAAATTTTATTTATAAAAAGGAATCCACAATCTATGACGAAAAAAAACCCAGCAAATTACTAAGTCACAAAAACAGAAAGAAAATATAAATTTGCAAAGTTTACAATCTATAGTATACTATTTACTCTAGTGATTAAGCAAATTTGAGTCAGGGAACGTCTAAAGATGCATGAATATAAAATTTTCCTAAAATAGCTCATGAAGGGAAATCTTACCACAGCCTTTGATATTCAAATCTATCACGGCATAAAGTATAAGGTACATTACATGAAGAATGAGAGGCAATGACCAGCAATGAAAATGTACAGAGAGGGAGCATCATGCACCCAAAATCTCTGTACCAGACAGATGACTATGTAGATGGAGAAGATGGCAGCAGCACTGAACATGGGACAAGCAAATACCAAGGATCTGTTCCCATCCGTCCCTGGGTGCAACACAGAGCACACAATGGATGATCAGAACATAAGGCTGATATAACATTTGACCACAGCAAAAAGACAGATGCCTTAAGAGAAAGAGTAAAAGGAACAAGAGCTATGGACCTTGTGATGACATGTGCAACGCCCACAGTGAATATCCATAAACTGGTTCTGATCATAGCATACCTCAGTGAGTAGCAGATGACAGTGATGTGGTCAAAGACTATCACTATGAGAACTTAGAGTCCATGAATATGAACACATGACTATTAACATTTGACCAATGCAGGCATCCAAGGTGACTTCTCTTCCTTGGGGCTCTTTTCCCATTCATATTTTAAGTTTGATTGCTTCACATTGTGCAAGCTTTGTGCAGAAAGCTATAGTTCCTATGAGCTGATGTGTGAAACAGTATGTCCTGTCCAGAAGGTACCTTTCTCAGCTTTCTTCCTCATCAGCCATCTGTTAGATTCTTTCTGAAGTTGAGAGTAAATGGGGCACTACGAGATGGCAGAAGAAGGTAGTGCTAGATGGCTATGATCAAAATGCATTGTACAAATATACTAATTTTCAAAAAACATCATTTTTAAAAAGCTAAGTTCTCAAACATCAAATCACATGACTGCCAGCATGATGACTAACAGGGAAAAACAGAGACCCAGTTCTCTGGACATCATGGATAGGAAATAGTGCATAGGTTCATGGAGGCTTGACTCAGTGATGATGACAAAGAGGACCATGCCATTCCTAGAGATAATGTTGGCATATAGACAGCAGGAAGAGATGGAAGTCCAGATGTGAAAGATATCAGGACCAGGAATGCCAGTGATGCTGAAAATGGATGGTGAGCAGACAGTGCTCTGGTTGAAGGATGGCATAGTAACCAAAGAAAACAGATGCCCTTGGGGGAAAGGCAAACAACACTTACCAGTACAGGACAGAAATGTTCTAACCTCTGCTACATACCTCACAATTTAGGATCACTAATGAACAAGATCATGACCCTGTTCTTCAATGGAAATGAGTGGCCTTTTCCTGGCTTTTCTGCTATGTGATGCCAGATAAACTAGGAAAAGAAACAAATGTGACCTCTGTGAAGAGACTCTTGCTTTCATAAGATGTACATTGTATTATTGCTAGGTTTGAGTGTTACATGAATTCACTTGAAAGAAGAGAGTAATTAAATAATGGGAAATATAATCCAGACTATGATAATTAGCAGAACATATAGGATATCTCTCAGCAACAATAAGCCAGTACAAGGTAATTTGATTGTCTTTCACTACTTCTCAGCTTCTGAGACCAAAAATCCTAAAGGTCATTTGGGGGCTGGGCAACACAGAGTTTCTCTGTGTGGCTCTGGCTGTCCTGGACTCACTTTGTAGACCAGGCTGGCCTCGAACTCACAGAGATCAGCCTCCCTCTGTCTCCTGAGTGCTGCGATTAAAGGTGTATTTACCACCTCTGGATAGGTCATTATTAATTGTAAGTCCTTTTGTAAATAAAATAGGACAATAAGATGTAATAGGAAATGTGAATGCTTTAAAGTAAGCGCCTTTAATCCCAGCACTTGGGAGGCAGAGGCAGGTGGATCACTGTGAGTTCGAGGCCAACCTGGTCTACAAAGTGAGTCCAGGACAGCTAAGGCTACACAGAGAAACCCTGTCTCGAAAAACAAAAAACAAAAAACAAAAAAAGAAAAAAAGAAAAGAAAAACAAAACATTAAGAAGAAACTAGTCATGCCAATAGACCTAGTTGAGTGGTAAAAGGGGAAGTGTCGCTTTTGCAGGTAGTGGTTGGGAACCTGAATCTGTTTAAGGGAAATTCTGCCTACAGGAGGATGACTTAAAAATGACTTCAACAAGAAGAAATCACCTCACTGGAAGCTGATGAGGAAAATCAGTGGATCAGAATTATCTGCACCGGTTTCTTGATTTTCCATTTTAGAAATATTGGTTGATACTTAATTAACTGACAGATGGCGTTCGCTCTTGTTTCTGTGGATGTACACACCCAAGTTAAAAAGAAACTTTGGGACTGAAGAAACTTCTTGATATTAGTTCTTGCCTTAAACTTACTGACTTTAGTTTTTATTTATAAAAGAATCATTGCTTTTAACATATTTATTTTGATTGGACTCATTAGTGCTTCTATTTATTCAACAAATATTTAAATATAAGCATTGTTAGTGCTTGTAACAGAAGATGGCACTAAAGGGTGGTCTGTGTCTAATACCAAGAGAGTTGCATGGGAGTGAAAATTAGAAATCTTCATTGCAAACAGAAAATCAATGAACAGGGAGTGAGATTTCAGTATATAAATGGTCAAACAGGAAGACATTTTACAAATCCCAGAGGAGAGACATTGTACAGAAGAACTATATGGTACTCATCAAAATGGCTGGCTATGATGACACACTCCTGAGGTCCCAGCCCTTGAGCAGTGGAGCAGAAGATTCAGAGTTCAAGGTAATCCTTAGCTACATACCAAATCTGAGACTACACTGCAGTACCTAAGACCCTGTTTTAAAAACCAATACCTAATGGCCATCCTTGAAAAACATACATACAAGTAACATTGACAAGTTTATGTTTATGTATCTATGAATGTATATGTATGTAATGAAAATTTAACAAAGAACAGTGGACATGACTTTGAAAGAAGACAAGAAGATGTATATAGGAGAACCTGGAGGGAGGTAAGAGAAGGAGGAATGATATAGTTATATTACAATATCAAAAATTAAAACAAATAATTAAAAAATAAGCAAACCAAAACCTATGCATTCATACCCAAGCAAGAGTGTCCAGAGAACTCTTAGCCAGCAGAATATAAACACAATATGGCAATTAAATGTAGTAGAGTTGCCTTGATATAACTCTAAAATTTTTGGAAAATATTACACAGAGAGAGAGACAGAGAGAGAGAAAGAGAGAGAGAAAGAGAGAGAGAGAGAGAGAGAGAGAGAGAGAGAGAGAGAGAGAGAGACTGAAATCGGAGTGATAAGCACTAATGAGTTCACACTGGCTTCTTAGTGAACAAAGCTCTCTTCACTGATACAAAAATACTAATGATTGGGGCAATATTTTTTTTTTAATCTAAACTTATTTTTAAACTAAATTTGTTTTGCAAAGTACACGAATGTCTAAAAACCTGAGAGTAGGTAGGCCACGGGCCTAGGGGGAAATCAAATGCTATTGTTCTGCTAAGAAAACATAGTAATAAAATGATTTTAATGACATTCTGCCATATTCATAGGTCAGTGTCTCACTCAGCCAATATCGGAGAAGGTCCCCCCTGCAGTAGACAATAATTAACACAGAGACACAGAGCTGGATAGTGTGCAGAGAGTAGGAAACTTTGCAACAGTTCATCTTAAGTGAATGTTTTCATCAAAACCCTCCTTCCCTCAGTGTTTACAAAGCTACACAGGAGAAGAGACAGAAAAAGAAATTAAGAGCCAGAGGGGAATGGATGCCACCAAGGAAACAACAGGGAGTGTGCAAGCACGAACTTACAGAGACTGTGAGTGCACAGGGCCTGCACTAGTACAAGCCAGAAAGGATCACAGAACAAAAAGCAATGAGGATATGAGCCTCCATCTCTAGCCTGAATGCTCTCTCCAAATGATATCTACTTTAAAAGAAAAGGTGAGTTTGCTGAAATGGAGTCTCCCTGGGTATATTAGCCACACGTCAAGGTAGACATCATACTCACCAGGAGATGGCCAACAACAACAAAAAAATGAACTCAATGGTATTTCCATAGACGTTTGTCTCGCATTGCTTTGCTTGAGGACATTTTGCTTGTATTACAGATATTTTACTCATATGTTATGGTTTCAGACTTTGTGTTTTATAGGCTTTTTTTTGTTTTGTGTGTTTGTGAGTGTAAGCGTGTGTGTGTGTGTTTGTGTGTGTGTGAGTGTATGTATGTGATTTCTGTTTTGTTTAGTTTTATTCTGGTTGTTTGAATTTTTGTTTGTCTGTTTTCTAAAGAGATAGAGAAAGAAGGCATGGAGTTTGGTGGATGAGGAGGGGAAGGATATGAAAAGAGTTGAGGGAGAGGAAACCATGATTAAAATATATTATATGAAAAAGTTCTTTCAATAAAAACAAAAAAATATAGAAGTAATCTCATAGGTTTCTCTCTCCATATGGATGCTATGAATAGAAAGGGGTATAATGGGTATGAATGTGCTTTCTAAACTATGCTGTGATGTGTAGCCAAGTACTAAAAGTTTTAATTTGACTTTACTTCAATAACTTCTTTTATATTAAGGCTTTTCTCTAGGTATTTAAGAAGAAGAAAGGAAAAGTGGCTTTCAACAACTCAAGGTCACATCCATGAGAATTCCTCTTTCACTTCTGACAAATGAACTATAACCAGGAAATACTCTTCCTTGTAATGTTAAGTACTGACTCTAGATGACCCATTATCTAAGTCCCTGGAGTACCTGGATGGACCTGCCAGTAACATAAAATTAAAGAATGTAGCTTTAGATCTGGGGCAAATTAATATCAAACAATCTTAATAATTCTGCAATCTTTACTTTACTTTACTTTACTTTACTGGTTCCTAAAGCAACCAGATACAATACAACCCATACTTGCTGTTTTAATTATTAACATTCCCTTTGCATTTTTTCCTTCAAATACCTGCTGTCCAGTGTGTTGAATTCAGCGATTCCTGGGGTCATCAAGGGTATGATTTCTATCTTCCAATCTAAACCCTGAGAGGTATACTCATTAACAGGCAACACATTCCCTTAAGAAATACCCAAAACAAGTACAGAATTCATATTAAAACATTGCTACATTTGTTCCTTCATTCATATAATACTATGCTTACTACTAAATCAATCTGTCTTTGCCTTGGGCAAGGATCAGCTCCAAAAAAAAAAATTAACTTTTTTTGATGTCTCAAAATGACCAAAATAGCCTGAACTTTTGGGCTTTTTGTCTCCAACTAAGCACTACGACCAGTGCTGGGGTATGACTCCACACCTAGTGTATGCTGTGGATTGAAACTATACACAGGAGTGAAAATTAAAAGTTATTTTGTCATAGGCAGCATACACTAAAAACCTCTGAATTGATGAACACATGAATGTTTGAGCAAACTGTTAAGTCCCTGATGGCAACATTGCCTGTTCAATAAGAGTTTTGAGAACAAGAAGAGATAGTTGTAAAATTAAGTGATAACGCACAAGGCCAGTTTTCATGTTACATTTAGGTGATAACATTTGATAATTTAGAACAACAACATATGTTTTATTCCCATTTATGAATGGAAGGGATGTTGTTACCTTCAATAAGGAAGACATTTAAATCAATATGCAGACACATTCCCTTTTACAATAAGAATGATGTGATAAATCTACATAGGAATTCTTTATTGGGATTGGTTATCAATATCATCGAAATCATTCATTCTAAATGAGGAAATGACACTACTATAATGACATTTTATGGAACTCTCATATATTTGAAAATCTGTCATTTACATTAGTCTCTTTTGGTTCATACATTCTTCTTGCACCTGAATCTATCACTTTGATAACTCTCAACACAATGGCTCCCAGTATTGCAATCCCCTTGCAGGTCACTTTCCTCATCCACAAAGTGACAAAAGGAAGAAAACATGAAGCAAGCATCTAGCTCTTTGCCATGCCAGAATGGAGAACTTTCAGCACAGCCTTGCGTATCTGCTTGGTCTTCACACTGTAGATGATGGGGTTCATGACAGGAGGGATCAGCAGGTAGGCATTGGCAATCAGAGTATGGACATAGGGAGGAGCTCGTTTCCCAAATCTGTGGACAAAGGACAGACTGATGAGTGGAAAGTAGAACACGGCCACAGCCCCGAGGTGGGAGATACACGTGCTGAAGGCTTTCTTCCTCTCTTCCGGGGAAGCAATGCTGAGGACAGTCCTAATGATCAGGACATAGGAAAGGAGGATGAGGACAGAGTCCACTCCAGCAGTGGAGATCAGGGCAGTGAGCCCAACAGCACTGTTGATCCTGGTGTCTGTGCATGAGAGCTTCATGACATCGGGGTGGAAGCAGTAGGAGTGGTGGAGCACGTGGCTGCTGCAGTAGGACAATCTTTTCAAGAGCACTGCTAGGGGTGCCTGTATTAGGGTTCCCCGAGTGATTATTGCTACTGCAATCTGAGCTATTTTAAGGTCAGTTAAGATAGAAGCATACCTAAGAGGGTTGGAAATGGCCACATAACGATCAAACGCCATAGCCAACAGCACTGACGACTCCATGACAGTGAAGAGTTGAATGAAGAACATCTGTGACAAGCAGGCGTTGAAGCTAATCTCTCTGGCATTGAACCAGAATATCCCCATCATGGTGGCCAGGGTGGATATGGACAGCCCGAGGTCAGTGGTGGACAGCATGGACAGGAAATAATACATGGGCTCGTGGAGGCTGGGCTGAGTGACAATGACGAAGAGAATCAGGCTGTTCCCTGAGAGGGCAGTTGCATAGAGACAGCAAAATGGGATGGAGATCCAGGTGTGGAAGGCTTCCATGCCAGGCACACCAGTGAGCAGGAAAATGACGGAAGACGTTGTGCTGTTCTGCAAAGTTGACATATTGAATTCAAACTTCAGTATCTTCAGCCGAGTGTCCTATAATGATAATATATATTTATTTGTTGTGTGCTCATAACACAGTGGGTCACTTCAGTAGTAAATATCTCTGAAAGACAATAGCTGTTAGTATAGTGTGTAACAAATGGAGTAGGGTAACTTAAGAAACAATGAGAATATTTTCTTTAAGTAACCAAGTCATGATATGAATAATTAGGTAAGAACGATACAATATACAAAAATAATATACTAAGTAAAGTTACGTCAGACTCAGAAAAGCATAATTCACATTTCTCCCCCATGTGTAATTATTTTTAGAAGCATATGAAAACATAAGAAGGAATAAATATGGCTGTGTATTTTTAAAGGGTATGAGTAGTGGATCATCTGTATACCTGTATGAAAATACCATGTTTTTATAAAAAATAATGCAAGTAGTATTATAAAAACTATAAGGACATTCCATGTTGTTTATATTCACACATTTGATTTATTATCCAGAAACATTTGCCTATTTTTTCCTAAAAAAATCTAGCAGTCAATTTAAAAGTATTGAAATTTGAAATATGGAATTTCATACAAATAGCATACAGTATATGCAATGAATCTGAGGTGGCCCATTTACAATATTAAAAACTCAACTGTACTTAAGCAATTTCAAACATATTGTATGTGTGAGAAATTAAGACTCTCAGTACCAAAATGGAGGAGTATGGAGAATACTCAATACGAATTTTAGGAAATGTTGTATTTTGAATTTTTGTTTTGTTTTGTATTTTGTTTTTTGAGACAAGGTTTCTCTGTGTAGCCTTGACTGTCCTGGACTTGCTTTGTAAACTAGGCTGGCCTCTAACTCACAGCGATGCCTCTGCCTCCCGAGTGCTGGGATTAAAGGCGTGTGCCACCACACCCAGCTTGTATTTTGAATTTTTATACTGCATTGCAAGCCAAATTTCTTCTAATTTAATATCGTAAGCTTTGACTTGATTCAAATGTTCTGACATTTTCCATGGAACGAGTGACTGAAGTGCACCATACCCTGTTGTTACATGTCATCCACAGGGACTCTGTGACAGTTAGGCTAGCAAATGTCTGTGGAAATCTCCACAGAGTTGCACTGACAGGAGTGTTTGCAATTAAATAACAAACTAAAGCTCAAAATTATGAAACTATTTCTCTCTTCCTTTTTCTATGTCACTGCCTGTATGACTCTACTCCCCAACTTCCCTGAGGCAACTGAGAAATAAACAGCAATATTATCTAAATATGCCTGGTTAATACCTGCCCATGAGTCTCTTCCCCACTTAAACTTTTTAATCCACGATTAACCTTTCTAATTCTTTCTGTGAGTTTCAAGACTTGTAGGACAAGCCATTGCAGCTACAGCAAACAGGCATAATTGGGTTTTTGATGACTGGTGGGGTCTTAGGGGTGTGTGGTGGGGTTAGTATAGGAGTGCAGGTGGCCTCTGAAGTCTGCAGGTGACAGATTTCCCCAGGAGCTGGGGTAGAGTGCTGAAAGGCAATATAAAGGCCAAAGAGTAAGGATAGATCTGGCCCAGCAGAAGAGCATTTACCTGGTAGATGTGAAGCTCTGTGTTCTTTTCCAGCACCGGGTGGGGGTAGGGGGCGGAGGGGAATAAAAAGCGAAGAAAATATACCATAACTAAAATCTATACAATAATGCTTATTTCCTCAGCAGCTTAAATTCAATTTTAAAATACCTGTCTCTTGCATCTGTTCCCCTGTTCCTTGCAACTTCTCTCTTTTACCACTCACAGCGTTCTGCCTGTCTGCCTTCGTTTTCTGCAACCATAGTTCACGCATGCAGAGGAAACCTAGCATCCGGCATTAACTGACAGGTGACATTCTGCTGCCTGATGCCTGTCCGGCCACATTTAAAAGTACTAAGGCTTCCATGGTTTGAAACAAGGCACACCCCTTACGTTCTCTGCTAGAGCACAGCAAAACGGGGTTCTCAACCCAGGATCTCACAAAGCAGAGCTTGAAATTCCACTCCCAGACTGTCTTCACCTAGAGCCCGTAGCCCTCCTCTGAGATCAGAATTCAAACCTTTGTGGTACAAATTTGAGGTCTCCAGTTTCTTGCTGGTGATGAGGGAGGAGGAGTCTGGTGCATCCTTGACACCACTTTCAGTCGCATGCATGAGGTCCTCTCACAACATGGCGTTGTCCCTCTTTAAATCCAAAACATAAGCCCTCTGCAGCTTCACCTTGCCTCCAAAAGCTCCTATGATTAAGTCACAGGGCTCAGTTAATCTTTATGGAGGTTAGCTTGATGTAAAGCAACCTTATCCGCATCCCTAAAACTCTTCTGTAGTCTAAAGTGCTACAATCAATAGAGTGGTAAGCCAGTACATTGGCGTGCCTTCCTCACACCAAGAAGACCAAAGGGATTGTTTCTTATACAGAACAAATAACTTGGGATGAGTGGTAAACTTTAGGGCCCATGAAAATTCTGTATACCACAATTAACTGAGCCACCAACTCTCCTATCTTTTGTTACTTCTTTTTATTTTTGAGATTATAACATGATTATATCACCTCACCTTTCCTGTTGTTCCCCACACCTCCTCTCATGTGCCCCTCCTTGCTGTCTTTCAAATTCAGGGCCTCCTTTTTCACTAATTGTGTTATGTGCTTATATGTGTATTTACATACGTATAGCATCCATTTATTGAGGCTTTTTTTATTTTTCTGTGACCACCACTTTATATAACACTTGTATCAGTTTTGCAAGAAGTACAGGCAAGTTACTGCAAGAAGTTTCTTCGCCTTGTGTTCCCAATTTCCATACTTTCTCCCCAATGATGCCAGTGGGATCTATGCAAACATGCCTGCATACTCCCGCTCTGCAGCACTTTACACTTGCCTTCAAAATGAAGTCAAACTCAGTATCTCATCACTAAAAATAAACAGTTTTCTCAAAGTGGCAAACAAATTTTGTTTAAACTCTGAAAAGCTCAATCTGAGGTTTCCCTTCCTTGACCAACCACCCAACAGGGCAAACCTCCTCCCATTGATGTACTTTACTTAAACGATGTAAATCTCTATTTTCTGAATGATACTCACTCTGTAGACTCACTATCTGATCCATAGAGTTATTGATAAACTCAACATAAATTTCTGTTTATGGAAACAGTGACATCACCTTCACTAGAATTAATCATAAGAAAACACTTCTTCTGGAGTTATGTGTATTCTTTTAGATTCATACACAAAGACTAATGGTTATTCTATTGTTTGATGATAAGTTATCTGAAAATATGCCTTCTAAATAACGTAATCTGGTGGTAGATGGACAGTTGCTTCTTAGTCATTTTATTCTTTTCAAAAGATGTGTCTTATTTTTAATTATGTGGCAGGTATCTGTCAGAAGGGTGTAGGGTTCTATATGCTAGTGCAGGGGTCGACAGAGGCCAAAGCCACTGGACCCTGTAGAATTGGGCTTTTGAGGGCCCCTTTCCATGGATGCTGAAAAGCAAATTTGGCCTCTGTAACACTTATGTTCTCTTATCTCTCCAGGCTTTCATCACTATTCATTAATGCTTTTCATTATATTACAACAAATGAATACTGTAAGTGTAACATTTATCCAATTCACACACTTAAAGAACTGACGAGTGATGCTGAACTTACCCTAGGACCTCATTATATGGCCTTCCACATTTTCTCTCTCCTGTGCTTGAAAAGTTTGCATTCTGGTTGCACTGCTTGGAAAAATAAAGGTGCGTGTGTGTGTGTGTGTCTGTGTGTCTGTGTGTGTGTGTCTGTGTGTGTGTCTGTGTGCCTGTGTGTGTGTGTGTCTGTGTGTCTGTGTCTGTGTGTGTGTGTCTGTGTGTATGTGTGTGTCTGTGTGTGTGTGTCTGTGTGTGTGTTTGTGTGGTGTGTGTGTCTGTGTGTGTGTGTCTGTGTGTGTGTGTCTGTGTGTGTGTATGTCTGTGTGTGTGTGTCTGTGTGTGTGTGTGTCTGTGTGTGTGTGTGTCTGTGTGTGTGTGTGTGTGTGTGTGTGTGTGTGTGTTCACATATCTGTGGAGGTGGGCCTGCCTATGCACATACATTTGATCTAGGAGAACCTCACATGTATTCTCTGTCATCCTTCATCTTATTCTCTTCAAACAAGGTCTCTCGCTGACCCCAGGGCAACACTGGCAGATAACAAGCCTCAGCAAACTCCCTCTGTGTTCCCCCACAGTGCTGGCTTTTTATAGGAGTACTGGAGATTCAAACTCCAGTCCACATGCTTGCAGAGAAACCGCGCTTACTCACTGAGCTATCTCCCCAGGTCCCTCCCACAAAGTGAGACAGAGCCTCAGATATTTCTGGCAGGCGTAAAACTCTCTGTGTTGCCAAGAATAACCTTAAATTTCTGATCTTCCTGCCCCCAACTCTAGAGTACTGGGATTGCAAGGGTATATGCCATTTCATCCCATTTGGCAGCCACACCTCAATCCAAGGCTCGGGTGTATGCTATCAACTGAGATATATTATCTCCATTCCCTCTATCCAAAATTTTAAATATGATTCATGAAGTATATTCATAGTCTCTAAAAACTCTCTCCCTCCCTCCCTCCCTCTCTCTCTCTCTCTCTCTCTCTCTCTGTGTGTATGTGTCTAATAATGACATACTTACATTAAGATGATGAAATCCCATCTAAATTATAACACAGTATTAAAGGTCCTATCCTGAAGCTACTTTGAGTTGACCTTTCTCTGGCTAACAAAGCAGCAAATTGTTAGAATTCTGTGCAACCCTATGTCCCATGAAACTTCTTCATCAACCAGACTAGTTTCTCCAAATGAGTACATAACATTCCTCTTTTTGAAGTTTGGTAGATCAATAATAGCACGTGGGGATTAAAAGCAACAGCATTTGTAAACAATCAATGTACAACGAGCAAACAGGATATGGGAGGTATACTATAATGACTGTGTATAAAGATGATAATGGGAGCAGTGCATGTAGGGTAGGAGTGGCAGGAGCTTTTGGATGGGAGTTTTGAGTATTCCAAAACTACCTGGAAACTCAGATTTGTAAGAGTACTTTAAGCCACTCTATACAGCAAGATGATTTACTGAGCCATTACTAAACTCACTTAGATAGAATCGATGGCCCAAAGTTACAGATTTCTGATTTTTCTAGGTCTCCTTAGGAGTCAGTAAGACCCCCGTGAGGCTAATGAAACCTTGTAATCCTTATGAGAAAAAGCAGAGGCAAAGTCTATTGTTTTCCAGAACGCAACGGCTTTACTTACAAGTACATAGATTCTGCCTTTCTTTCAGAGGGGCGGAGGAGCTGAGGTCTTCTGCTCGAGCATACAGAATATATATGGGGAGACCCGACTCACACCTTGTGAAATGTCTTCATCGGAAAACCTAAATGGATATGTGTGGATCCCAGTGGATGAATCTCCCCACAGGCTCATTCTGCTTTATCATGTCCTCGCCCTGGGCTCCACTGAGAGCTCCTTTAGTTTCTATGCAGAATCTGACGCTATAATCCTTTCTTCCAGTGTTGGAGACTCTTCTTTTAAAAGCATCTTCGTGAACGTCTCCTCCCCATTCATGCTGGAATGTTTAGTTCCTTGATCCTATGTAGGTCTTCTGCAGGGAAACATAGCTGCTGTGAGTCCATTTTCCTGTGAACTTGAGAAAGACGTTGCCATCATTACTCCCTCACATAGACCAAATAATCTTTTTTTTAATTATTATTTTTTATAATTAATTTATTCTTGTTACATCTCAATGGTTATCCCATCCCTTGTATCCTCCCATTCTTCCCTCCCTCCCGTTTTCCCCTTAGTCCCCCTCCCCTATGACTGTTCCTGAGGGGGATTACCTCCCCCTATATATGCTCATAGGGTATCAAGTCTCTTCTTGGTAACCTGCTGTCCTTCCTCTGAGTGCCACCAGGTCTCCCCCTCCAGGGGACATGGTCAAATATGAGGCACCAGAGTACATGAGAAAGTCATACCCCACTCTCCACTCAACTGTGGAGAATGTTCTGTCCATTGGCTAGATCTGGGTAGGGGTTTAAAGTTTACCGCCTGTATTGTCCTTGGCTGGTGCCATAGTTTGAGCCGGACCCCTGGGCCTAAATCTGCCTATCATAATGTTCTACTTGTAGGTTTCTAAGACCCTCTGGATCCTTCTACTTTGCTATTCTCCCATGCTTCTCTCATCTAGAGTCCCAATAGGATGTCCTCCCCTCTGTCCCAGTTTGCTGGTAAGTGAAAGACCAAATAATCTTTATTAATTTTTTTAAATATCACTTTAAGGATTTAACATATTCCACAGTTTTGCATTAGAGTGATTCAGAGAACAGAACGCAGATTTTCTCCCTCAGAAACTAGATGTAAAAAAAAAAAAATCAGTGCTTTATCTCAAATACTTAGTTTTCATTAATTATTTTTAATTAGGATAACACGGGGTACAGAATGATAATTCAGCATATGTACTCAGTGCATAATGATGATGTGCACTGTATTGTCATTGTCATTAGTGTATAGCATAATAATAAAATTATTATAGTTAGCATTTTATCTCCATTATGTTATTTTTAAATTTCAGATTATGCTGGGGTAGTTTCATAATTCTGTGATAAAACTTCAATTTCAATGTATGACTGCATTGGGTAGTGAACAAATCAGGAAAGGTTCCCTACCGATACATTTTAGACAATACATCACTAGGTCTTGCATTTAACAAAGAGATCTCAAAGCTTCTTTAAAGAACTAGAAATTTACTCATTTCAATTATTTTTTCCTTACATATTCTTTAGTGATTCTACTATTTCACTTCATGCAAGTATGAACGTTTGATTGGCAATTATAATCATTTTAATAGTATTATGTAAATTATACAATTATTGAAATATATTTTAGGATCTGAATTATAGGAACCATTAATAATTATACAATCTAGATGACTAAAATCAATTTATCAATGACCATTAACATACTTTAACCACATCATACCAGGTACAGCAGTAATAATAGGGTGATAACTGTACAACATGATATCTCTGTCA
This sequence comes from Acomys percivali, assembly GCA_907169655.1. Taxonomy (NCBI): domain Eukaryota; kingdom Metazoa; phylum Chordata; class Mammalia; order Rodentia; family Muridae; genus Acomys; species Acomys percivali. The sequence continues at coordinate 118,652,377 of OU015752.1, read as the reverse complement.
CTGGGGAATAGACAGTCTAAAACTCTGTAGGCAGATAATTACAAGATCATTAGAATAAAGAAAAGTGTATTATTAACAGGCTCTTTTCAAGCAACAGTGTTAAATCACACGAGTAAGTAATAAAACAGAGATTCAGGCAAGATTGATTCTCTTTTTAAGAAGAACTCTAAAACTTCCCTAAGATGCCTTAATGAAGAATACTTTAAGCACAGCCTTGCGAATTTGTTTGGTTTTCACACTATAGATTATGGGATTCATTACAGGAGGAATAAGCAGATAAACATTGGCAATTAGAGTGTGCACAAACGGAGGGGCATGTTTCCCAAACCTGTGCACCAATGACAAACTGATCATCGGGATGTAGAAGATGGCAACAGCACTGAGATGGGAGACACAGGTGCCAAACGCCTTTTTCCGTTCCTCCTTGGATGCAATGCAAAGCACAGAGTGGATGATTAGAACGTAGGAGAGAAGGATGAGAACAGAGTCCAGTCCTGCAGTAGAGATGACAATAGCCAAGCCAAAGGCACTGTTGATCTTGGTGTCTGAGCATGAAAGCTTCATCACGTCAGGATGGAAGCAGTAGGAATGATGGAGCACATGACTGTGACAAAAAGACAGACGCTTGAGAAGCAGGAGTAAAGGAACAAGAGCTGTTGTCCCCCTTATTACAATTGCAAAGCCCACTGCAATGATTCGAGAATTGGTTAAGATCATAGCATACCTCAGTGGGTTACAGATGGCAATAAAGCGGTCAAAGGCCATCACCAGGAGGACTGAGGATTCCATGAATGTAAAGCCATGGATAAAGAACATTTGGCCAATGCAGGCATCGAAGCTGATTTCTCGAACACTAAACCAGAAGATGCCCAACACAGTTACCAGTGTGGAAAGGCACAGCCCCAGGTCTGTGAAGGACAACATGGACAGGAAGTAGTACATGGGTTCGTGGAGGCTTGACTCGGTGATGATGACAAAGAGGATCATGCTGTTCCCAGAGATGGCAATGGCATATAGACAGCAGAAAGGGATGGAAATCCAGGTGTGAGAGGCCTCAAGACCAGGGATGCCAGTGAGGAAGAAGACTGGGGGATGGGCAGTGCTCTGGTTGAGGGATGACATAGTGACTGAAGGAAGCAGATGCCCTTGGGGGAAAGGCACACATCCTATAATGATAGAAAACAGAAACTCTTCCAATCTCTGCTATATACCAAGCAATTTGGGAACTCTAAAGAACCAGTTCCTGCCCCTCATCTTTAGCGGAAAAGCATAGACATTCACTATTTTATTAGATATCGAATTGAGCACAGGTTACCTGGGGGAAGAAACAGCGCTAACATCTGTGAAGAGACCCAGACTTTTGGAAGATCTCTATTGTATTATGTATGGGTATCTGTGTACTTACATTAAAGAAGAGAGAGAGACTAAGTTAGGTAATGAGGGCTGGCAAGACAGGTTCAGAGGGAAAAGGCAAGTACGGTCAATGCCAAGGACTTCAGAGAGTTGTCATTTCCAGTAGTCATTTCACCTCCTTCCACAGCTTTGGTACATGTTCATGTATACACATGCATAGAGCAGACACACACACACACACACACACACACACACACAAATTACAAAATACAAA
>OU015752.1:118636092-118650740 GCA_907169655.1 Acomys percivali | reverse complement strand
TGTGTGTGTGTGTGTGTGTGTGTGTGTGTGTGTGTGTGTGTGTGTGTTAACTAGGTAATAAAAGTACCTTCCAGCTGGGCAGTGGTGGTGCACACTTTCAATCCCAGCACTTGGGAGGCAGAGGCAGAGGCAGAGGCAGGCAGATCTCTGTGAGTTGAAAGCCAGCCTAGTCTACAGAGTGAGTTCCAGGACAGCCAGAACTACACAGAGAACTTGCCAGAAAATCAAGCAAATAAAGTATCAAACAGTTCTGTGATGTGGACATGGCTGATAGGGTATCACTGGGCAACAAGAAATTAATTTATCCTGATTTTCACCACTTCTCAATTCCTCAACCAGGAATTCTAGGAGCCATTAGTTTGTCAATCCACTATCTCCTAGTGAAAATAAAAGAGTATAAGTGAGTATATACTGTTTGTCTCTTTTTGCTTCTGGGTGAACTCACTCATTATGATAATTTCTAGATCAATCCATTTGTCCACAAATTTTGGGAATTCTTTGTTTTTAATAGCTGAGTAATATTCCATAGTGTAAATGTACCACAGTTTCTTAGTCCAGTCTTCTACTGAGGGACACTTAGGCTATTTCCATGTTCTGGCTATTATGTATAAAGCAGCTATGAACATGGTTGAGCATATGTCCCTGTTGTGTGGTAGGGCATTTTCTGGGTATATTCCCAGGAGTGGAATAGCTGGGTCTTGAGGAAGCTCTATTCCCATTTTTCTGAGAAAGTGCCAGATAGCTTTCCAAAGTGGTTGTACTAGTTTGCATTCCCACCAGCAATGAAGGAGTGTTCCTCTCTCTCCACATCCTCGCCAACATGTGGTGTCATTTGAGTTTTTGATCTTAGCCATTATGATGGGTGTAAGATGGAATCTCAGTGTCGTTTTGATTTGCATTTCTCTGATGACTAACGAGGACGAGCATTTCTTTAAGTGTTTCTCGGCCATTTGATATTCCGCTATTGAGAATTCTCTGTTAAGTTCCAAGCCCCATTTCGCAATTGGGTTGTTCGGTTTTGTGGTGTTTAATTTCTTGAGTTCTTTATATATTTTGAATATTAGACCTTTGTCGGATGAAGAGTTGGTGAAGATCTTTTCCCAGTCTGTAGGCTGTCGCTTTGTTCTACTGACAGTGTCTCAAAACACTAGTCCAAGGGAGATGTACCATGAAAATTTTACTTACCAGGAAAGTGGGTCAGAGGAGAGGTCATCCTATTGAGACTATAGGTGAAAGTAGCATGGAAGAATGGGGAAATAGTAGGACCCACAGGGTGCTGAAAACCTACAAGAAGAACTTTATGAAAAGCAGAGCTGGGCCCTGGGGTCCTCCTCAAACTAAGGCACCAGCCAAGGAGAATATAGGCAGTAAACTTCGAACCCCTACCAAGACCTAGCTCACGAACATGATATTCTCCACCGTTGAGTGGAGAGTGAGATCTGACTCTCACACGAACTCTGGTGCTCCTTTTCTGACAATGTCCCCTGGATGGGGAGGCCTGACGGCACTCAGAGGAGGGATAGCAAGTTACCAAGAAAAGACTCTATATCCTAAGAGCATATATAGGGGGAGGAGGTCTCCCTCAATCACAGACATAGGGGAGGGGAGAAGGGGGGAAGTGGGAGGGAGGGAGGAATAGGGGAAACAAGGGAAGGGCTAACAATCGAGATGTAATATGAATAAATTAATAAAAATACTTGGAAAAAAAGAAAATAAAAGAGTAAGAAAATGTTAAGGTTTTTTTAATAATCATGACAATAAATATATTACAACTGTCAGTGTAAAACAATCTAAATACTAGAAAAGAACCAATAATCTACACAAATAAACCACCCTGGGTGGCAAAAGGAAAAGGTTTGTTTACACAGGTAGTAATTGCAAACCTAATTATGTTTAAGGAAAATTCTGCCTGCAGAAAGATGATTTAAAGATGAGCTCACTAAGAACCAACAACTCATTGGAAGCTTGTGGAAAATCACTGGAGCAGAATTACTTTAGCAAATGTTGGTTTTCTACTTTTCAAAGGAATAATAATGTTATCCTTTCTCTGTTGATACGTAAATCAGAAGGAACTAATTTATTTGCATCTCAAGCTTTCTAACCATAGTTTTCTCTTTGGCATGTTTGATTTTAATATAAATATCTGCCCTTTCCATTCATTGATGCGTATATTTATCATGTGTCCACACATGTGATGAATATGAGTTGAAATCACATGTGTCGTGGCAATAAAGCCTACAAACGACCCTATGTTGTTTTCACCTTGGTGGCCATGACTTTGCATTAGAATGGGTTTCCTTTCTTTTGTTTTGTTTCTTAAGCTCTCCTAAACTTTCCTGGTGCTCTGCTCTCAGACTTTCTTCTTTTAGATTTATTATCTGACCTTTTCCCCCATCAGTCTGGTAATGCCAGCTGCATTCATCACTTTGGCAAATGTCAAAAACACTGAGAGTTGGGCAGTAATTGCTTTCCCCAGGATGCAGTGGTAGGCTCTTGACTCAGTTCTTCCGTGAGTTGTAGGCAAAAATGTCAGTCTTACCTTTCAGCTAAGGTCGGCGGCTCTGAAAGCCACAGATTTTGTTTTAAGTGGCTTTACCTCTCAGTTTAACATCCTCCTCCCTTTCCCTCTCCTTCTCTATGTGTGAGAAAGAGACCTTAATTTGAAAATAAATGTATGTAAACTTTTAGAGTATTTTTTAAATGGGATTAAAGTAAGTTTTCTGACCAATTTGAAAGTAAGACTAAGGCCTCACTTAATCAGACTCAGTAATGAGAACTTTTTTTTTCTTGGAAAAAGTCCAGAGTTTTTAAGGACCTTAATATTGTGTTCACTTTGTTTTAATACTGAAGAATTAAAATCTCAGTTCTCGTGTTCTTTTGTTTAATTCTGTGGTTTTTATCACTTTTTAAAATTTATTTTCAGAAAAAATATTTATTTCAGAAAATTAGAAATAGTTCTACCTCAAGACCCAGCTATACCACTCCTGGGCATATAACCAAAAGATGCTCCACCTTACCACAAAGACGCTTGCTCAAGTATGTTCATAGTATGTTTTATTTGTAATAGCCAGAAACTGGAAACAACCTAGATGTTCCTCAATGGAAGGATGGATAATGAAAATGTGGTATAGAGCTGAAGAGATGGCTCAGCAGTTAATAGTACTGCCTGCTCTTCCAGAGGTCCTGAGTTCATTTCCCAGCAACCACATGGTGACTCACAAACATCTATAATGCGAGCTCATGACCTCTTCCGGCATGCAGGCATATATGCAACTATAGCACTCATATACATATAATGAATAAATTTTTAAAAAAGAAAATGTGATATATTTACACAATGAAATACTACTCAACTATTAAAAACAAGGTCATCATGAATTTTTCAGGAAAAGAGGTGGAACTAGAGAATATCATCCTGAGTGAGGTAACCCAGACCCAGAAAGACACACATGGTACTTACTCATTTATAAGTGGATATTAGCCATAAAGTATAGGATAATCATGCTACAATCCATAGCCCCTAAGAAGCTAAATAACAAAGAGGATCCGGGGGAGGATGTTTGAATCTCACTGAGAAGGGGAAATAAAATAACCATTGGAAGTGGATGGATGGAGGGAATTGGGTGGGAGAAGGGGTGGGGAGGTGAACCAGATGTGGAGAGAGCATGAGGGAGAGGACTGAGAGAGAGAACAGAAATGGGGGGCGCAATCTCTGGAATGAGACAGAGACTCGGAATGAGGGAAGCTCCTGCAAGTCTATGGAGTGACCCTACCTGAGACTCCTAGCAGTGGGAGGCACGGAGCCTGAAGTGGCCATCTCTTAAAGGTAAGCAGGACTCTAATGGAGTGGTGAGGGACACCAACCCACCCACAAAACCTTGGAAGCAAAATTTGTCGTGCCTATAAGATGTGTAGGGATAAGGATGTCTCAGAGATTGAGGGAACGGTCAAACAGTGACTGGCGCAACTTTGAGACCCGCCCCATGGGAGAAAGCCAACTTCCGTCACTATTAATGATACTCTGCTATGCTTGCACACAGGAGCCTAGCATAACTGTCTTCTGGGGTGTTTCATACAGCAGCTGATGGAAATAGATGGCGAGACTCACAGCCAAACAATAGGTTGAGCTCGGGAATTTTGCAGAAGAGTGGAAGGACTGAGGGAGCTGGAGGGGTTTACTCTGAAGACCCTACAGGGTGAACTAACCTGGGCCGGTGGGGGCTCGCAGAGACTGAGCCACCAATCAAAGAGCAAGCATGATCTGGGCCTAGGCCCCTTACACATATATAACATATGTGCAGCTTGTTTTTCATGTGGGTCCCCTAACAATTGGAGAGGAGGGCTATCTCTGGCTCTGTTGCCTGCCTTTGGATCCCTTTGTCCTAGCTGGGCTGCCTTGTCTGCCCTCAGTGGAAGAGGATGTGCTGACACGGGATGTGCTATGGCAGGCTGGTACTCATCCGGGAGGGCTCATCTTCTTTGAGGAGAAGGGGAGGGAGGAATGGGGAAAGGAGAGAGGGGGAGTAGGCTGTGATCACAATGCAAAGTGAATAAATAAATTAATTAATGGAGAAACATGAGTATTTACATCCTTCCCAGCTCACATTCTCACCCTTTTAACTCATCCACGATCCCTCCCAATTTCACACCTCCTCTCCTTACAGTAATGATTAAGAGACCTCACTTAGAATTGATGTTCATAAGGCAGCACACCATGAAGATAGCTACTATTCGAGAGTGTGGGTAATACATACCTGTAATCCCAGAATTTAGCAAGTGGGGGCTGAAAAGATCAGAAGTTCAAGGTTATCCTCAACAATACAGCATAAACTAAAGAGCTGGTTTGTAAAACAAAAGTGCAAAGAAGGCAAAAAAAAAAAAAAAAAAAAAAAAAAGGTTGTAACCTTTGTAAACCATTTGGGAGAAGTGTGAAAATTGTGGACTTTTTATGGGAAATATAATAGAATTTCACTATAAAACTAAAATATAACTTCGGTCAGATTGAGTAAACCCACTTCTCAGTAAACATTAAAAAAAATGTGGATGTTGAAGAGACATCTACATACCTATGTTCCTTGCAATATTATTCGTAAATAGTCAAATATAGAGACATCCAAATGCCCATCAACAGATAAATGAATAAAGAAAATATAGTATATACCATGGGTTTTAAAAAGTAATAAAGTTCTGAAACACTCTACACTGTAAAGAGACATCATGTTTGGTGAGATGAGCCAGCCACAGAGGGATAAATACTGCATGATTCTTCTTTGAAGTGGGGTATATTAGTTAAATTCATAGAAACAAAGTGTGAATGGTAGTTACCAGGGTCTGGGGACAGGGAAAATGACAATATTTGCCCAGACACTAAAAACACATAAATATAATTAAAAAGTGAAAACCTCCAATGGATTGTATAAGCATTCAAGATACATTTCTTCCTAGCAACAATGGTGATAATGCTTCTGAAGGAGTTTGTGCTTGCTGTTTGTTTGTTTGTTGAACATTTTAGTAGGCCTGGACAATGTCATCTCTTGATCCTTCTACAACTACCTTTCTAGTGCCAAGTTCACAGGTATAAGCTATCATTCCCAACTTAGATAATACTATAAATAATTCACTTAATTTAAACTCTTCTTTTTTCCAGTATGCCCTCCTTGGAGTGTTATAATCAAAGATAACACAAAGGGATCTATTATCAAACATGGAAGGGAAAACAAATAACTTTTGAAAAATGTACGATTCCTATAACAAATGCATCAAATAGCTATTCTTTTTAAATCTTACCTATTTTTGTTTATGTGTATGTCTGAATACCTGTGAATTTCTATGCACCACACATGCACAGATGCTCATGGATCACACAGGTCATTGGATCCCCTGGAACTGGAGTTCCAGGTGGTTGTGAGCTGCTGTGGGTGCTGGAAACCAAAGCCAGGTCCTTTGCAAGAACACTAGGTGCTCTTAACCATGGAGCCCTCACTTAATCTCTCAAATAGCTATCGTTGGACATAACAATATTTCTCCTCCACACTGAAAATCTTCCCAAGGTAAGGACTGTGTACTAAATATTCCTATAACTAGACCACCAGAAGCATCAAGTCGACAGTCCTCACCATGAAGCTTAACATACATCACCGTCAGAGCAGTGTCACTGAGCACGACAGATCCACTGTACAGAAAAGAGAAGACTACAAGGAAATCGAGGCTGAAAGGAACCAGGCTACGTTTCCACATTCACCCAACAAACTGATGGAAGACCTAGGGACTGACTTCTGCCCTTTGTGGCTCCAAACTTCTCATCCTATATTTATTATTTGCCATAACAAATATATTTATTTTATATATTTTAAATATTTAAATAAATTTATATGATATATATATTATATCACATATGTGCACAATAATCTCCATAGACATTTAATTTTTAAGCCTCAAGTAATAGACGTCTGTATGGGGTTTTGGCACACAGTTTTCATTTCAGTTGATGCCCTCTAGCCTGACCACCCTGGCCCCTTCCCTTACTGCACCATTTTGTTCTGAGTCTCCCCCTTTCTACTTGCTCCATCTCCACTTCGTCCCTTAAAGTCTCTTTTTTATCCAGTCACATTGGATCCTTTCAAGTTTGTCCTTAACCTATATTTACTTCTATCTGTATATTCATGCTTAAAAGTTGGAGGCTAGGCACACATATGACGAAGAGCATATGGCATTTGTCTTCCTGAATTAGGCTGCTGGCACAGCCATATCGAATGGGAACAGTAACAGTCATAACGCCAGCAAAACTGCTTGACAAAGACCCAGCAAAGCTGAGCCATATGATGCAATCACTGTCATGCTGACCTTCAGTTTTGGTCTTGATCTCCATGTATTTCATGCCTGGGTTTTTTTTTTTAAATATTGTACAACTTGGGGTGTTGGATCAGTAGGAAATTTCTTATGAATATTTATGCCTTCTCCCAGGGGTACTGCTTCTAACCCTCCCCAGGAAAGTCCTGAGCATACTACTCCTCCTGCTTTTAAGGAGATATCCTTATCTGGCCTATATGAAGATCTTCTTTATGCCCTGGAGGTTGTGACTCAAATAAAGACTCCAGAGATTTCCTTATGAGCTCTGACTCCAAGAGCATGTGCCCCTGTACTTACTCAGGAACAAGATAGTCAGAACAAAGAAAATTAAATGGTAAACAAGATTTGGTGGGTTAGAAAAGTTAGATAAGATCAAATTAAAAGCCCCATCTTACTACTGATGGACAAAAAAATGATGCTGATAAGTGATATAAGAATGAAGTATTAAACCCCTTTTCTTAGAAAAGTTAGCTCGTCAGGACAACTGTAGTGTCGTATGACCAAGGAACAAAAGAATACCAAGATTAGACATATAAATAAATTCTACAAATACATAAAATTTAACATTGTTTTATGCCACAAATTGAATAGAAACTACAGCAGCTTTGCCCTTAAGATTCTTCTTGGGCCCAGTGACGATTAACACCCTGATCATTAAAAGTTGATAATACATTGCCTGGGACATGACAATCTGCCCAGGCTGCCTTGAAGATTTTCTTTCTGTCTAGTGCCCTTGAAACCGAAAGATTCTTAAAAGTTGGGTTGTGGGGTCAATGAGGGAAAATTACTGTAAAAAAATAATTCTGTCTTGTCACAGTTTATCAATGATGACTAAACTTATGACCATGAAGAAGTTAGAATACATGTCTGGGGACAAAAAAAAAATAGTATGACCTGTGTTTTGGAACAATATGCATCTATCCCTGCCTACTGAGATCTCTCTATAAAACAAAAAAGAACCATTCTGACTGCCAGTCAGTCAGGATGCAAGTTTACCCTGACCCCTGTGCCTGACTCACTTCTCACTCACCACTCACCAACTCCTTATCTTCTCTGTGGAACCTGGCCACAGGGCTGACCACCAGAAAGCTATTTCACTTAGTGGAACATTTTCCAGTTCCATCCATTGTCCTGAAAATTCATAATTTCATTTTTACAGTCTTAATTATGATATAAATTAACAACTGTTTACAATTGCAACCTACATTTATAGCAACTATTTTGAATGTTACATTTTATAGTTGGTATAACATATTAAGCTGTTATATTTATATGTAGCCAATTATTGCTGAGTTTATATTAACCAATGCCTCTAAGCTATAGAAGTTTTATAAATAGTCTGAAGAATATAAACTGCCTGATAGATTCCTAAATTCTTCAGTGTTCTCAAACAGTGACATCGTGCACAGACTTCTCAAAATGAGCCTAGGAAGGGTGCCATTGGCCATATTGCCTGGCCTTTAAAGACTCATCTGAGAGAGAGAAAAAGGAGAGGAGAGGAGGGCAGAGGAGAGGAGGGGAGGGCAGAGGAGAGGAGGGGAGGGCAGAGGAGAGGATTAACTACAAAACTTACAGGCCAAGAGGTTCTTTTCTAGAGGACCAGTCCCAGCCCTGCCTTCTCACACTGGCTCCAGAATGGATCCGTTTCTCTAGGAGAACCCCCAAAAGAGAAAGCTCTTGCAACAGGAACACTATAAGGCTTAAGAAGAGGAGGTTTTATGAGGAAACTAGACGCTGTCTGATGAGAGCCCTTTGCCCAGCAGCAAAATGAATTCCTAGGAGAGGACTCTGCACAGCTGTGTTCTGCTAACCCTTTGTGCTCCAAATGACAAATTGATATTATTTGGTTTTAGCCTAACTTTATTCTTACTTCTTCAAAGATCCTGTAAATGAGTTATAATTTCTAGGCTCATTCAAGAGCTACGTCAGCCCCAAGGAGCTATAGGACAGAGCTCTGTATAGGGCCTAAGCCTAGGAGAAATAGTTTAATGGTCTGACTGTCACTCACCTGTTTCCCAACCATCATGAGTTAGAGAACACTATGGAAGAGGAGCTTCTGAGTATCTATGGTCCCTGAAGCCAAGTACAGTTACTAGATTCAGAGTTCAAATCTTTCCTTGCATATCCTGTATCCCTTAGGAATTGTGAACCATGTGCACAAAGCCACAGTAACTAACAACTTACTTAGAAGAAGATCGCAAAAAATTCTGAGTCCCTTGTGTGCATCACGTGCCGGTTTATAAAAGATGATCTGATTACTTGCCTTAAACTGTTATTTAGGATATTTACCATTATGAAGAATGCCTTATATGACAACAAACGCCTCTTGTTTAAATGTGGCTTTTCAGTTTCGTGTTAATAATAAAGCCTTTAACATTTAAAAAACAGCTTGGGAATCCAGTAACTTCATAGACAAATAATATTACTTTGCAAATATACCTACTATTCAAAAGTATATCTCCACTAAAGCAGCTACAGACCAGATATCCTAAGTGACCTTCTTCACATCCCTGTTTTGTCTCGATCCCTGGAAAAGACTGGAAAAAAAACATGTTCTTTATATATCAAGTTCCTTGCCAAAACTAAGCAAATATGCTCTCCTTTTTGGGCATTATCTTGACTAACAGAAACGTTGCTTCTCTAGAAAGCACTTCAACAGATGGGAAGGCATTTTCCCAGCTTTTGATCAATGCGCCAAGAAATGTATGACACTCCAAGGGGAAAATGCATGGTTCAAAAAATTGCTTCCAAGATACTGAAGTTAAAGGAGATGCCTAGACTGTTCAAGGACATGAATCTGAAAATCATACTGCCCTGCTGAAGAAGCTAATACTGCTCTCTGAGAACAGTTCTAGGATATGGGACACAGTTATCAGAATGCCAAGATACATTTCAGTACAAATTGCAAAGATTGAAACTATTCAGTTAAAAAAAACAATAGCATGAGTAGATACTCAGACAAAGGACACAATGATTAGTGTCCATTTTGACAAGATAAGCCTCTATTTAAACAGCCCGTCCCAAGACTTGAATATTTTGAACGTGGCCAGTACATAACAAACTCCTTAACATTCTTACCCGTGGGAAAGTGTAAATCAGAACTAAACTGAGATTCCAACTCACTATCAGAATGACTATCACTTAAAATCAAACAACAATAAATACTTGTGAGGAAATTAAACTTTATACACTGTCAGTGGTAATATAAATAGGTACAATCAATTATGAAAATCAGTACAAAGTCCTCAAAAACATAGAGCTACCATATGATCCAGGTAACAACATCACTTCTGGACACACTCAAGGACACCTATTCTTTCACAATTATCACAGCACTAAGCACGAAAGCCAATTATGAAATCAACTTGGGTGCCTATTAACAGAAAAATAGAAACAGAAAGTGTTGCATGTATGTATGCACTAAGGAGTTTTACTCTGCCCTAACAAGGAATGAAATGATGTCGTTTTCTGAAAAAAATAGATGGAGTTGAAGTTTATCTTGTCAAGAAAGGTAATCGGGCCAAGAATGATATACATGGATAAAATTATATCAAAAGATGGTAAGTAATAAATAGATAATAGATAGATAGGCAATAAGTGGATGGATGGATAGATAATAGATAAATGATAGATACATACATACATAGATAGATAGATAGATAGATAGATAGATAGATAGATAGATAGAACATGAAAATAGAGAAATTGGAGGGAAACTATTTGAGAAATGAAGGCAGACCATTACAAGGAAGGCAGAGACCAGAAGAGGACAATGAGTTAATACGACCAAAGTATATGATACTCTTGAACAAAAATACTGAAGGAATACTCATGGTCAAAAAATATGTCATGAACACTATATTAAGTAATTAACTCAAGATATTTGAAACCAGATAGCCTTTATCTGAAATTCATCTGTCAAGTGACTATGTGACTATGGGATAACAGGATAGCTTCACTTCTAATTGTATATTTTAACACAGGGAAATAATTACATCTGCTTTGTAAGTTTATTTTGTAAAATAAATAAGGTGTTTTAATACTCATCCATGAGAAGGTTTTAACACATGGCATACTCAATTCATTCAAAACATGTTATTCACTCACTGTGTTATTATTACTTTTTGCCTACAGCTCTCAATATACCAATTTAGTAAATTATTATTCATTGCCTATTATATGCTAGATACTATGTTCCTGACTTTTGACGTGAAAGATATAGTATGTATTCTCAAGAAGTGCACTAGTCCAAGAAATAAAGCCACCATCATATAAAAGACAAATATGGTCTGTACATGTCTGTTTTCAAACTCTTTGTCATCCTAGAATTTTCAGAATTGTGGCCTTGTAAACCCTCAGTCTCTTTCCTTAGAAACACTAGGGTGGTTATCTGTTATGTTCACTTTTATACAATTGACGTCATTTCAGTCTAAAACATGCCGCGGGACCAGTATATTTTAGACATCAGTAGGGATAGGATTCAGGACCTAATACAGGCTAAGCACATTCTGTAATAAGAAATAAACTTTTCTACTTGAATAAGTGAAACTAGGTAAGAACAGAGAGTAAACATTATAAATAGACACTAGACGGTCATAGGAAGAAAGAAGAGTGGACTATGTTTCTTTTTTATTTGTTTATTATAATTTATTCATCTTACATCCCTATTGTTATCCCCTCACTTGTATCTTCCCATTCCCACTCTCCCTCTCTCCCTCCTCCACTCTATTCCCCTCCCCTAGACCTCTGACAAGTGGGGCCCTCCTCCACACCATCTGACCACCGCCTATCAGGTCTCATCTGGATAGCCTGCATCCCCTTCCTCTGTGTTCCCACAGGGCCTCCCCACCACAGGGAAGTGCTCAAATAAAAGGCAACGGAGTTCATGGCAGAGGCAGTCTCTGCTCCCCCAAAACCTTGGAGAATGATCTGTCCATTGGCTATATCTGAACAGGGGGTCTAGGTTACTTGTGTGCATTGTCCTTAGTTGGTGCATCGGGGTGTGTGGGCCCCATGGGTGCAGATCCGCTGGCCTTGATGGTACATTTTCACCACGGAATACCACTCAGCTTTTAAAATCTTGAAATTTGCAGGCAAATGAATGAAACTAGAAAAGATCATCCTGAATGAGGTAACCCAGACCCAGAAAGACATGCATCACTTATAAGTGGATATTAGCCCAACATAGGTGTCCTCTGAGAGACTCCTCCCAGTGGGAGACCAGGACAGGTGCTGAGACACCCAGCTGGACTCTGGGCTGAGCACTGAGAGTGGTATGGAAGAGTTGGGGGATGGACAGACCCAGAGAGGGTTCAGGATCCCCACGGGGCTATGTTTCTATGTATACCATTTGCATGATCACTGCTTGCTGGAACAATAAGGTAAGAAATCCTCTAATCATTCAACATGTCCAGATACAGGAAATATGTAGATTGTGCTGCTCTCAGACAATGGAGCTAGGAAGTGATGTAGAGCTGTTATGTTTTTGTAACTGGTAGGCTAAGTGGAGACACTTTTCTTTCAGTAACCAGTTTTCTTTTTTTTTTTTTCCCCCTCTTTCTTTTATTTTTTTTATTTTATTTTTATTTTTATTTAATTTTTTATTAATTTATTCTTGTTACATCTCAATGGTTATCCCATTCCTTGTATCCTCCCATTCTTCTGTCCCTCCCATTTTCCCCTTATTCCCCTCCCCTCCCCTGTGACTGTTCCTGAGGGGGGCTTCCTCCCTCTGTATATGTTCATAGGGTATCAAGTCTCTTCCTTGCTGATTTAAAATTTAAACAGATTCAAAGAGCAAGTATAGATGAATTGCATTATGAGGTAGTCTAGAGTGTCTTCTTAGGGACACTGATTGTTTTCCTCTTATTTTTCTTCACATTCCAGCCTTACATAAGAGTAGTGAGCAGATCCAAGATAAAATTATTTGGTTTGGGATAAGCTCGGTTACTTGTAGGACTGTTGGGAAGGGTTCCTCATTAATCACCGTCCAGAAATTACACTATCTGGAAGTGTGAACTGGGAAGGCTACCTTTATTTCTTGAATAACTTGCCCAGCACTTTATGAACTTCAGGGCACATTGGCTATTTTGAATATTTCACATTCAATCCTCACTAATTTCTATGCTCCTTATTCTGTACCGGTTAGTGTTTTCATTGGTGGAACAAAATACCTGGCAGAAGCAGCTCAAAAGAAAGAGGATATATTTTCACAAGAACTCTGGTGCCTCATATTTGACCATGTCCCCTGGAGGGGGAGACCTGGTGGCACTCAGAGGAAGAATAGCAGGATACCAGTAACCAGTTTTCATTGCTGCTGTCGTGTTGCTTCTCCAGTTTGGATACATTAAATTTGGATTTGGTCAACTTGCCCTTGGAACTTTGGAATATGATCCTTATCTCCTGATCTATCACAGTCATCCATCTGAGCAGTTACATGCATAAAGTTTAAAGGTGGAAGAGGACTAGCTATAAATACTTTATATAGTCCATATATTGAAATTTTTATTTATATTTTAACCATTGTAAATAATACTGCTTTCTATGTTCCTGTACATAAAATAAAGCCTGCAATTTTTTTGATATTTTTCTTTCAATAAAGTTTTAGAAATGGAATATATGAACAATTTAAAACAATAATAAAAGCTAGAAAATCCCCTCTCTTACAGTTTATACAAACATTGTAAAACAATGCTTAGCTCACTGTAGCACAGCAACAAAATATCATTCATTGTAAGTTTTTACAAAACATTCACTGATTTGATAGGAAAGAATATCTTACTGCAGTAAAATGTTGACACGAAGTAAATAGATTTATTTCAGATCCAGACAGAACATTTTTTCTCATATTGATTTCTGACTTCCAGTTCAAGTTACCAAATTTAAGAACTAAAATATGAAGCCCAAAGTTTTCACAGACTTTTATGCTTCCCTTGTTCAACAACATTGATGCTAATATATTAATAAAATGCTTTCTTATCATCTTATTGGTGACTCTTGTGATCCTTTTTCAAAATCTTAATAAAATTACCATTGACAGTTTTGTTCACCTGATATAAAATAAGACAAAGAGACGAGCTCTGTTTTGAAGTCTGTGTACCTAAGTATGTACATATCCTTTGCCAATATGCACACTGGCATCATATGTGTGTACTACACACTATGATAGTTGTGTGTCTGTTGTTCTGGGACACTGGTGTTAGATATGTGTACCAGACACTATGATTGTTCTAGGTCTGTTGTTCTAGAAGAGAAATTTCAGCCATGGAAAACACAAACATAATTTTTCTCAAGATTTTTCTAAGACTCATTGGAAGATACTAAGAGCCCTGGCCAATCTGAAAGAACTAAGTAGGTTATTTAAATGGTTTAATTCTTAGAAAATGGTAAATCAAACTAATATTGGATTGTTCCACCAAATTTGCTATCTATGGTGTGTGCGGCACAGGTTAATCATGGGTGGGTCTCACCACACTAAAATCAAGGATTCAGCAAGCGTTATGCTTTCATAAAGGGTATGGGATGAAACACTACAGAACTGATTATGGAGGATTCTAAGAAAACTAAAACTGGAATTGCCATATGACTGAGTTATGCCAACCCTGAGCATGTTCCTAAAGGACTCTACCTCCTACCAAAGATATTGTTGTCATGCTCATGCTTATTGCTGCTTTATTCATAATAGCAAGGAAACAGAATAGGCTGGCCATGCATCAACTGATGGATGATGAAAATGTGACACATGATAGATGGTAGATGATAGATAGATAGATAGATAGATAGATAGATAGATAGATAGA
>OU015752.1:118581485-118619617 GCA_907169655.1 Acomys percivali | reverse complement strand
GTGTGTGTGTGTGTGTGTGTGTGTGTGTGTGTGTGTGTGTGTGTTTTGAAAGTAAAACAGGGACCATCAGAGGAAGGAGGCTTTAAAATATGAAAGATAGAAAAGGGGTTAATGCAGTTTATATGACATGAATCAGGAGGAAAATTTTGGGGGTGGTATAAAGAGGACAAGCATGGTAAGTAGCTGAATAAAAACAGTGTACAATAACACATTTCTATAAAAATGTCACAGTAAAACTTTGCATGCTAAACTTCAAAAAAAACTAATGTTTAAACAGTCTAAAGAAACTTCAATAGCAATTACGGTAAATAGAGAAAAACTGAGATCTTGACCCTGTTCTGTGTTTTTAATCCACAAGCACTGTGCATCATTCCTGTTGTTAAATGTTGTGCTTAATTTCCCTCAGCAATGGTTTGTGGGTTGCAATGTATGCGTCTTCTTGCTGTTTTGGTTAAATGCATTACCCCTGATGCTATTGTGAATAAAAAGGTTTTTGGAAGACCATTTTCTGATAATTCATTATTATCATTGGGGACATGTTGAGCTCTGTAGACTGCTACCGTATGATACAACCTTGCTATTTTACTGCTTGTATTAGTGTTTTGTAGACTTTTTTTAAGGTCATGTAACCTTTTAAAAAATTACTTTTAGCTCCTTTAAAACAACACAAAGCAGAACAGAAACTGCTTCTATGCTTTAAGGGCCAGCAAGGCTGGACAGGCGCTCTGCAGGGTGGTGCATTAGGAAAGTGTCTGATGGTGGACGAGAGAGACCCTCAAATATGTCCGTGACACAAAAGCCCTCTTGGTACACCTCCAGTCTGCCTTCTGCTCATGTTTGTCCCCATTTCTCTTAGGTTCAGTGGTCAAATAATATTATCTTTCTCCAGGGAAGGATGCTTAGCTCTGCCCCACAGCACACAGAATCTTTTGCTGGGACATTTGCATTCTCTCCCACAAGCTGTTTATAATAGACACAAAAATGGATGAACAGAAGCTATCTTGCATCTCACTGACAGAAGCAGGTGGCAAGGTTTGAAATTCGATGTCTATCAGTGAGGAGAAGCTGTTCTTTGACCTGCGCAGTCCCTGAAGATAGAGAAAATCAAGATCACTGATATGGGTTTTATAACCTTTGAATCCTTAAACTGTCTTTGCTCATGAATCTAGTTTAAAATTTCCTGCTTTATTGTTCTCTAAACTCTCTCCAGTAAGGCGAAGTTGAAGGGCATCAGCAAGCATTATTAAAGACCGTGGTTAGAAGGGGAAAATAATGCTGGGAGAGATAAACAAATTAATCTGGATTACCTGGATACTGTCAACAAAGACACCTGCACCATTTGCTTCTAGGCATCAAAGCCCCTTAATGCTCACAGCCAAGCCAGTCACTCCTGAAGTTAACCAGCTCTGAAAACAGGACATTAGAGAGTTTGACAGAGAAAGAGTTCGATGTAAGAGCTCAGGTTCTTTGGTAGGATATGGAGTTTAAACAAAGCAACATTAGGCTACAGAAAATAAAAAGAAATAAATCCTTGATATGAATGATTTACTAGCACAGGTCCCAAGGAAAACTCTCAGAATACCATAGTAAAAATCAGTAGTACCTCCACCAAATTAGGGTTTTTACACACACACACACACACACACACACACACACACACACACACACCACCCCCCAAAGCTCTCTTTGGGACAAGAGAAATAGCCTTGGAGGGGACTTCCAGGCATAAAGATGGCTGCTGGCCAGGAACAATGGGAAAAGCTACCATATACTGTCATACGGGACATGTCTGGTAGCTAGTATCTGTTGGAGGTGATGAATCTTGTCAGCACCTCCATCTGCAAAAGATGATTTTAGAGAGAGCTAGTACCTTTGGTTTTATGAGTTTATGAGTCCAGATGAGTTTTGTGAGGGTGTTTGTTTGTTTGTGTTTGTTTTTGTTTTTTGTCTTATAAGATTGTCTTTGAGTCTTACATTAGCTTTTGCTTTCATTTCACTTATTTTGCTCCTCCTTTTTAAGTTGCTAGCGTGTTTCTCCCTCCCTCTTTGCATACTTTAGAACCAGGACCCAGAATCCTGAATATGTGAAAAATATTTTCTATTCCCCCCCTACCTTTGAAGAGCCTTTATTTTGTCTTCTGTCTGCCTGAGACTGCTCATGTTTCAAGACTGAAATGTAAAGACCATCTTTGTCATCCCCTGCAGTGCCTGAATCCCTTGGCTGGCCTTCATCACAGTACTGTAATGTGTTTCTTCCTTATCCATCTCCTACCGGAGGCAAGCCATGTAAGGTCAAAAGGAGTGGTCCTCACATCTGCATCTCACAAATAGCATTTGCTTAATAGGTCACACAAGTAAATATTTCTGAAATTTGAATTAATAAATATAAAAAGAGAAAGGGGAGAGAGGAAAATGTGAAGGAAGAAAGGAAATAAAGAAAGGTGAGAGTGAAGGAGGGAAGGCAACAGAGGAGAAGAGCCAGGGAGAAAGAGGGAAGGAAGGCATCATTATCTGAAAAGAGAGTTGATAGGGTAGTTTTATGAGAAGAGGAGTACCTACTATCCAGACAATAAGATAGGGACAAAAAGGGAGTCTGAGAAAAGCTGGAGGAAGCCACATTTTGGAGATATGTGTTTTTCTCCCAAGGCCTTATTTTCAAGTTTTAAATGTGCCATCGTAACAGTAATGAGGGAATTTTGAGCATTCACATTTCTTCCAGTGGAAAAGAAAGTCTTGAAACTTAGGAAGGAGCTTGGGTGTGGTTGGAGGTAGAGTGAGAAGAGAGGGAGAGCTCATGCCGCCAAATTCCGGGGGACTCTCTGATTCCTGTCCATGTCCTTGCAGGCTGTCAGTGTGGCCTCACCCTCTCCGGCCCTCCCCACGTGGTGTCAGCAATGAGCTCCTGCAACTTCACGCATGCCACCTTTGTGCTTATTGGGATTCCAGGACTCGAGGAAGCTCACTTTTGGTTTGGCTTCCCCCTGCTTTCCATGTACGCTGTAGCATTGCTTGGAAACTGCATTGTGGTCTTCATCGTGAGGACGGAGCGGAGCCTGCACGCGCCCATGTACCTTTTCCTCTGCATGCTGGCAGCTATTGACCTGGCTTTGTCCACGTCCACCATGCCCAAGATCCTCGCCCTCTTTTGGTTTGACTCCCGGGAGATTACTTTTGATGCCTGTCTTGCCCAGATGTTCTTCATTCACGCTCTCTCAGCAATTGAATCTACCATCCTGCTGGCCATGGCTTTTGACCGTTACGTGGCTATCTGCCACCCACTGCGTCATGCTGCTGTACTCAACAATACAGTAACAGTCCAAATCGGCATGGTGGCTTTGGTCCGGGGATCCCTATTCTTTTTCCCCCTCCCACTGCTGATCAAGCGGCTGGCCTTCTGTCACTCCAATGTGCTCTCCCACTCATATTGTGTCCACCAGGATGTGATGAAGTTGGCCTACACGGACACGCTGCCCAATGTAGTCTATGGTCTAACTGCCATCCTGCTGGTCATGGGTGTGGACGTCATGTTCATCTCCTTGTCCTATTTTCTGATTATACGAACCGTTCTGCAACTGCCTTCCAAGTCAGAGAGAGCCAAGGCATTTGGAACCTGTGTGTCACACATTGGTGTGGTCCTGGCTTTCTATGTACCACTTATTGGCCTGTCTGTGGTGCACCGTTTTGGAAACAGCCTAGACCCCATTGTGCATGTTCTTATGGGGGATGTCTACCTGCTGCTGCCTCCTGTGATCAATCCCATCATCTATGGTGCTAAGACCAAACAGATCAGAACACGGGTGTTGGCTATGTTCAAGATCAGCTGTGACAAGGACATTGAAGCTGGAGGAAACACGTGACCTTTGCCATTATATCGCCCTTGCCCCACATAGCTTAATATAGTCATTTCATCACACCTGCTTAATTCCAGTTATCCATAAGCATATTAGTGCTTTTCCCTGAATGGGATAATGAACTAAATTATGGTTTCTCTTCATTGTGGCTATAATGTGAAATAATCTACATCAATGAATATTGTGTGGTTTAAAGGTTCAGCTATAAAATGAGACATGTTGATAATATTAAATTTTTTAAAACTCTGATTTGTGATTTAAACTAACTTACTAGATTTGTGTCTTGGATAAACTATGTTCAAAGTACTAAACACTTTGTTTTATTCCCATTTACTTTGTCATGAAGCTATTGTTTAGCTGTTATGTTTAACTTCTGAAATGTAGAATTTAAAGCTATGATAGGCAAGGGTTTTCTCATTCACTTCAAGTTTATTTATTATTCATAGCTCAGGAGCTTATCTATGCCCTAAGTAGTAATGCTTATGAATGTATCATGTATACATAACATGTTTCAGGCAGCCTTTCTGTGGTCTCATTCTTTTTCCAGGGAAGGTACCACTTTTGCCCATGTAACAGAGGCTTTAACGAGCAAAGAAACTTTCTTGTATGTGCTGTGCCAAGATTTTAAATTAAATTTGATAATTGAGTGCATTTGCTTTACTACCATGTTATATTACTTCCTGTTTAACATCTGCCATCCATTTCCTCTGCCTGTTAGAAATGGTGTTTCCTCCCTGCTGTGTGCTAACATGGATGTCTTTGTGTTTGTGCTAAGTGATTAACCTGTCCTAGTTGAAGGCAACAAACTGTTCTTCTTGAGCTGCTTCTTCCCACATGAAAGGAAGAGGTTTCAATTTTCAGTCTCTTACAAATCCTTGGTTGTGTCCTCTTTGCATTGTGTCCTGTATCTGTCAAATCTTTTGAATGTATAATGTGTGGTATTGTCTGAGTGTTGGCTATCAAACAACATAATAATTTATCTTAAAATGTTCAGTGTTATTTTTACTGTTTTGTTGTTGTTGTTGTTGTTGTTGTTGTTGTTGTTGTTGTTGTTGGTAGAGTCCTATAAAGTAACATTGGAGATATGAGAGATCCCGCAGCCTTCTTTACCATCAGTGCAGAGGGCCTGCCAGTTATGGATTGCACAACTTAAAGATGTTGACTAAGCTTATCTCATGTAGAATATTCCCTTTGTATGGAGTGGATGACAAAAAGGTTCCAAAAAAGAATAATGATAGCTACAGAATAATGTTAATACATTCAATGCATACTTAATGCTTAAAATGATGAAATTTATGCAATATGTATCTGCCACAATAAAAAAAAATAATTTAAAATGCTGTATAATATTTTGTTGTCAATTATATATGATTATTGTGGTGGAAAAAAATTAAGTTTGGATATATTAGGTTAAAGAAAATAAGTCTTTTAAATAGCTCCAAAAGGATGATAATGGATCTAAACTACCAAAATACCCACAGTTCAGTGGTGTGCTGTAGTTATCAGAGGCCCATGTTACAGCCTTTCAGAGCTCTCTTAAAGGAAGGTGGTTGTACAATCTCAGAAGGATTGTAACTGGCCAGTTGACTAAGGCTGAGGCAACATCAGGGACAGCAGGACATTTCTCTCATTGTACACCTCAGGTAAGTTATAAACTTTCCTGGCACTTTTTCTACCTATAGTTTTATAATAGGCTTCATTTCCAAGGCCAAAATCAGAAACAAAAACTAACTAGCAAAGGTTGTTCTTTTGATGAATATCATGCATTAGTTTAACAAGATCTTTCTGATTGGAGTAATAAAATAATCGTGTGGATGAGGGGAAGTCATTTGACATTGCTATGACTCATATTTTACATAAGCTCGCCGGAGACGTGGCCTCCAGATAGTTGCGCATACATTTCTCCTGATATATCTATGAT
Organism: Acomys percivali; assembly: GCA_907169655.1. Classification (NCBI taxonomy): domain Eukaryota; kingdom Metazoa; phylum Chordata; class Mammalia; order Rodentia; family Muridae; genus Acomys; species Acomys percivali. The sequence continues at coordinate 118,613,845 of OU015752.1, read as the reverse complement.
AATGTTTTTTTTTTTTAGTGATATTTAGTGGCATTTGAATCAGTGGAATGGCAGGCGGGACAGACTGTCCTCTGTAATATGGAGAAGGCTTAAACAGAACAAAGACTAACCTCCCCGGGCCAAAAAGGAATTCTGTAGCATATGCAGTTTAGGACCTGAACTGTGATGCCAAATCTTCCTTGGACTTCCAGCCTAAAGCCCACCCTGCAGATTTTTTGATTGACAGACCCCATAATCATGCAAGCCAATTCCCTAATATAAATTCCATTTCCATTATTCCTATGTCTTCAGTCTTTCTTTTTCTCTACTCATCCATTATCATCTCTGAGAGTGTGTTTTTTTTTTCATTTTTTAATTTTATATGTATAGATAGTTTGCCTTCATAATATGTCTATGCACCACATATATTCAGTGCCCTCCAAAACACCTGATTCCCTGAAGCAGGAGTTACAGATAGGATATATGTGGGTGTCAGTTATTGAACCCCAGTCCTCTGGGAAAGTAGCCAATGCTCTTGACTGCTGAGCTCTCTCCAGTCCCCAACTAGAGACTCTTACCTAAAAGAGAGATGAAAAGCTGATAGAGAAAGTGTTCCCCTCAGTGCAAAGGGAGAGCCAAAAACTGAAATCAAAACCATGGAAAGTGTTGTAATGTAAAATACACTGTAAGTATGCATAAGCAGTATATGGAAGTATGCTGAAATTAACTGTAGCAGCCCACTTCTAATAGCCATCCCAATCTATATACGCTCAAAAATTTTTTAACTAGTATCTTCAGCCCATGTCTTACCAGACTGCTCTCTAATGTGTGGACACACATATTCTAAGGATGTGGCCCCCGAACAACCTCTGCCTTTAAAACCATCATGTGAATAACAGATAAGAGCCACTCACACACTAAAATGCAATTGCTTGTCTCCTTTTGAAGCACTGAATCCTTTGCTATGTTCTCCTCAGTTAGCACAAGCTGGTAAAGCTAGCTTTGTGTGCCTACAGGTATGCTCGGGTAGTCACTAGCTGTTGGTCTTCAGCAAAACCTACAAGCTTATGAGAATCACATAAACATGAGGCAGTATCTTACATAAGAAATACTTGGTATCTTAAGCTGGGTCTGCAAAGAGCAACCTGAAAAACAGTCAAAAGAAGTAGAGTCAGATGTGGATATAGAAAGCAAGAAGAAAGAGCAAAGAGAGTGACAGCGGAGGCCGAATATTCCATATAGTTATCATCAAGGTCACTACTATGGATATGGGGAATTTGACTCCCCTTTAAAATATGCCTTGAGGATTTGCCTAGCCAAGGGATAGATTAAGATGCTTGTCCAATAACTCTTATTTTATTGAAGGTTGACCTTGGTGCTTTCAGTTTGTCTTTTGAAGAAATCCCTAACATAGAAAGTCACCAAAAAGTGCCTAGTAGAAATGGGAAATTAGATGAATGGAAGTATCTGTCACATGTACAGGTGAATAAGAAATGGATCAAGATGTGATGTGGGACACCTAGGACTAAGTAAGGAAAGAAGGCAAAAGTTTAAGGAATCTGCAAGTTGGGGTTTTATACTATATTTAAAAGTAGCACTTACTGGGGACTTACTATGATCCTCTGCTAAGATAATTCCTTAGTTATATAATCTAAGAACAATTAAGAGGACCATTTTCCCAAGTATAAAATAAGGACTTAGTATACAAACTTCCCCAAATCACACAATAAATAAATAAATAAGGAGGAGTCCTGTGGACTTGACGTCAGAGCCTTCTGAAGTCCCTGTCCCCTCATCTATACCTCCTTGCACTGCACTTGAGGACTGAAGAAGCAGGCACGGACTAATCTATGTACGTGATGAAGGGTCCAGAGAGATGACTTCTTCCACAAGTGTTTTACCTGAGCCATTTCCCCTCTCAGACCCCTGCTTTTCTATCAGAAGCATGTGAGTAGGGCAGCAGATGCCTTCCAGACCTCAGTGTGGATCAGACACAGTATGGGTCCGTTGGTTCTCAAGGGTTCCTCTTTTGGAAGGAAAGAGGTTAACAGAATGTGATGCCAATCTAACCTGAGGTTACTGGGTTAGCTCACTCACCATGAGGTTCCCTTCTCTCATCTGTTTTCCAGGGGTGGCAAGCTTATCTGCCGATGATATAAGACACCTTTTCATTATCTAATTCATTTATGTATGGTTAAAACACAAAGACATACAATAATGTGTGATGTCAGTTCACACTCTAGACATTGTCATCACAACAAATGTATCCGTCACCCCCAAGAGTTTTCTCCCTGATCCTCTTGTTCTTTTCCTTTTGTGCCTAGAGCATTTAACATAAAACATACCACTGTGATGCTTGTAAATATCCATTACAATGTTGCTAGCCATTGGCTTTTTAAGAACTGTGCAAGGGGGAATGGTAGTGCACACTGTGTAATCCCAGCACTTTGAAGTGGAGGATGAAGCACCCAGAGACCAAGGTCATCCTCAATTACATAGTGAATGTGAAGCCATGGAATATATGAGACATAGTATCAGTGAGAGTCAGGGGGAGAGACACAGAGACAGAGAGACAGAGAGACAGAGACATAGAGAAATGGACACAGAGAGAGACAGAGACAGAGAAACGGAGACAGACAGAGACAGAGACAGGCAGAGACAGAGAGAACAGAAAGAACTTTCTACTCTTCTACTCATATTACGTTCTGATGACCAAAAAGAATATGGTGAAAGGCACAAGAATAGCCTGTACTGAGCCCCACACAAAGGTACTAGAGAGCCGTGGGTTGGAATTTGGGAGCTCTGATCTATGTTTTCCATTCTGACACTCAATGGATGATCTTCCCTAATTTATGTACTCGCTTCGGTGAACGATTGATTGAATAGGATAATCTCTACATTCCTGTCGCCTTTCAAATATTAACAAGACTTCAAGAATTCCTGAGGTCCCACAATAGCTGGACACTGCATGGAAGTTGCACTCTGGCCTACATGAGAGGCACCTGTTCTTTGCCCAAACATGGCATTTTCTCAACCTAATCTCCTACACTCTTCTCCTACCAATTATGGCTCTTTCCAAAAATTCAAAACTGCTCCCAGAGACAGAATTTTCCACCACAGGAAACATTCAAAGGCTCTCTAAATGGAATCCAGGCCCAATAGGAAGGACAGCTGCTGCTGTGCGACTTCTCTAGTCTAATCACTTTTTGCATTGGCTCCTTTCTTTTTTTCCAGAGTTAGTGATCACACTCGTCTTGGGGAGCTTTTGTGACAATTATGTGTGATAATCCTCAATCAAGACTTAACACCCTATTCAGTATTCAGTATGCTCTCAGCGAACCCTTGTCACATTCCAATGGGAGCTGGTAAAAATTTTGTTTCATAGCAATGAGGTAAAGGAATAGGAATAAGGATGAACACTGAAGCAGCAGCAAGTCAAAGGAATATGTACCTAGCCGACCTCCTGTCTCTGCCTCTGATTGCCCCGCACTTAGGTGACATTAGCCTGAAAGCTTGGATTTTTAAAAAAAACAGGACTTGTTGAGATTATGAGAGGTGACTCAGTAGTTAAGAGCACTGGCTGTTCTTCCAGAGGAACCAGGTCCAATTATCCGCACCTACACAACTCAACACTGTCTGTAGTTCCATTTCCAGAGAATCCAACACTCTTTCCTGGCCTCTGCAGGCAACCATCATATATTCAGGGCACAGGCAAAACCCGTGTATGAACAAATTATAAAATAAAATAAAAAAATTTAATGGACTTGCAAGTTCTCCATCTCTCTAATGGATCTCACTTCTACTTTCTTCCCTCCCCACTCTTTTCTCAGTTCCCTCCTCCTTACCACACAAGCACTAGACTAGAGGATGGGAAATGGAGGGGGGGGAGGGAAGGTGGGGGTTCAGTGATATGGAGAATGCCTGGAAGTGGTTGATGCCATCACTGCAGATGGCATAGCAGGCCAACTTTTAAAGCTGTCCCGGGAAAATGTGGTTGCATTTCAAAAGATGGCAAATTAAAAGGAGGGGAGTGGCCACTGTGACAGCTTAGCTGCACAAATCAGGGTCCTGGGAGAGTGTGTGTCTTTCTGTTCCCATTACCTGGAAGGGCTTCTGCGTTTCGGAAGCCTAGTTAGCTGGCATGTGGCTCCAGGCCGTTCCTTCTGTGAGAGGCCGCTGAAGCTGGGACTCTCAAGCAAACAGTGACTATAGTGAGAGTATCTTTCCCAGCAAACAGAGTCTCCAGGGACAGATAACCATAAAAGCACTGCCCTGTTCCCAGACATGTTTATGTTGGCCTGATAGTGCAGGGTACTCATTTAGGTAGCCAGTCCCCCTTGAGAGCCATAGCACAAGTTTGCCTTAGGACAGAGAAGCTCGTCCCTCTCCATAACATTATGTAATTCCCATCTCCTGAGCTATATTATATATGCTGGATGGGCTTGATTAGAAATGAGAGGACATAATGTGTTTATTACTGAAAACAGAGATCACTGGGCTGCTTTTATTATTACTGGAGAAAAGATTTACACTTCTCGTATATTTACAGCCAAATTTTACCAGGTTCCTGTCACATATTTGGAATTCTTTCTGACAATAATTCCTGAAGCTTATGCATAGTTCAAACCCAGTACTCATATCCCATTTTTTTTAAAAAAAAAAAAAAACAGTGTGTACTAATTATACATAAGAATGCATTTCATTACATTTAAAGCATATATAATGCACTTTGTATACCTCTTTAATGTCATTCAAAGATAAATATTCAGAAATCATTTACACAGCATCCCATGACCTGAAACAAGAAATGTGAAAATGAACCAAATGAACCATGTAAATATCAGACACAAAATGAAAGCTATGAACACTGAGACCATAATCTAATAGTCTGTAACAGACTTTCAAAAGTTCAGCAACCACACCAAGGGAAGAGGAAGGACTTTGGAGGGTGGAGAGACATTCTTGAACAGATAATAAGGTGATATTTAAGCTGAGGCCAGATATAAGTTACGGGGTGAAAAATGGAGAAAAGCAGAGGGGTACTATAGAGGTGTGAAATAATGATGATATAATTCTAACACTGAGAAAGGCCTCATTGCCAGAGCACAGGCCGTTCCTTTCCCAGAAGCCAAAGCTGACACACTACAGTCATCAATCCATTCCAGTGACTAAGGATGAACCACAGCAAGACTGAAGCAGAGAAAAGAAAGAACTAAACAAAATATAGTATGGAGGGTTCACTCCTTAGACAAGAATTACTAGGTCTTACGTGACTCTCTCTAAAACTTGTCACAGAATATACTTCTTTGTGAATGAAAGGAAATCGTTTTCCCTCCTGGATCATACTAAACATTAGCTCTGAGGATTGGTAACTACCCTATGTCTGAGCATCCAGTGAATCTCCCTGGACCACATAGGCCAATCCTACTGTATCATCACAGGAGACGCCAGGTGGGAAGCACAGGGGCTAGGGCATAGGACGTTAGTAAGAATGAGTTAAGGTGACCAGAGCCTGCTCTGAACTGATGCCCAGAGCAGTGGCTGGAATAAGAAAGAAAATCAAAGAGATTTTAAGTAGCTTAAAAAATAAATCAAGAGATAAGGCAGACAAAAGAGTATTTGTGGAGAGAACTCCATGTTGTGACATAGGTATCCATTGTAAAACAGCTGGCGGAAGCCAATCAACACATCCATCATCTCACATAGTTTCCATTTTGTGATGAAGACACCTGAGATCTGTTCTCCAACAATTTCAAATGTGCAATACACTATAATTAACTATTCTCATCATGTTGTACAGTGGGATTTATACAGTTCACTGATCCTACATAACCTGAATTTTGTACTCTTTCCACAACTCTTACCTCCTCACCCTCAGTGTCTTAGAGGAGTGAACTTGCTATTTGGTTGCCGATTCAACCACTTCTGTGAGTTTAACAGTTTTATATTACACATATAAATGAGATCATTCAGTGTTTTTTTCTATGTTTTGTTTATTTCCATTAGCATTATATTCTGTGCTTACCCATATTGCCTATGGATATATTTTCTCACTTTAAGGATGAATAATATTCCAGAGAGATACAGAGAGACAGATATGAGAGAGAGAGATAGAGAGAGAGAGAGAGAGAGAGAGAGAGAGAGAGAGAGAGACTATTACATTTTTGTAATATATTTATCTGTTGATGAACTCATATAATGTCATGGCTCTTGTTGATAGTCACATGAAGAACATGACCATACAGGTAACTCTTCAGGAACTGAATTCATTTCCTTTAGCTATATGCCCAGTGTTGGAATTGAAGGATCATACAACAATTCTATTTTTTAATTTTTGGAGAAATCTCCATGCCATTTTCTGGAATGATTGCATCATCTTACACTTGCACCAATATATACAACAATCCCTTTCTCCCTGAATCTTCATTGACATTTTCCATGTCCTTAGCTTATCTTTTTATTATTGTTATAATAACTAACAAATGTGAAGTGTCATCTCACTGTGGGTTAATTTTCCTGATGATTAATGATACTAGGCATCTTTTTATGTACTCACTGTGCATTGTAGCTATTTTCTGGGAAAGGTTTAGTCAAGACTCTTACCCAATCTTTTAACTTGCTTTGTTATTGTTTGTGAGGATTAAAATTTTTAAGAACTGAATGAATCTGATATTCCTTACATGACATAGTTCATAGCCCCCATGGGATTTACAAAAAGCCTTGGGGTATTTCTGATGTGGAGTTCTCTGACGACTGAGACAGACTAGGGAGGGAGCTCATACGTAGTAAGAAACAGAGAGGAGCACTTGAATCCAAGTCTGGCTTGTAAGCCATGATTTTTGCTTGTACAGATTTTATCATTACTGCACTTGTTTGATTGTTTAGGTCAGTGCTAAAACAGGAGGGTCAGAATGAGAAGTGAGAACTCAGCACAGTCTGGGCTGTTTAGAAATCTGTCCATGCTTGCTTCCTCTAACACTTTCCCAAACCCTTATACTGGGGTTGGCCACCACTGGGCTCCAAACTCATTGCTCTTATCCCTACTCTATGCGAAGTACGGAAATCCTGCAGGACTCACCCTGTGCACTGCCCCAGAGGATGCTTCAGGAATTTTATTAGAAGGATTTCAAATTCAGATGGACCATGGATGCTACTAGTCTCTGAAGACAGCTCGAATTTGATGAGTCCACTGTGAAATCTGTAATCCTCAGTTCCTTTTGTCTGGATTTCAAAGCAAACTTTCCCACTCCCCAGGGACCTGAGTGGGAGAACACCTATGTGACTCTCATCTTCCCTGGAGACAGATGTTGCTGCCACAAGTCCCTGTGCCCAGAAATAAATCTCAGTCCTCCCATGATAGACAGAACATCCTGAAACAAGAGCGAGGCTGAGTACCCGGGCTCACTCTTCACTGCCCACACCGGTGGCTGCTGCATCTCAACCTCAGATGGTGGTATGAGTTGGGGTGGGGTTGGTACTAAGGAAAGAGAAGTTGCCTAGAATTAGAAACAGTAGAAAATGGAAGATTGATTAGCCAAAGTTCTGGAGTTTATAGTTCAGATGTGAACTTGAAACTCACAGTGTACTTCTAGGATTATCTGAAGAGAGGGAGTGGATGAGCCGTGTACCTGGTTCTCTTCCCATCTGAGCACTCGTCCATCCTCTAAACTGCCCTTGTCAGCACTGGCATTTTTTCCATAGACATTCCTGCTTACACTCTTCCAGCTGGGGCAGCCCCTGGCATGCATAGCGGTTGGTACAGAGTCAAGCTAACTGCTAGGACTCTCTCATCCAAGTATGGCGTAGCTGAGACAGAGACTGCAATTGTTCCGATGCACCCACTCTATTGTCAATCTTCTTGCCTTTCTTTCAATCAACATTAACTTCTTACTTGAATCTAGTGAACTGCTTCAAAAAATGAAACCACGTGTGTCAGTTTCTTACTTTCATCTATTTTTACCATAAACGATAGCCTTGATCCTTTTATTCCATCCGGCTCTTCTGTCATTGTGATGACGTCATCATGTACTACCAATTAAGTGAAATTTTGGAAAAAGTAAGATGAATATTTTACATAAATCTCCACATTTAAATATTTTTATTTATAATTACAGAGAAGTATTTGTTTTCCTAATGGGTATAATGAAAGTTCATAAATAACTCAAAGCTGAGGAAAGATACCATAGAGATCTTCAAGGCTGCCTCCAGTTGCATAGTTACCAGCCCATGGCCACTCCTCAGCCTCCAGTGATTTTGGAATCAATTTATATTTTAAATTATCTACATGCATTAAAGCATAGTTGCACTGTTATAATCACACCAAGGTAGAGTATCAGCATAAATATGTAACTAACATTGGTTTACATCCCCAAAGTCTGCTTTAAATATATTATTTTTTTTGCTTATATGTCACATTTGGTTTCCTCAAGACAAAATATTAATGCAGACACATATTCTATTTAGATGATTATATAAAACATGTTCCTTTAAATTTTTATAGGCTTTGAAAATAGAGTTAAAAGGAATAGATGTCATTTACTCTTTTCCTGCTTTCTTATAATTTATTTGTGGGAGAAATTTTAGCCTGTCACTTTGTTTATCCTTAATTGGAGTTTTTCTGTGTCTGCTGGTGTCTTAGCAAGCCTGACTTCTTGCTCATTTTTCTCTAAATTGGTAACTAAGTTTTGCAAAATATATATATATTTTTTTTCTCTCATTTTATTGGGTTTTGATGGTTTCCCATCATTTCACTCTTTGTACAAAAGAAAAGAAAAAAAAGCCCAGTTCTCTTGTTCTATTGTCATGAAACATCTTGAAAGAGGAATCACTGCTTTTGTTTTATGACACAGCAAATTACAGAGTAAGCAACAGCATCACTAGTAAGGGGGTCTAGAAAGGACATATTTATTGTGATTCAATACGTTACAGTTTTCAGTCTCCCAGATGGCTGTTCACCCTCAGTGGCAAATGGCTGACTTGCTTTTGTCCTTATGAAAGGACCTCAACTCTTTTTACTAGTTCCACGGTGTCTAGTATTGAACAATGTCCAGACTCATTTGTTTCACTTTCATCATAAATTCCAAAACCAGACAGTTTTCAAAGCACATATGACTCCTTCCAGGTGACCATGGTGTTCGGAGACCAGCTCTAGCTGCCGGGGTACGCCTCGGCGCTGTGTCCGTTTTGTTTGGCTTTGCTTTCTGTCTATGAATTTGTTCTGTTATTCCTGGCTCAGCTTCACAAAGACACTGCTTGGAATAAATTGTTTTGTTTTAGATATCTTTTTTTTCTTACCTACAAAATATTGGTTTCCACCAGCCTAGACAAATCTAAAAACATTTATCCTATAATTTTAGCTCATATTAGAAATAACAATAACTATATTTCCATTTTTCCTCAATTTTCCACTTGAACAATATTCTACATGCAATAAAATGTGTAGCATATGTTGCTGGATATGCTGGATAAATAGATGGCTCAGAGGTTAAGAGCACTGACTGCTCTTCCAGAGGTCCTGAGTTCAATTCCCAGCAACCACATGATGGCTCAAAACCATCTATAATGAGGTTTGGTGCCCTCTTCTGTCCTGCAGGAGAACATGCACATAATAATAAATAAATGAATCTTTTTTTAAAACCCTAAAAACAAGTAAAATAAACTATTTTTAAAATGTGTAGCATACATTAAATTTCACAACTATATGTGCACAGTGGTCTTTGGTGTGTGTGGAATAGTAGACTTAAGAGATTTCCATATTAAGTCAGATATTTTCCTATATTGAGCTTTGTTGCTACTAAAAAGATACCTCTAGAATTTTTTTCTTATTCTTGCAATATAAAACATCTAATATAGTCTACATCTGCCGTTTCATTTGTGTTTATTTCCTAGGACATTTTATTCTGAATGAAAATACTTTTCTGTTTTTCATTTTTACTCAATTCTGTTCAAAATATTGTGTTTATGATTCTACTGTTTAATACATCATATATTCTCTAGTTCATTATTTCAATTTAACTTTGGTTACTCTTTTTTCAATCAATTCTTTTTAACAGCATGCCTTTTGTAGCAGGAAGTTTTTTGTCCCTCCCCACTATATTGTTATTTATGCTTTCTTTTATTTGATCTGGCATTTTAATTTTTACTATATTATCAAATTAGTTTTACTCTCTACCAGCACAAATTAATTCATTCTTTCACTTTCAAAGTACTTTGAAATTTTTGAGACAGAATTCTCTTTCATTTTATGTAATTTCTATGAATAATAGCTTTTTCTTTTTAATTTGTATATATTTTAGTTAAAATAGAATTATATTACTCTGTCCTTCACTTTTCTCCCTCCAGCACCTCCCAAGTACCTTCCTTTGAATCACACCCATGCCCCCAACACTGAGATAACCTTTTTCTTTTATTCTTGTTTATATGTGTGTGTACGTGTGTGTGCATGTGTGTACAAAATATATAAATACAACAGGCTGAGTGCATTTTTGTTATTTGTGTGCATATGGTTTCATGTCTGACCACTTCAAATCAGACAAGCAAGAAGCGCTCATCCCTGGGAGGTGACAATTCTGCCTCTCTTTGTAGTCTTTAGTTGTCCAAGTCCTTGCTCTACAGGTGGGACCCAATTAAATTTTCTCCTCCCACGTAAACATGTCCATGGATATTGCCATTGCTTCTATCAAATGTAGGCAGCCATTTCTAAGAGAGATGTTAACAGCAAACATCTTAGCATTCTGATACTTAGAGTCTTCACTGAAGGGTTCAACTGTGAAGAAACTACTGTTTCTCACATTTAACCATTGCTTTGGTCCTCGCTTGGTTGAATGCATAGTTTCTTTTCATTTGGCATTTATTAATTTACTTAGTGTGAGGGATGTATACCACAGAGAAGATGTGTAGATCAGAAGAGCCAGGTTGGCAATTTTGGTCTCTACTTCTACCAATTTGGATCTGGGGACACGCTAAGGTCAACAAGCACCCTTACTCACTGGGACATCTTACCAGTCCTATTTTCCTTCTTTAAAAGTTTTTATTTCAAATCATGGGAACCAGAGTTCACGTCAGAGGCAGTCCTCTGTTCTCCCGTCCTCTTCTCCATGTGCAGAATGAGCTGTTCATTGGTTACATCTGAACAGGGGGTCTAGGTTCTCTGCTTGCAGTGTCCTTGGTTGGTGCATCAGTTTGTGCAGGACCCCCTGGGTCCAAATCCACCACCCTTGACACCCTTGATAGTCTCCTTGTGAAGCTTCACACACACACACACACACACACACACACACACACACATACCCACACACACCTGTCCTTCCATCCCCATCTCTTCCATACAACTTGCAGCTCTTAATCAAGAGCCATCTTTGAGTCTCAGTATCTGTCCCAATCCTCCACTGGGTGGAGTCACTCAGAGGACATCTATGTTGAGCTAATATCCACTTATAAGTGAATATATCCCATGTATGTCTTTCTGTGTCTGAGTTACCTCACTCAGGATGACTGTTTCTAGTTCCATCCAATTGCCTGCAAATTTCAAGGTTTCCTTGTTTTTGATAGCTGAGCACTTATTCCATTGTGTAAATATACCACAGTTTCTTTATCTGTTCTTCAGTTGAGAGGCCCTGTGGAAACACAGAGGAAGGAGATGCAGATGAGATCTGATAGGCTGTTGTCAGACAATGAGGGAGGAGGACCCCACCAGTCAGAAATCTTGGGGAGGGGAATAGGGCAGAAGAGGGATGGAGGCTAGGAACAGGAAGATAAGAGTGAGGAGATTACAAATGAGATGTAAATTAATTTTTAAAAAAAAAAGAAATCAAGCCTTAAAAAGGATTCTTTTTTTCCTTTAGACGTTATATTTCTAAATCTGCTTCACATCTGTCTTCCTCATGCTTGGACCCATATCAACAGATGTTACACCAGATTTTTTTTTTACCAACTTCATCTTTTTACCTAGGTTTCATCAGATATCAAAGAGATTACATCTTCCTAGAACCCTTGGCTATTTCAAAGGATGCTACCTTCTTCATCCTTCTTCAACATCTCCTTCTTCCAGCCACAGTCTTTCCTTATGATTGGCATCCCAGGGCTAGAGGCTGTCCATGGCTGGATCTCCATCCCCTTCTTTTCTATGTACTCTGTGGCACTCACTGGAAACTGCCTCATCATCCTGGCTGTGAGGAGGACCCATAGCCTACACCAGCCCATGTACTACTTCCTGTCCATGCTGGCCCTGAGTGATGTAGGCCTTACCTTGTCCACACTGCCATCCACCCTGGCTGTGCTCTGGTTTGACTATCGTTTGATCAGCTTCCACACCTGCCTAATACAAATGTTCTTCCTACATTCTTTCTCTGTGTTGGAATCCTCAGTGCTCTTGGCCATGTCATTTGACCGCTTTGTGGCTATCTCCAACCCACTGCGCTATGCATCTGTCCTCACTAATAATGTCATCATCCGGATTGGGGTGGCCATTGTAGCTAGAGCCACTCTGTCACTATTTCCAGTACCCTTCTTGCTGAAGCGACTGAACTATTGTCCTGGCAAGATCCTCCTGTCTCACTCTTTCTGCTTCCATGCTGATGTCATGAAGCTGGCATGTGCTGACATCACTGTCAATATTCTGTATGGACTCTATGTGGTTCTGTCCACAGTGGGCATAGACTCCTTACTTATTGTCATGTCCTATTCCTTGATTCTTCACACAGTGATGGGGCTAGCCTCTCCCAGAGAGCGTGTCCGGACCCTCAACACATGTGTTTCCCATATCTTAGCTGTCCTGGTCTTCTACATTCCAGTCATAGGTGTGTCCATGATCCACCGTTTTGGTAAGCACCTGCCCCACATCGTTCATGCCCTTGTTGCCTATGTGTACCTTGTGGTGCCTCCTGTGCTCAACCCCATCATCTACAGTGTCAAGTCCAAGCCCATCAGGGAGGCCATGTTCAGAGTGCTGAGAGGAAAAGACCAGAATTGATGACATTGGAACTTGTGAAGTGTTTAGGAGACAAAAACAACCTACTTGGTGGATCAAGTCATGCACATGGCTTGGTTATGGGTACCAACAATGATAAGTGTAAGACTGTGGTGAAATTATACCTATAATTGTTTTCTGTGGTGCTAGGAATCATATCAAAGGCTTCTAACATGCTTTGCAAGCCCTCTACTACTGAGCTAAATTCTCTGACATGAAATTTTGTTTTATTTATTTGTTACCTCATTTGTGTCACACATAGTTTCTTAAAGCCTATGTTTTCTAGCCCTATTTTCAATTCCAGAAGAGAAAAAATGGTTCCACATTGCTTTTGCTTTATAGACCTTACATTTCAGTCCATATCCAAAATGTCTAAATAAAAAAACATGTAATATGATTTAATGGTAAATTGTTTAAAGTACATACAGAGTCCTGGGCAAGTTGAGAAACAAGTTTTTGTGTTTATTCTGTGTCCTTTCTTATGATTAAATGTGAATAATTATACAGTATTTCTAGGATTATTATACATGTCACAATATGTCTTAAATGCCAATAAAGAGTTTCCATTTTAGTAACTGAACTTTTCATTTATTCATTATAACAAGATGTTTTGGAATTGCTCTATTCTGATACTTTTCACCTGAGAAAATTTTACACAGTTTTGGGCATGCATGTATACTATTGAATCATAATTTACTGATAATAAATAATGGAAATATTATCTTAAGATATTCTGTTTTAAACATAAAATTTTACCACTTATTAAAGATGAAAACAAATTTGGATACTAATGAAATTTTTCAGATAAACAATTAAATCCCAAATAAATATTTCAGATTGCAACATTTCTATTTCATAATGGCCACACTGCTGAAAACATTGCTTTATAAATGCATAGGGAAAAATAGCAGAAGTATACTTAGGGTCATTTCAGACCCTGTTGAAGATTTCATCCACACTCCAAGGCAGTGTTCATTATGTACTTTTCACTGAGCTGAAATCAGTAACTCAAATAGAAGTATTTCAAATTCCAGTAGTATACAAGATACACTAACTTTATATTAGTATACACAACCCAAAACACATAGTAGACTCAAAACTGAGCCAAATTGTTCAAGACTGTATTCATTGAGATTTGTAATGTGATAGCATGCATATGTTTCATTTTGAATGCTGCTTTGTTCACTGACCATTCAGAAATGTAATTACTGTTGTCAGTTTCTCTACATCTCCAACATTTGGTTATGTCAACTCACATGGGGTCCTGACCCATGTATTAAACAGTTAGGCTTAAATAAAATGTTTTATTTGTGCATGTTTTTAAGTTTTTAATGTTTCAGAAGTAAAAAGGAATTCATTTTGTCCTTCAAGAATATCATGGTCCATGGATGTACAGGGGAGAATAAGCAAGGAAGTGTAATGGCAAACAATGTGTTAATGATACTGGCTAAGGTTGGGAAGGAGGGAGACCGTACATTTGTGAACATTTGGAATTTTCCAAGCTTTAACTGGGCTCCTAAAAAAAAAAAAGAGGGAGCGTATTTCGTAGATGTTGACATTTGAACTGACATGGAAAAGTGAAAAGGTAGGGAAACCCCTCTGCCTGAACAGTAGAGTGAGCAGGCCGTTAAATATGATAGAAAAGAGTGTAGCAGCAGAAGGTAGAACTGCAAAGCGGGACTCATATGAGCAGAGCTTCCTCAGACTGTCTCTGAAGTGTGTTGTGGCAGTTTTCAAGCATGAGCCATGGTCTGCCCTTGGGTCAGATTCCATTCTGAAAATAAGATGGGATTATAAAAATATCTTCTTCAGTTCATACAGAATTTAGTATTACCTGCTTTGTACTCTAACGGTGATCACTCATTAACCATTTCCAAGTCAGTGACATTAATTTCCCTGATTTTTTTGTCTATGTACTAGTAGGTATTATGTTAAGGCTTGATAGAGACTCCACACATTCCTCTTGTAATTGGCATCATAGTGCACACTGACTCAGTCTCTGTCCTGCTCCAGGGCCCTCCTCATAGCTGATACTCCGCTATATTACAAAGAACACTGGCAAGTGCTGTAGCAATTGCTTGGTGGTAAGAGGTAGAGGATCCAATAAACTATCTTTACTTTTGAGAATGTGAAGACAGGATAAAATACACTGAATGTGTGAGAACATCACTTAGGTGGCAGGTTGCTGATTTGGGGGCGTTCATGAAAACATGTTATATTGAACGATTCAGAACGTTGCGCTTTCCTGGTTTCCAATTCTTTGGTGAGTAGTCACTGTGTTCGTCTTTAAGTTTCATGTTTCTTCAGTTTTGAACCTATCTTGACCCAAATTTTCTTTCCAAAACATATCTGCTCTCCTTTCCTTAGGCCTTACAGAATTATTGGCCTATAATTTCAAGTCCCCTCGAAGCTCAGGAAGCCCTTACAGAAGAATCGGGGGAAGAATTGTAACAGCCAGAAGGGTTGAGACAGTCAGGAGAACATACCCACAGAATCAACTGGCAGAGCTCCTAGGGACTCGCAGGGACTGAGCGGCAACCACAGCATGGAGCCCGCATGGGTCTGACCTAGGCCTTCTGCATATTTGTTCTGGTTGTGTAACTTGGTGTTTTTGTGGGACTCCTAACAGTAGGAGTAGGGCATCTCCGACTCTTTGGCTTGCTCTTAGGACTGTTTTCCTCTTAATGTGTTGCCTCATTCAGCCTTGATCTGAGGGTTTGGGCCTTCTCTTGTTATGCTATGCTCAGTTGGCATCCCTGGAAGGCTTGCTCTTTACTGAAGGAACATAGGAAAAGAAAGATCTAGGAGATATGGGAAGTAGGAAGAAACTGGGGTGGGGAGTGCAAAGAGGAGAAACCGCAGTCAGGATTATTATGTCAGGGAACGATAAAAAAACAAAATAAAAATAAAAGGAGACTCGAACCTCAGTGTTGGCTGGGTGTCTCCTTCCAGGAAATAAGAAACACACTTTCTATAACTGAGGGAACCAGGGTAGATGGGCCACTGATACATTAGAACTTGTAGACAGCATGCTTACAGACAGCTGGGCTAGAGGTATGGTCTGATTGGTCAATTCTATAATTTCTTTGAGATCCCCTAACCAACTTAGCTTCTCAACAAATGTTCCCATCCCATGGGTGGAGCTGAACACACAGAAGTAATTCTGTGATTCAAATACCATTTTCCCTTGAGTCTGGCTACATTTTCCTGATCCAGAATAAATGAAGAGTATCTCACCTGAAGAAGGTTCTATATTCTATGGGATGTGATACATCAGCTTTGAATAGCACCAAGGCAAGGTGAGTGGGCAGGCCTCACAATTGGCCTTTCCTAGATTTTAAGAGTTCTGGGAGGATTCATTTCCTCTCTTCCCCATCAAAAACTCAAAGAAAAGAAATACCAAAAGGTAGGGGCCAGAAAGAAATGAAGAGACCTAGGTATTAGGTTTAAGAAGAGCCCAGAAATTCCAGCTGAGTTTCAAAACAAGATATCCATATGATTAATTTTTTTAAATGGTGCTTAAAGGAACCATGTCTAGACTAAAATATTATTTTTAAATGTAAATATTCATACTTGGGAGTATTCCAACATAGTCCCCAGACTAGTTTAGAGAATTGTTTATTCAAATTCAATTCAAAACTACTGAATTTCTAGTATGTTTATTGTGTATTAGTGTCAAAGTTCCAAGAAAAAAAACAGAACTTGGATGGGGAACTAATTGGCTCATGCAGTTGTGAGGACTCATGTGTGGATTATTCAGGACCATCCGGAGATTCCAGGAAAGGTTGATGTACATTCTACCTCTCAAGGGCACCTGGGACACAATCCCATCTCACAGGGAAACCTCAGGTTACCCTCTCCTCTGATTCAATGAAGCCACACATAGAACAGAAAGTGATGATCTTTCTTCAATGTCTAAAAAATCCAAGTTGTTTATAAAAAATTTAGTCATAGAGATATCTAGAACACTGTTTAGCCAAAAACTGATACTATAATTTGCGAAGTTAGCACAGGGAATTAACCATCACGTGTATCACACCACGGAATGAGCTTTATCAAAGAGAATCATATTTCTAGTTTTAGTAATAGCCAAACTTGTTGAGATCGGAAACTGCTGTTATAAGTTGGTGTGTGGCACTTTTACAAGCATGGATTAGTAATTGCAAGGAAAAACTGCTTGGGAGTTAGTGCAGGAAATCTTAAGAAAGGAGATGCAAAGTAATAAAACAGGAGCAATGGAAAGAGATGGAAAAGAAAGATTGATTGATGAGTGAGAGTTAGCGAGTGTTGCTGGGTGTTGCTGTTACTTCAACAAGTAGAAGACACACATAGATAAAGCAGTCTCACATATTCCAATTCCAGAGGCGTGTACTCAAATGTTAATGCTGTGGTCCAGCTAAAGCACTGATGGACAAATGGAGAAATGATAACACGACTTGGTTTGCCAGGAGAGTACCAATTTAAAGGTGGTGACTTATGAGGACTGGTTGGCTTAGACAATTTGACAAGTCTGTAAGGAAAGGCAGGGGGAAGGAGAGGTGGTGGAAGAGTGAAGGGTGAGAACAAGACCAGCATTTTCCCTAAAACAACAGTAAGAGAAATAAGACTGTGAACAGTTTCCTTAGGACTGAATTATGGAAGGGGAGCACAGGTGGAAGGAACAATGGCTGAGAAAATGAATCCCTGAGATGTCCAACAGACCTAACTTTGGGGAGACCGCCTGAAGGCACACAAATATTGTCACTTACATCTGTTGGTTACCCCATCAGGCTTCTTAAAACAGGGCACAGATAAAATATTTGAGATTCTTAGCCGACATGATAAGAAATTTAGCTAAACCTATCTTGGAGATTTCTTCTCTGTGCCATCACTATAATGTAGCAGAGTATGTCCATCTCATGGGTGCAATGAACAATTTCTGAAATTCCAATACCCTCTTCTTCAAAACCCACCATCCACTACCTGATGCCTGGGGAAACACAACTTACCTTTTATTTGCTTTCCTTTCATTTGCTTTCTTTCATTGGTTATCACTTCATTATTCATTCATTCAAACACATATTGCATTCAACTTTAGTCTGTACCAGGAACTGCACTAGGTAAGACTTACCAGTTAATAGACAGAACCTGATGGTGGAATTTGTAACCTAGTAAAGCAGACATAAAATCATCAAGGAAAGAAGTAATCATTACATGTAAAAATCAATCCAGTGGCTTACAGGAGAATACAAGTGTGTCATGTGAGAATGAAGGAGAGGATGTAAGTCAGGGACTCATTGATGCGAGAGTCATCCAAATAGCTCTTTGAGAAAATTATATAAAGGAATGAGGAGCCCAGCCATATGAAAATCAAAGGAAGAATACAGAAAGAACACAAAATCCCCAAAATAAATAATACAGACATTTTTAGAAACTGAAATATGATCTGCTTGGCTGAATGATTCTGATCAGGTCAAAGTCTCCCCAGAGATGAACAGAGAGTTTGGAATGAGCTTCATCACAGGACTACCCAAGCCATATCACACGCATCCTACCAGACTGCGCAGGAAACCACTGAATGGGTTTCAACACGGAGTAACATGAACAAGTCACATCCCTGAATGTCAATAGCCATCCACAGTGTCAGAAGATCAGTCCCATAAAGTCGACATTTTAGCAGTAGTGATGGGTTTTAAATGAGTCACAAGTAAGGAAAGCCTTGAGTGCTGTACCATGTTAGTAACACAATAGTCACGTAAGAAACAATGTCTGGGGTATTTTCTACTGCAGACCAAAGTTCAAGTACTTCCTGTCATCAGGACAGGCCACAGGAGACAGTATTGGTTTTAGAATCAGACTTAGAAGGATTCAAACTCCAAGACATGGGCCACATATTGGAGGTAGGCCACATACAGCTCTCCAGCCCCAGGGCTTCTTGATTGCACAAGGAGTAGGGGAATGTGGTCTTTTCCAGAGTCTCTTGATTCCTTGTCTAAATAAATTTGGCCCAAAATGTTAAATATGAATCATGGAATTTTGGAGCATATGTCAAAAAATGTGTCATATAAAAGCCAAGGGCACCACTCTCAGCCTTCTGGTCCAGTATATCTGACAGACATATTTGTGAGGCAGGAACTATTGAGGACTTGCTTACCCTGTCTTGGCAGAGTTTAGCCCTCAACTCTGCCTGCACCGAAGCTTGCAGAATTTTTAGACAAAATTCTGTCTGTAATAGAAATGAGGACATTTTGGCCAGTGGCTTGTTTGCCACATTTTAAGCCATCTCCATAAGGATATTCTTTAATGCTCATCATCTTCTTTGAGGTAGGCTGGGTGTTGCCAGGAGTTAACCTATCACATTGTCAATGAATCTTTGAAACAATAAAAAAAATCCTTAACTGCCATATTCTGTATGTCTCTGAGGTTTTTGAAGATATTATCTAACTATTTAACCTTCTCTATCTATAGAATCATATCTATCTGTTAAACCTAGGTTGTATATTCTTGTGATAAAAATAGACTAGTAATTGGCATTACCCTGATTTGATCAACTAACAATTACCTTGTATACCTTACTTATCCTAAACAGCTTGCAATGGCACTTTCAAAGTATTGGAAGTAAACCTTGTATCCTACTTGAGTTGTATGGCTACAATAACACATAGTAGAGTAGAAATATAATTGTAAATTTGAATATGTCTGTCAGATATCCTGGCCCAGAAGGCTGAAGATGATGTTCTAACATTATAGAGAGTTTTGGGTGACTGTTCAGACAAAAAACTGTCTCTGTCATTTTTTTCACTTTGGAAGCTGCTAATCTGCTCTTCCTGTTTACTCAGGTAATTAACTTTATTCTTTCTCAAGTCTCTGGTGAGGTTGAAGAGCAAATAGTTTAATTTCACAGTTAAGCTTAGTTCTTTAGGGAATTAATATGTTTTTAGGTCTAGATAGATGTTTTAAGTTGATAGAGATGAGATAATATAGATATTGATTTACATTCAGAATTTTAGACTCTCCAAAATAAAAAAGATGTTTTCTTCAAGGTTGCCAAATACAAATAGCTAAAACACTATCACTGTAACATATATATAATTCCTGATTATTTTGTAGTTCTTCTTGATGTATGCAGTTTATTATATATGTAACAATATAAATATATGTAATAATAATTATAATAATAATAATATGATGGTGATGATGATGATGAAAAGCCAATGGCAACATAAAAAGATGAGCTTTGAAATAACTCTGTTTTAAAAGTGCAAAACTGTGGGGAAAGCACAGTAATTTCTCGTGCAGTCAGGTCCTCCATAGTGTTTCTTGATCACTATAAACTTCCTTTATTCCATTCTCCTGGTTTAATTTTCTTTATCTCTTACAAACAGAAATTCTCATTTCCTTCTAGTCACAGGAATATTATAGGTCCTCAGTTTGGACAACAAGTAGATACTGGTGAGACCAGCAGAGCACCTACTCTGGATACTGTTTCATAACGTAGCGTAACCTGGTCCACCATCCAGACCAGGTGTCAACATTAGGCACAAGAAGCTTTTCAACAAGCATGATATAATTCATAACTGCACATTCTACGCTTGAAAGAAGCCAGATCTTCAAAAGTACCTATGCTTTTCATGACGCTATGAGACAAGTATAGGCAAGACGTTATCATGTTAAGTGGCATATAATATATAGAGAGCCTTACTGATTTTGTTATCCATATTATACTTTTATACATAGAAGTAAAGGGTAAACTAATGAAACTTGAGTATAAAGCTTTTGACTCAACACTACCTTGCTTTTTTTTCTCATCCTACATATGTCAATATCTGTCCAGATTGAGTCTATTGCATCTCCTGAGAACCCTTGGCTGTCTCAAAGGATGCTCCCTTCCCAGGTTTTCATCAACATCTCCTTCTTCCAGCCACAGTCTTTCCTCATGACTGGCATCCCAGGGCTAGAGGCTGTCCATGACTGGATCTCCATCCCCTTCTTTTCTATGTACTCTGTGGCACTCACTGGAAACTGCCTCATTATCCTGGCTGTGAGGAGGACCCATAGCCTACACCAGCCCATGTACTACTTCCTGTCCATGCTGGCCCTGAGTGATGTGGGTCTCAGCTTGTCCACGCTGCCATCCACCCTGGCTGTGCTCTGGTTTGACTATCGTTTCATCGGCTTCGATGCCTGTCTGATACAAATGTTCTTTCTTCACTTCTTCTCCGTGGTAGAGTCCTCAGTGCTCTTGGCCATGTCATTTGACCGCTTTGTGGCTATCTCCAACCCACTGCGCTATGCATCTGTCCTCACTAATAATGTCATCATCCGGATTGGGGTGGCCATTACCACCCGAGCTACTCTGTCCCTCTTACCATTGCCTTTCTTGCTGAAGCGACTGAACTATTGTCCTGGCAAGATCCTCCTGTCTCACTCTTTCTGCTTCCATGCTGATGTCATGAAGCTGGCGTGTGCTGACATCACTGTCAATATTCTGTATGGACTCTATGTGGTTCTGTCCACAGTGGGCATAGACTCCTTACTTATTGTCATGTCCTATTCCTTGATTCTTCACACAGTGATGGGGCTAGCCTCTCCCAGAGAGCGTGTCCGGACCCTCAACACATGTGTTTCCCATATCTTAGCTGTCCTGGTCTTCTACATTCCAGTCATAGGTGTGTCCATGATCCACCGTTTTGGTAAGCACCTGCCCCACATCGTTCATGCCCTTGTTGCCTATGTGTACCTTGTGGTGCCTCCTGTGCTCAACCCCATCATCTACAGTGTCAAGTCCAAGCCCATCAGGGGGGCCATGTTCAGAGTGTTATGTAAGAAAGGCCAAGGCTAATGAAGTTTAAACACATTACAGCTTGGATAGAATAAAAGACATGCCAAAGCACTGAATTTTTCTAGTTGTGCTGAGATTGCGAGACCATCTGCCTTATTCCTGTTACAAATCAGTTTATCGTTTACTCTGTAAAGATAATGATGGGGATTAAAGACTGATAAATATGTGAAACATTTTCATTTGTTTCCAGTATTTTACACTTAGTGCCAGGAAAAAGGCATATGGGGAAGTCATGCTATAGAACAAGAAGTGTCATAATAAATCTCTGTGCAAGAGATTACTAGAAATCAACCACTATAAATCAGTAGTTGACAGAACCTTCCGGATTGGTTGGAAAGAATGGGGATGATGAAGTCAGTTTTTATATGACTTCACATAATATTCTAAGCTTCTTCATTTATACCTAGTAAATGAAGATTATTTATCTTTTAAAATATTTTTGTTAAATATTTCATTATGTAATAGCTACTAGTATTAATTATAGATTGGAAGTGTGTTAGGTACCTGTGCCAGACTGGAGTGATCTGGAATCTCTTCTGATATCTAAAGTACTAACTCTGCCCGTAAAAGAAAAAATTTATTGGCCAGTATAATTAATCTATTCACCAAGCATTTTATATGAATGACTCCAAAGGGACTGCAAATATAAATATAAAACAGACACAAAGTAGGATTAAATGGAGGCATATAGCTGTGATTCCAGCACTTGAGAGGTGCATGTAAGAGAGTCATCCGTTCAAGGTCATCCTTAGCTACATAGTAAGTTTGAGACCACCCTGGGTTACACTATGAGAGCCTCTCTCAAAAAAAAAGCTCACCAAAATGCAAACATACACACAAACTTATCATACGTCCAAGCAGAAGCATGTGTGCAAATTCACATTAAAACACTGGAATTAACACCAATTTTTAATAACAGTTGAAGATTTTTATTATCTTTTAATTTCTTTTATATTTTCATAATGTTTATGATTTTTGTTTACACTCATCATGTTTCACTTTGCCAATAAAAAAAAATCATGTCTCTCTGATTCTTTTCATTGTCTTTCTCTCAGCTGCAATGTCAGAGCACATCTAGGCAATGAATGGTTATCCACCCTCCTCCCCTCAGTTCGAAGCGACCAAATCTTTCATTGAGTACATTTCATGCTATTTCCTTTGGCCACCCCTCACCTTGGCTGAGCAATTCTACCATATACACAATTCTTATACTCCAAGAAGTTGGATGTGCAAGTAGGTCTCTGTGCAGCTAGCCATGGCCAGGAAATTCTATTCTGCCTCTAGTTTGCTACCTGCCTCTCATACTTACCAACTACACCGTGAATCTGACGATGGCCTTTCTGTGGGTGATGATCCCAACCCCTGATCAATCTACTTTTACTCTGTTCCTACAATGAGTGCCCAGCCCGTGACTAGATAATAGCAATCCTAGGCAGGCCTCAAGGCTATAGTCATGCTAAGTACAGTTGGCAGGAATGCAGTTCTTATTTTCCCTCATTGCAACACAGTTTAAAGCCCTGGGTATCTGTGGTGTTTGGCTGTATATGTTCTCCTCCTTTGTATAGACCCATGTTTTCCCTAGTCTGTCTTACTGGTTAGCCATGTGACCTAAAGAATCTCATACAGCCTACTCAGTCTCATGTCTCTTACTCTTTACTCTCTTCTCTGTGGTGACTAGCCCTCTCTTTATACCACAAGCTGCCGGATATTCTCAAATCCTTCTCCTAAAGCAAGCCCCAGACATGCAGCAATCTGCTGCTAACTGTAGGCATAAAGCTATTGTGTAATTCAAATATTGACTTCTGTATCCCTCATGTCTGGTAGTAATTCTTGTTCTGAGAATCTCCTGTTTAGATGTTGTATAAACTCGGTTCCCCAATTGTCCCCTGGTATGCCAATAAAGCAGCTTACAGCCAATCACTGAGCATGGGAGAGAATAGGGCTGGACTTCCTGCTAGCTAAGGGAAAAGGAATTAGAGGAGGAAGTAGAGGATTCAGACTTGGGCAGAGGTCCGGGAAACATCAGAAAAGAGGAGCTAGATCAAAAAAGTTATGACATGCAAGTATCGCTGAGGTGAGTGCTGGGAGGAAGCCAAATTAGCTTAGAGGGTTAAGATTAGAGTAATAACTGCTCAGTTCTTGAGCAGTGATGGTTATTATTAAACAAATATAAGAGTCTCAATTATTTGTGTGAGAGCTGGTTAAGAGAGAAACTAAGAGAAATAAACACAGTTTTATTAAAACAACCTTCAATAACTAACCAAATTATTTCACCAACAAACCCATTTGGGAACAGTACTATTTCCATTGTGTAAGCACAGTGAAGATTAAGCTAGTCACAACGCAATGCTTATTGGCATGTTTAAAGCCATGAGTTCTATTGATAGGAAATTCCTCAAAACAGCACTAGGTGAGTGGAAATAAAGGATGAAATGCCTCCTCCAAAAGCAGTGTAAGACTGGAAGTTCCCAGTTCAAGATCCTGTCAGGCTGTCTAACAATTCTTCTACATAACATAGGATTAAACATAAAAATACTTTTTTCTTCTGTTTTTGAGCTTCCATGATCTTGTGTAATTCACTGGTTCTTATGAAATATCGGTTTCCCCATTGATGCAACCAGAGTACACATAAAAAGTTGATAAACTTAGATAAGTAACAGTGTCTTCATGGCTGTGATAAGTATCATAACAAAGTCGGTCATCTCATAATGTAGGCAAATGTAGTTTTTTCTAGCCTGGGACCCAAAAGAAAAACAACTATTTCTTTGGAGATTGTTTTGAATATGGAATTGTTACAAGTTCTTAGAAATCCGAAGTTGTTGTAAATTTTGATGATGAAATTGGGGTTTTAATCCAGATTAAATAATTTTATTACAGTCTTTTGTTTATTTTCCATTTGTCATACCTTTGTTGAACATTTTAGATGTGTTGCTCCATCTCCAAATGCTGTGAACTATCATCATCAGTAAAATTAATTGAGATTTGGGAGTGGTGGTAAAATTGAAAGTAATAACCTTCAAAACACAAGTCTCAATCTTAATAATCGTACACAGAAAAATAAAAGAGACTGTGATATTAAAAAATGGAGATTTCAGGTGTTATTCCATTCTGCATAGAAATTTCACAACAGTTTCATCTTTGAAAGATCTGAGCTGTTTTGATTAAGAAAGATGTTTTCTTAATACTGTCTCTCAAGATGATGATATTAAAGAATGAATTCCAGAGCTTTGAGTGGAGGCGGGGCTTCATCACAAATTCCTAGTGATCTGAAGCGTGTGTGGTCGTGAGAAAAAGACGCAGGATGCGCTGCCGGATCTCCTTTGTCTTTACTCCATAGACGATGGGGTTGAGCACAGGAGGAACCAGAAGATAGGTGTTGGCCATAATGACAGGCAGGAGGGAGTTGCGCCTATTGCCAAAACGGTGCACCATTGACAATCCAATGAAAGGCACATAGAATATGAAAACAGCACACACATGAGAGACACAAGTGCCAAACGCTTTTGCCTGGGCTTCACGTGTCAAGCCCAACACAGTCTTAAGGATGAGCAAATAGGAGAAAGAGATGAGAAGTGAGTCCAAACCAATGGCAGAGATGATGACAATGAGTCCGTAGATGACGTTCACACGGATGTCAGCACATGCCAGCTTCATGACATCTTGGTGTAGACAGTATGAATGAGAAAGGATATTGGAATCACAGAAAGGCAACCTTTTGATGAAGACGGGTAAGGGTGCCATTAGTGCGGCACCCCTGACCACAGCAGCCATGCCAATTTTGGCAACACGAGGCAACGTAAGTACAGTGGCGTGGCGTAGAGGATGGCAGATGGCCACATAACGATCAAAAGCCATGGCCAGCAGCACTGTGGACTCCATGCCAGATAAGGAGTGAATGGCAAACATCTGCACCAGACAAGCATCAAACTGGATGGTAGTGGAATTGAACCAGAAAATGGCCATCATTTTTGGCATGGATGAGGTGGAAATGAGGATGTCTAGGCCAGAAAGCATGCAAAGAAAGATGTACATCGGCTCATGTAGGCTGTGCTCTGTCCTTACAATGTAGATAATTGTCAAGTTACCTAGCACAGCAATAAGGTAGAGGGAGCACAGTGGAAAAGCCAACCAAAACTGAGCTTCTTCTAAACCTGGGAGGCCTATTAAGATGAAATATGTGGCGCTAGATTCACTGCTATTGATGCTCACCATACTGAAGGAACTGAGATGTAGCCAACACCGGGCAGGTTGAAGCTGAAATACAAAGAGAAATCATTGTCAGGTCCTCTAGATTCTCAGTGTCATAGCACCCTTGATCCTAGTGTCCTCTTCCCTAATTCTATTACTCTGGACCTACCCTAAGTTTCATCTAACTGTAAATCAAGTGCCAGATGAAATTTCACTTAGTTCTACATGTGAATCTTACCTGTATATTAAGTGAAATAATAGGATGACATTCTGATATTATTAATCATTTAGTCTCTCAAACAAAAAATAATTATGTCCTCTGTGGAGTCTTATACTCATACTCCTTACGTTTAATATTGATCATATTAATCATCTAAGCCATTGTCAGATGCTGGAAAATGAAACTATGGGTGGAAAATAGTCAAGGAAAACTTTGTAATATTGCTATAATTATGAGCATTTCATCAGTCCATTCTAAGGTGAATATCATGCAAATGCATCACTGGTAGTAGTAACATAAGTTGACCTTGAAACCTAACTTTATCACTAATCTAATGTTCTAACTTCAGCCTTAATCCAAACTTTAACATTACTCAGGACAGAGGAGCAATTTCAAAAATAATTTAATAGCTCCTAGTTTATTGTTATAAAAACCTATTCCAATGAACACATGACAGTAATTTTATCCTGAACTCTAAGTCTGAATTTGCATTTTTGTCCAGATATCTAATCAAGAGTTTATACTTGCCCTACATAAATTATGGAAAGAGAGAGGGGGAAGGGAGAGAGAGAAAGTGTAACGGCATCAGTGGATCCACTCCTGTGCCACCTATATTCCGTTTACAAGACCAAGAACCTAAACAATGTAGCCCTACAGTCAGCACACCAGTGCTGTGACATAGCTTCAGAATTTAAGGATGCTATGTTGGTCTCATCTGAGTATATAGCCTTACTCAGCCTCCCTCAGCTGTCCCATACTGCACTGCATCCTCGTGCTCATCATGGGAGCACTCTTTCAGTGAAGACATCTCCCTACAGCCACACTTCTGCTTGCAGTTATTTTATTTCAATCAGCTGTATTGACCTGACGTCTGAACATATTAAATGGAAAATCAAAACATAAGCAGTTCACATGCTTTTTAACTTGTATGTCATTCCAGGTAAGTTCATAAAATGTTGTGGCCTCTGTCCCTGAACTACTTGGGATATAAATTATCCTTTTACTTAGTCTAGCTACACCGATAGACCCCGGTAGCCACACAATAGCCACTTTAGTTAGCAGATCTACTGTCAAAGTATTGCAGTTCAAAGAATCCTTATTTTATTCAATAATGCCCCCCCGCCCAATGCACAATAATTTTTCAATTAATTTCAATCTATGGTTGGTTGAATGTATAGGTGTAGAATCTACAAATCCTCAGGGCTGATTTGATGTATGTGTGGGTGTATGAATTCATAAACATACATTAAAACATATGTTTTGCCCATGAGAACTGGAATAGGGGCTTTTATAGGTTACCTGAAAGAAGTTGGGTGTAAGGCAGAGCTCACTGCTAGGTTCTAAACATATTTACATCCCTCACAGTCTCAGGATGTGGCAATAAGCTTT
The DNA here is from genome assembly GCA_907169655.1 of Acomys percivali. Classification (NCBI taxonomy): domain Eukaryota; kingdom Metazoa; phylum Chordata; class Mammalia; order Rodentia; family Muridae; genus Acomys; species Acomys percivali. The sequence goes on along the minus strand of OU015752.1, from coordinate 118,586,281 downwards.
GTTCCACCACTGACCTTTCGTCTGAGGTGGCCTTCAGTAGACAAAGAGAAGAGCGTGTGGAAGAACACGCGGAGTATATATTTCACAAGATAAGAGAGTTTAATTCAATCTGACGAAAGGAAAGAGTTAAATCAGAGAATCATATTTAATCTACAACTTCAGGCAAAGTCATCAATACTCCTCACTCTCCTGAGTTTTGTTTGTGGTGAAACCCCTCCCTGCCTCTTAAATGGCCCCCCCTTCTGTCCCATGATCCTCATCTCTCACCAATCATCACCTGTTTCTCTTATCCTGTCTCCATCTTCAGCCTCCGCTACTTGAATCTTAAAAATACCCTTAAGTGACAATGCCATGCAAAATTTTATCTTTGGTGCATTTTGTCTATACTTTCTTTCCACACTATCTCAATCTTTTTAATAGTAAATCTATTTTTCTACCTACAAACTCTTGACCACCAAATATCCTAAATGATGTCAGAGTTCTCTTTTGAAGCCCATATGTATACTTCTGAAAGAGATTATATGGTTGTCTGTCAAGAATATAAATTATTTTGTCCAAAGACTAAAATCTCACAGAATCATTATCAAAGCACTGGGCTTTAGAATCAGCACTGTATTCAGATCCCAGTTGTGAACAGTGTTAACCAGGACCTCATTTACTATTTCTAGGCTTCAGTCTCCTCAACTCTGAAATGATGTTAATACCTCTCCTGCCAATGAGACCACCATAAGGACAAAATGAGATGATGAATGCAAAGTGTTTAAACAATACCTCACATGCACTGAGTACAAAGTTATAATGTTTCTTTTTCCCCTGATGTTGGTCATCAGTCACAGGCTACGTACCATGATGCTGACCATCGTGCTCCAGTGTAAGCTTCCTTATCTACACAACACCAAAACTGACCAGATGAAATGAGTCCATTGTCTGGTGTAAAATCCCCAGGGAAGGACTGGAGGTGTGGCGCAGCTGGTAAAGTGTTTACCTAGCATACAGGAAACCCTCAATTTGATCCCACCTATAGTCTTCATGCCCTTGTTTATCTTATCTCTCTTATGTTACTCTCTTATGTTATATAATGGGTATAATTCACCGTTTCCTGTTCTGCATCCCCAAGTAACTTTGCTTGTGTCCTTTTTCCTGCACTTACTCTCCTGATGATAAGAGCCACTTAACCTCCAACCTCCAAATCATATATTCCTTAATACCGAGGACCCCACTCCATTTATTAATTAGCATCAAATTATTCTCATTCATAAACAAATGAGTTTTACTAATAGAAGAATCCCTCGGTGAGCACTTGATGCAGATGACACAGGCAAAGGTTAGAAAGGACTGCCACCTAGCTGAGCCTCAGAGACAGGAGTGACAAGAAAGAGCACACATACAGCTAGTGCAGGGTAGTCCTAGAGAAAAGAAGAACAGAAATCTCAAGGAACCAGCAGGCACCCAAAGGGTGTATGAGAAAATACAAAAAGAATAAATAAAAATAAATAACGAAACTGAGGCACAAAGCAGCTGCAGTAAACGCAATGAGGATAAGGAACATCATCTGTGCCCAAAGGCAGCCATCACCTCAGATTTCCCCACCTGGAAGCCTTAGCAGAAAGAGACTCTGCAGTGAATGCAAACATGTTTTTGTTTTGATCCCAAGTGAAACAGACCTGTGTGAGCGCGTGTGGTGTTCGCCTGTTGGAAACAGATTTGTGAGAGAACGTGTGATGTTTGTCCACTAGAAGAGGAACTGCCTCTTGAGGGGGCATAGTCTTTGCCAACTGTTAGCATCCTAGTACAGACTCTGAGAGGAGATTTTTTTTTTTAAGAGCCCAAAACAAGAAGTTTGGCTTTTTGGTCTTAACATCCTTCCTTATCGTTGGCTGTTTATTGCTCTACTTCAAGATGCTACTAAAAAGAAACACTCCAGAGAATGCTTCGAGTTTCCAGCTGCTGCAGCTGCACTCACCTTTGCTCAGTGGCCGGTTTGCTGTTTAGTGGGTCTGCTGAAATCTTGACTACAATCACTCCAAGGAACTGAGCCTAAAAAGGTCTACTTCTCTTGCTCCCATTAACCCCTTTTCTCTCCTATCTAGGGTAGGTGGGTTGGAAGGGAAAAATAAGCATTAAAGAATGAACCCCAAATAAAGTAGGTTTGGATAAGTTCAAAGCCTGCAACAAGACTGCAGTCCTCCAGAGAGCCAGCTATCCATAGCCACTCAGCAGTTCACATTAGCAGACTAGGGAGAGATGGCAGATTCCCGAGATTAAAATATGCGGCATTAGGAAGCAAATTGGGGAAAAGTCACAGGTCAACGTGTGAAACTTTATAGTCTCTGTGAGCCAACTGATGCTGTCAAAAGAATCCTATGGGTAGAACCATGAACCGTGGCCTCAACCCCACAGTAGTAAATTATTAAGTTGTCTCAGATAACAATAACTTCACCATGCTACTGTGAATGTATGCGAAATCAGTTCTGTCAAAGGGCATTATAAAACATTCAAAGAGCTTATAACATTTAAAAATGGCTGAATATATATATATATATAATTTCCTCTTTTCTAGTTCACCTTAATCTTCACTCAATATCTTTACACAGTCATTCTTTACACACTCATTCTGTACACACACCCATACATAATTTCTCGCCATGGCAAGGATGAACACTGGTGTAGAGGTGCCAGAAATCAAAGCAGGAAAGAGACGGCTGGCCTGTGGGGGGGAGGAACCTTGGCAGCACAAAATGAGACCTGGACCTCAGATTCTGTGGAGATGAGACACTAAGGAATGGAAAAGGGCCCAGACAGCCCACGTGTCACCCTTCAGACTGCACAGCCCTGACAAGAGCCATTCCCCTACAGCTCGCCAACAGACGTCAGAGAGAAGGAACAACTTCCTCCAGGAGCCCTTGTGGGCTGAGCACCAGTTCAGAGAACCACTTGCCCTCACCCACGAGATGGTTGGGAGTGTCCGAGAAAGTTGGAGCAAAATCGTTCTGTTTTAAAAATGAAACAAAGCCAAGGGAAAATAAACAAAGAAACATGTGTTTTTTCTCTTTCCTATTTATTTACTTTTTTTTTTTTTTTAAGAAAGCCCCACACACTATCCTAATCCCAAAGGAGTAACTCTGTTCTTTATTTTTCCCTAAAATGTTAAATTAGCCCAGTGAGTCCTGAGGATGTTTCTCTGGGAACTCTCCAGGCACTAGGAATCAGAGCACCCAGACTGCACTTACGCAGAGCCTACGTCCACTTTGGAGTCTCAGTCTCTCCCCTAGACTTTAAATCATGCCCTCTAACACTGGCTTAGCCCTTCTCACCGGCCCGTCTCACCTTGTCAACAGACCTGCTGTCATTCTTCTAGATCCATGGGAAAGTTGGCAGAAAGGAAAGCAGGCCTATGTGGTGCCCTCTCTTCTAATCCAAGAGCAATGAAGCAATCTCCCTGCCCTGATGTGTTGTTTTGTGATCGGAGAAGAGCTTATTGAATATCTACAAAACGCCAGACACTATGTTGCTCCCAGCATATAAGTAGTATCTCTCAGCGGAGAACAACTCTGCGGGATAGACGGAGTTCTCTGCGTCCTTTCTTCATGAACTGGCATTCCAAGAGGTTAAATGACATTTCTGGAGCTTAACAATTGATGAGTACAGTAGAAACAGCCTAGTCTTCCTCCTATTTTCTTATCTTAGGCTGCCTTTGATTGCACCACATCTTCTAGAAACTGACAAAATCTGCCTAGAGGCAAGATGAGGGTCTGGTGAATAGGACACTTGCCCAGGTATAATCTTAGAAGAGAGAGTAAGAGAATAGAAAAATAAAGAGGATCCTTCTAGATGGTGGTGTGGGTCACTCTTGCCTTCCAGGGTTGGTTCCCCTGGCTGTAGCATGGCCACACCCCATGGTGGAGCAGAAGACAATGGTTCTTTTCTCCACCAGCTACATCCTAGTCTGATCAGAACCTTTTGTGAAGGTATCGGGCAGGAAGTAATACCTTCTGACAGGTAGCAACGCAAAGACTAAAGCTATGGGTGACCAGTCTGTATGCTTCCAATACGCCAAACCTGCCCTGTCCTTCTCGCAGTCCCTTTAATAATGGTGGTTTTTGTAGGAAAAGTTTCTGTGTTACATCTAAGGAATGCAAAGTGAAGGACCTGAGTCCGGGAGCTTCTTTAGGGATCAGGACACCTACACAGCTCTGCGTACTTAGGGAAATGTGAAAGGGAGAATAAGCGAGGGAAATGAGGGTGGAGAAGTGTGGTGTTTATCCTTACCTTGGATTAAAAACAATGTCTCACACCCAGGGCAAGCATGTGAGAGCCGCTGATGCTACCTCCAGCCTCTGTTGGACTATGTAGAAGAGAAAGTTCTTAGAGTGGAGCCCAGACATAGCTGGGAGCCTCTGGCTTCTACTTCCAAGGCCACAGTCTACAGCCAGCAGGTGCTTGACACTTGGCTCTTGAGGAGGCTGACCCTTTTCTTAGCACTTCATATGAGTATTATCCCCAGAACCACATCTACCCAAATCATCAACACCGAGTGTGCCCTAAAACCTGCGTGGATTTGGTGAAGCGGTGAGCCTCCAAGAATGTTGATCATTCTAGCTGCAAATGGCCAAGATAACACTCTAAAGATGGAATTTTCAAAAAGTGGAGTGAAATTTCCGTCATATCCCTCTCACTCAAGACAGTCTGGTCCCTTAAAGTCACCCTAGAAAGAGTACCTAGGGCTCGGGTTCATCTCCCCACCCTACAACACACACACACACACACACACACACACACACACACACACACACACA
>OU015752.1:118556640-118581475 GCA_907169655.1 Acomys percivali | reverse complement strand
CACACACACACACACACACACACACACACACACACACACACACACACGTTCTGTGTAGGGCCAGGTTAGTGCTCTACAAACTATCAACCCTGGTAGCCTGTGATGCTGTCTGGTTTGTGACTGCTGCCTGCAAGTGTGTAGCACCATAAATGCCTGGTCGGGGACTTTGTTCAGTGCACTCATTTTTATCCAGCAGTTACTGCCTGGCTGGCACTTGCCTGCCCAGCTCTGCAGTAAGCACCAGACACACTGAGGTGCAGGGTAAACAAGGCACAGCTCAAAACCTCCCCAGGTGCCTAAAGACTGTTACCAGCATGCAAGCATCCTGTCCTATTGTAATGACTATGAGGGCAAGTCTGTACGCTGCAGCCTTTCTGAAGCAAAGGTGCAGTGGCTCCCCCATGTCTTGAGGCTCAGAGGTTTCCCTGGCATGCTGTTATCAAGGTAAGCTTTGCAGGACCCCTTGCAGTTAGGCAGGATTCGGTGAAGTGAGAAGACAGCAACATCCAGTTAGACAGTTAGGATATGAACCAGTGGGTAAACAGACAATAGCACGACTTTCTTGAAGCCTATATATTGGGCTGTCAATGAAAACAGTAAAGACATAGGTAAGGAAATTGCAACTAAAGATAAGTCAGAGTTGATAGGACAGAGATCTGGTGCAGACAGGTATCAGAGGGGATGGCAGTTTAGGAGATGACATGCAAGTGAGCAGCCTGTGATAAGAACAGGCCAACCATTCTCAGACCTAGGGAAAGAGCATTTTAGGAAGGGAAGAGGACAGGATGAAACAATCTAAAGGAAAGAATGAGTGTATGTGTTCATGAGCAGAAAGCTCAATGTACCAAAGCTGAGAGCAAGAGAGACTGAGAGAAATTCAGACAGAGCTAAAGGCCAGGTCATGGGTACATGAGAGCTTTGCCATAACCCCGAGTAACTTAAGAGAAACTTAAACAACAGACGTGTGTGTGTGTGTGTGTGTGTGTGTGTGTGTGTGTGTGTGTCTGTGTGTGTGTCTGTGTGTGTGCGTCTGTGTGTGTCTGTGTGTGTCTGTGTGTGTCTGTATCTGTGTGTGTCTGTATCTGTGTGTCTGTGTGACTGTGTCTGTGTGTTAAGTGCATTCTGGGAAAGGCAAAGACCCAAAGTGAGAGAAAATAGTCCTCATTTATAAAGCTACAAGGGTTTTGGTGCATCTAAAAGCAAAGAGTACAGAGCAAGGGAGTTAGCAATATAGGCATTCAGCCACATTTTAAATGAGCTAAAGACTGGACCTACAATTGAGTCAAGATCTGAGTCAAAGTCAGAACTGGAGCCTTGGCAAGGGGACAAATCTGACTCTTGGTAGAGTGTCCACTCCACTAAGCCTTGATGCCACCCAGAGCTCCCCAGCAAAACCGAGGCTGTAGTCTGACCTCCCATCACAAACTGGACTTCAACCACAGTAATGACCCATACCTGTCCGTACACTGAAACACAGTCTAATCTCAATTGACCCAGTCCAACTCCAGCCCAATCTGTCTGTCCATTCACATCCCCTCAGATCTCCTGCCAGCCTCTCCATAGTCCCCAGTAAACCAGCTACTGGGGGTGGAGGCAAGATACCTTAAAAACTGCTTTGAGGCAACATTTACCATCCTCACTCCTTTCACCACATTTCTAAGCTTGCCTATCATTTGGGAGAGAGGCTTCCTCCACACCCCCAATCCCACCCAGCACATCTGGTTCTTTACAGGCAGGTTTTTCATCCTCTCGAGAGGTGTCATAAAAGGTCCTCAGCTACAAGTAACCCTAACCCAGTGCATGCCTCCTCTTGTACTCACCTCGCCTGTAAGAGCCCGAGTTCTCTTTCCCCTAGGACTCTTTCTGAAGGAGGTTTGGCAGGCTGTAAAAAATAAAAGCCCAGCCCCTTCAATCTCTGCCTCCTTCTATGGTCTGCTCAAGGCTTTTTATTCTCTGTCTTCCTTCCTGCCTCTCTCTTTCTGCTCCTCCTTGTTGGGAGTGCAGGCTGTGTCCGCGGGGTCCATCTGCTGATATGCCCTACCAGCCTACTATGGTTCTGGCTCCCTTCTAAGTTTCCACATTTTAAAAGGATGAGCCTGGGCTGTGGAGGAGGAGGAGGAGGAGCATTGGGTAGATGCTCTCTAGAGTCCTTTGAAAATGGACTTTTTGTCAGCTGGGATATTCAGACCAATCCCAAATGTGAAGTTAGAGTAAGGAAAGGTCAGAAGACCCCCCGGTTTTGCGTCTCTGGTGTATCAGTTTCTTCACAAAGCTGTCAAGCAGCCAGAGGAAAGACCAAGGAAATCTTCAGAGCCCCCGTGATGGATAGCCTGTCTCCATCCTAAAACACTTTCTATCCCCCACCTTTCCTTCTGTGGATGCTGATTAGGTCCTCACTGAGCCTGGGACCCAGTGGTCCCATCCTCTAAAGCCCTGAGGGCCTCATTCTCTCTCAGCTTCTGGCTCTTATGGCTACTTAAGATTAAACATAACTCCCCAGGGATAACGCCTCTGCCTTCTACTCCATGACGTATTGAAATTCAGACAAAAAAATGTGATTTGCTTTCTTTAACCTTCTCTATGCTACTAACTAGCCACAGAAGATTTGGTTTCTCTCTCTAAATGATTTGGATCATCTGGTTTCTCTTAAGGGTAAAAATAGTAAGAGAACATTTACAAAATTAGAAAATAATTTCCATGTGAAGTCAAGTGACTTACTTATGAAATAAGTTAAAGCTACATTTGTATTTAAACAAGTGTGATTTTTAGTGAGATTTTTTTAAAACTTTGCTTCCATACTCATTATTACAATTAGATGTTTTATGTCAAAACACAGGACACAAAATTGACCCAATTTATGAAAAATAGACAATGTCAATCCTGTATTATAACTCACATCCAAACTACTAAATATAAAAACTTCAGGCACCTACAGAACTTTCAACTGACACTCTGCCACCGCCCTAGAGCCGTTGCTACTGCGTAGAGCCATTTGCCCATAGGCACAGGTGACAAAAAGACTTTCTCAACCAAAAATAAATTCCATCTAAGATGGGGTACCATGAAGCAATAACCATCTGAAACTATGAGAACATGAGCAATGCACATAAAACAATGGTTTGTGGGACACTGAACATGAGACAACGAAGGGCAGAACAACATGAGTCAAGATAAACAGCTGAGATGATATCCATGGGCTTCCAGTTCCTTGTCTTGTTTCCATGCCGCAGCATAGGAAAGGGAATCTAGGCAGGGTCTAGAGGCTTCCCTCAGTTGTGGAGTTAGACCGAGGCTTCAGGATGACCAAGTCAAACTGCAAAGGCAAAGTAATGGAGATGACAGATCTGCATAAAGAAAGACACTTGAAGGTCAAGAGTCTTCTTCAAGAATTTGGTATAGTACTAATTATGTGAACAACCTAACTAAAACTGAAGGGAAAGTCATTTAAAATATTTAGAAGTAACACTGTGCAGTGATAGCACAGGACAAAGACTGGTGGCTTCTTGTCAATCAGATTGGAAGGCTTCATAGTTCACTTCTTTACTGCAGACACAGAAGACCACACCGCAATATTAGCAAGCTCTGACTGACAAACCTTCAGGGCATATCCAAAATAAGTGGTCAAACTAGTTCCAAGTTACTGAGATGCCTTCTGGGAACAAAGTATAAGAATATCTCTGGTGAGGAGCCATCATGGAGGAGGAGGTAGAAAGACTGTGAGAGCCAAAGATGAGGAGGACTGCTGTGAACAGCTGTCTTCTGGCTGTTATAGTCAAGAACATGAAGCAGCTATGGCTATTTACAAAAGCTTTGCACAAATAAAAAGTAAAACATGAAAGTAGGAGAAGTACAATTTGGGAAGAAAGGAACCCATAGGAGTGGAAGGGAGATAAGAGAGGATGAGAGAGAGTGATGGGGATGAATACCATCAAACAGAGAAAGACGTAGTATGACTACAGTAATCATAAGAAATTGATGGCGGCTTTGCTCATATTAAGCGACAAACATTTCATAGCAAAACAAATTCCCATAAACGTGGAAAAGTGATAAAATTACAGAGAGAAATAAAACCAGAATTGTACCCAAATGTTTCAAATTCCACTCAAGAATTGATTAAAAGCTTCCACAGTGGCAGTTGCAGTGGCGGCTACAATGGCAGCATAACACGGCACACAGCACAGCAAAACAGGTGGGCTACTAATCCAAAACACAGTGTTGAGGGCTTCTCAGACTGAACAACTGGGAAAGTTCAGAAGAAACCCCTTCACCCTGCCCCATTGTGGCTGCACATCCTCCGGGTTTGGGAGTCACAAACCCCAAGCACCATGAACTCCTCCAAGTACTGGAGGGAGTGCAAACCCCTGGGGCACAAAAGTTTGGAGGCTCAACAATACCTGTGACTCGAAAGGCTGCCAATCCAAATCACAGCCTTGGGGACTTCGCAGACTGCACAATTGGGGAGGATAGGAAGAAGCCCCCACACCCACCCCACCCTCACTGCAGCTGGACTTCCTCCAGAGTTGGGAATTAGAAGCTCCAAGCACTCTGTACTCTTCTGAGTACTGGAACAGGGTAGGACCCTGCAAAACAAAGGATCAATACAATGGAAACAACACAGTATTTTGACCTCCAAGCCACTGTTCTACTCAGTGGCTGATTCCTCTGTGGAGAACAAATAGTCAGAGGAATCCTACTAAAATAAATCCCAGATCCTAGGTGGCAAAGCTTTGATGAATTTAGCTCCAGGAGGACAGTGTCTGCCTTCCAATAAATAAAGCAGCTGCCTTACAAAGGTGTTCACCCCCATGACTGCCAGCTTAGAAATTCTAAGCCCCCTGGGCAGATGCCTAAAGGAAGATGTAAGAAGACAAACAAGAAAAACCAGGACAACATGGCTCCACCAGAAAGCCCAGACAACAACAGATATTCTAATGCAGCTGAATCTCAGGAAAATGACCTAAAAACTATGCTTATAGAGTTATTTGAGAATTATAAAGAAGAAGTGAATAGACCCTTCCAAGAATTACAGGAAGATGCAGACAAATGAATTGAGGCCGTTGAGGAGAAACAGGAAACCACAACCAAACAGAGGAAGCAAATGAGTAGAGCTGTTCAATACATGAAATCAGAATTAGAAACAATTAATAAACACAAGAAAACTCTTGAAATGGAACAATTATAGACGAAATCAGGAATTGAACATACAAGTATAACCAACAGAATTTAAAAGGTGGAGAAGAGAATCTCAAGGCCTGAAGATACAATAGAAGAAACTGATACATCTTTCAAAGAAACTATTAAAACAGAAAAATTCATGACCAAGAGCACCCAAGAAATTAAAAACACCATGAGAAGGTACAACCTCAGGATTATAGGAGTAGATGAAAAAGGATGCAAAGTCCCAAGGACCAGAAAATGTTTTCAAGAAAATCATAGAAGAAAATTTCCCCAACCTAAAGAAAGAGATACCCTTGAACATACAAGAGACCTACAAAACACCAAGTAGGTTAGACCAGAAAAGAAATTCCTCCCACAACATAATAATCAAAACACTAAATCTGTAAAACAAAGAAAAGATATTAAAAGCAGCAAGGGGAAAAGGCCACATAACATATAAAGGCAGACCTATCAAAATTACTGCTGATTTCTCAACAGAGACCATGAAAGCCAGGAGAGCTTGGACTGAAGTCTTCCAGACACTAAGAGATCACAGATGCTAACCCAGACTACTATATCCAGCAAAACTTTCAATCACCATAAATGGAGAAAACAAGATATTCCATGGCAAACCCAAATTTAAACAATATCCAAACACCAACCCAGCTCTATAGACTATACTAGAAGGAAAACTTCAACACAATGAGGTCAACTATACCCGAGAAAACACACTATATAGATAATCTCCCAGCAGCAAAACCAAAACAGGCACACACACACACACACACACACACACACACACACACACACACACACAATCACCACCAACTCCTCAATAAAAGGATCCAACAATCATTGGTCACTAATATCTCTCAACATCAATGACCTCAACTCCCCAGTAAAAAGAAACATTGTGCGGCATTCAAGAAACACACCTCAGCAGCAAAGATAGACATTACCTGAGAGTAAGGGCTGGAAAAAGATTTTCCAAGGAAACAGACCCAGGAAGCAAGTGGGAGTAACCAGTCTAATATCTGCTAAATAGACTTTCAACTAAAACTGATCAATAAAGATGGAGAAGGGCACTTCATTTTCATCAAAGGAAAAATCCACCAAGAGGACATTATAATCTAAATATCTATGTACCAAGTACTAGGTCATCCTCATTCACTAAAGAAACACTTTTAAAACTTAAATCACACATCAATCCCAACACAATAATAGTGGGAGCCCTCAACACCCCATTCTCACCAGTGGACAGATCTTCAAAGCAGAAGCTAAATAGAGAAATAATCAAGCTAATAGAGGTCATGAATCAAATGGACCAAACAGATATCCATAGAACTTTTCACCTGAACACAAAAGAACATACCTTCTTCTCCACGCCACATGTAACCTTCTCCAAAACTGACCATATAATTGGTCACAAAGCAATGCTCAACAGATACAAAAATATTCAAATAATTTCCTGCATATTATCAGAGCACCATAGTCTAAAGCTGAACTTGAACAACAATAGAACTAACAAAAAGCTTACAAACACATGGAAACTGAACAGTGTTTTACTAATGAAAACTGAGTCAGGGATGAAAGAAAGAAAGAAATTAAAGACTCCTTAGAATCAAATGAAAATGAAGGCACAACATATCCAAACCTTTGGGACACAATGAAAGTAATGCGAAGAGGAAAGTTCATAGCACTAGGTGCCTTCATAAAAAAAATTTGGAGACATCGCATACAAGAAACTTAATGGAACACCTGAATACCCTAGCAAAAAATCAAGTATACACATCCAAGAGGAGTAGATGGCTGGAAATAATCAAACTTGGGGCTGAAATCAATAAATTAGATAGAAAGAAAATAATTCAAAGAATCGATGAAACCAAGAGCTTGTTCTTTGAGAAAATCAAGATGATAGACAAACTCTTAGCCAAAATAACTAAAAAGCAAAGAGAGAGTGCCTAAATGAACAAAATAAGAAATATAAAGGGAGGCATATCAATGGATACTGAGGAAATCCAAAGAATCATTAGGCCTTACTTCAAAAGCCTATATGCCACAATTTTGAAAATCTAAATGATATGGACAATTTCCTTAATAAATTTCACTTACCAAAGTTGAATCAAAATCAAGATCAGGCAAACAAATTAAATAGTCCTATATTCCCTAAGGAAATAGAAGCAGTCATCAAAATCCTCCCAACCAAAAAGAGCCCAGGGCCAGATGGATTCAGTGCAGATTTCTATCAGACCTTCAAAGAAGAACTAATATCAATACTCCTCAAACTATTCCACAAAATGGAAACAGAAGGATCACTACCAAACTTATTCTATGAAGCCACAGTCACCTTACTATTAAGCCACACAAAGACCCAACAAAGAACGAGAATTTCAGACCAATTTTCCTTCTGAAAATAAATGCAAAAATATTCAATATAATAATGACAAACCCAATCTAAGAACACATCAAAATTCTCATCCACCATGACCAAGTAGGCTTCATCTCAGGCATGCAGGGCTGGTTCAATATATGAAAATCCATCAATGTAATCAACTATATAAATAAACTGATGGAAAAAAAGCACATGATCATGTCTTTAGATGCTGAAAAAGCATTTGACAAAATCTAACACCCTTTCATGCTAAAAGTCTTAGAGAGATTGGGGACACAAGGCATATACCTAAACAAGGTAAAAGCAATATACAACAAGCCTACAGCCAACATCAAACTAAATGGAGAGAAACTTATATCAATTCCACTGAAATCAGGGACACAATAAAGTGGCCCACTCTTTCCATTTCTCTTCAATATAGTAATTAAAGTCCTAGCTAGAGCAATAAGCAGCTAAAGGAGATCAAGGGAATACAAATAGGAAAGGAAGAAGTTAAAGTTTCATTATTCAATAATGATATGATAGTATACATCAATTACTCCAAAAAAATTCTATCAAGGAACTCCTACAGCTGACATACACCTTCAGCAAAGTGACTGGATACAAAATGAACTCGAAAAAGTCAGTAGCCCTCCTGTATACTAATAAAAAATGACCTAAGAAAGAAATTAGGGAAACCACACCCTTCACAATAGCCACAAATAATATAAGTATCTTGGTGTAACTATAACCAAGCAAGTGAAAGACTTACATGAAAAAAACCTCAAGTCTCTGCATAAGGAAATTGAAGAAGAGATCTGAAAATGGAAAGATCTCCCATGCTCATGGATTGGGAGAATCAACATAGTAAAAATGGCCACCTTACCAAAAACAATCTACAGATTCAATGCAATCTCTATCAAAATACCTACACAATATTTTTCAGAACTGGAAAGACCAATTCTCAAAACAAAAAAACTCAGAAGAGCTATGACAGTCTTGTACAATAAAAGGTCTTCCAGAGGAATCTCCATGCCTGATCTCAAGATGTACTATAGAGCAACAGTAGTAAAAATAGCATGATACTGGCACAGAAATAGGCCAGTTGGCCAATGGAATCAATAGAAATAGGCCAGTTGACCAATAGAATCAAACTGAAGTACCAGCAATAAATCCATACATCTATTGATTTTTGACAAAGACGCCAAAACCATACAATGGAAAAAAGACAACACTTCAACAAATGGTGCTGGTCTAACTCAATATCTACTTGGAAAAATGCAAATATATCTATATTTATGGTCATGTACAAAACTAAAGTCCAAGTGGATTAAAGACCTCAACATAAAATCAGATACACTAAATCTGTTAGAAGTGGGAAAGAACCTAGAATTAATTGACACAGGAGACAACTTCCTGAACAGAACACCAACAGCTCAGGCTCTAAGATCAACAATTAATAAATGGGACCTCATGAAACTGAAAAGCTTCTGCAAGGCAAAGGACACTATCAACAGAACAAAGCAACACCCGACAGATTAGGAAAAGATCTTTACCAAGCCTACACCCAACAAAGAGCTAATATCTAAAACATAAAAAACTCAAAAAATTAAACACCACCAAACCAAATCATCCAATTAAAAAATGGAATACAGAACTAAACAGAGAATTCTCAACAGAGGAATATAGAATGGCTGAGAAACACTGAAAGAAATATTCAACATCTCTAGTCATCTGGGAAATGCAAATCAAAATGACTCTGAGATTCCATCTTATACCTATCCAAATGGTTAAGATAAAAAATTCGGAGGTCCCCCTCAGTCACAAATATAGGAGAGGGGAGTAGGGGGAAAGCAGGAGGAAGGGAGGAATGGGAGGATACAAGGGATGGGCTAACAATTGAGATGTAATATGAATAAATTAATAAAATAAAATTTTTTAAAAATTCAAGTGACAACATGTGTTGGCAAGGATGTGGAGAAAGGGGAACACTCCTCCACTGCTGGGAGTACAAACTTGTACAACCACTTTGGAAATCAATCTGGTGCTTTCTCAAGAAATTGGGAATAATTAATTCTACCTCAACACCCTGCCATACCACTCCTGGGCATATACCCGAAAGATGCTCCACCATACGACAAGGACATTTGCACAGCTATGTTCGTGGCAACTTTGTAATAGTCAGACTCTGGAAACAACCTAGATGTTCCTCAGCCAAAAAATGGACAAAGAAACTGTGGTTCATTTACACAATAGAATAATATTCAGCTATTTAAAACAAGGAATGCTTGAAATTTGTAGGCAGATGGATGGAACTAGAAATGATCATCCTAAGTGAGGTAACCAATCCAGACCCAAAAAGACACACATGATATAGGCTCACTTATAAGTGGATATTATCCCAACATAGATGTCCTCTGAGAAACTCCACCCAGTGGGGGATTGAACAGGACAGAAACTTGGTCTAGAAGCTGGACTCTGGCCAGAATGCTAAGAGTTGTAGGAAAGAGTGGGGGGATAGAAGGTCTGGGAGGGAGCAGGAGCCCCACAGGGCATGGGGATCAGAGAACAGGGAGTCTACACAAACTGATGCACCATCCAAAGACAGTGAATGCAGAGAACCAAAACCTCGTTTTCAGATGTAGCCAATGAACTGCTGATTCTCTGCATTGGAGTAAGGGGGGACTGCTGATGTACCTGTGACATACATTCGAGTGCTCACTCTTTGGTCACTGCCCCTTGGCAAGACAGCCTAATGGGCACACAGTGGAAGGGGATGCAGACTATCCTGATGAGATGTAATAAGCTGTTGCCAGAAGTCTATTGTGGGGGAGGGGGGAATAAGCAGAAGAGAGAGGGAGGGAGGGAGAGAGGGAGGGAGGGAGGGAGGAAGGGAGGGAGGGAGGGAGGGAGGGAGGGAGGCAATGGGAAGATAAGAGGGAGGGGATAACAATCATGAGGTAATGTGAATAAGTTATAATGAATAAAATATACATTTAAAAAGTTGGGGCACAGGAGGGGGTTGCTGCAAAGAATGATGCACCAACCAAGGTCCATGAGTGACAAATTTATTCTTGTTACATCTCTATGGTTATCCCATCCCTTGTATCTTCCCATTCTTCCCTCCCTCCCATTTTCCCCTTATTCCCCTCCCCTATGACTGTTCCTGAGGGGGATTACCTCCCTCTGTATATGCTCATAGGGTATCAAGTCTCTTCTCGGTGACCTGCTGTCCTTCCTCTAAGTGCCACCAGGTCTCCCCCTCCAGGGGACATGGTCAAATGTGAGGCACCAGAGTACGTGAGAAAGTCATATCCCACTCTCCACTCAAGTGTGGAGACTGTTCTGACCATTGGCTAGATCTGGGTAGGGGTTTAAAATTTACTGCCTGTATTTTCCTTGGCTGTTGCCTTAGTTTGAGCTAAGTAGTATAGCTCAAGTAGTATTAGTAGTATAGTAATAGCTGAGTAGTATTCCATAGTGTATATGTACCACAGTTTCTTTATCCATTCTTCTACTGAGGGACATTTAGGCTGTTTCCATGATCTGGCTATTATGAATAAGGCTGCTATGAACATGGTTGAGCAAATTTTCTTGTTGTGTGCTGGAGCATCTTCTGGGTATATTCCAAGGAGTCTTGAGGAAGCCCTATTCCCAGTTTTCTGAGATAGCACCAGATAGATCTCCAAAGTGGCTGTACTAGTTTGCATTCCCACCAGCAGTGAAGGAGTGTTCCTCTCTCCCCACATCCTCGCCAGCATGTGGTATCGCTTGAATTTTTGATCTTAGCCATTCTGATGGGTGTAAGATGGAATCTCAGAGTTGTTTTGATTTGCATTTCCCTGATGACTAAGGAGGTTGAGCATTTCTTTAAGTGTTTCTCAGCCGTTTGATATTCCTCTGCTGAGTATTCTCTGTTTAGTTCCAAGCCCCATTTCTCAATTGGGTTATTTGGTTTGGTGGTGTTTAATTTCTTGAGTTCTTTATATATTTTGGATATTAGACCTTTGTCAGATGTAGGGTTGGTGAAGATCTTTTCCCAGTCTGTAGGCTGTCGCTTTGTTCTCTTGACAGTGTCTCCAGCCTTACAGAAGCTTCTCAGCCTCATGAGGTCCCATTTATTAATTGTTGACATTAAGACCTGGGCTGTTGGTGTTCTGTTCAGGAAGTTGTCTCCTGTGCCAATATGTTCCAGGCTCTTCCCCACTTTTTCTTCTAACTGACTTAGTGTCTCTGGTTTTATGTTGAGGTCTTTAATCCACTTGGATTTGAGTTTTGTGCAAGGTGACAAATATGGGTCCAGTTGCATTTTTTTACACATAGACATCCAGTTAGACCAGCACCATTTGTTGAAGATGCTATCCTTTTTCCATTGAATGGATTTGGCTTCTTTGTCGAAAATCAAGTGACCATATGTGTGTGGATTCATATCTGGGTCTTCAATTCGATTCCACTGATCAACCAGCCTGTTGCTGTGCCAGTACCATGCTGTTTTAATTACTATTGCTTTATAGTACAATTTGAGATCAGGTATGGAGATTCCTCCGCAGCACCTTTTATTGTACAAGATCGTTTTTGCTATTCTGGGTTTTTTGTTTTTCCATATGAAGTTCAGAATTGAACTTTCAATGTCTTTAAAAAATTGTGTAGGTATTTTGATAAGGATTGCATTGAATGTGTAGATTGCTTTTGGTAGGATGGCCATTTTTACTATGTTAATTCTCCCTATCCATGAGCAAGGAAGATCCTTCCATCTTCTCATGTCATCTTCAATCTCCTTCTTCAGAGTTTTGAAATTTTGTTCAAACAAGTCCTTCACTTGCTTAGTTAGAGTAACTCCTAGATATTTTATATTGCTTGTGGCTAATGTGAAAGGTATGGCTTTCCTAATTACTTCCTCTTCAAGCTTGTCATTTGTGTATAGGAAGGCTACAGACTTTTTTGAATTAATTTTGTATCCAGTCAAATTGCTGAAAGTGTTTATCAGCTGTAGGAGTTCTCTGGTGGAATTTTGAGGGTCACTTATGTACACTATCATATCATCTGCAAATAGGGATAGTTTGACTTCCTCCTTTCCCATTTGAATACCCTTGATCTCCTTTTGTTGTCTTATTGTTCTGGCTAGAACTTCGAGTACTATATTGAAGAGATATGGAGAGAGTGGGCAGCCTTGCCTTGTTCTCGATTGTAGAGGAATTTCTTTGAGTATTTCTCCATTTACTTTGATTTGGGCTGTTGGCTTTCTGTATATAGCCTTTATTATGTCGAGGAAAGTGCCTTGTATCCCCGATCTCTCTAAAACTTTAAACATGAATGGGTGTTGGATTTTATCAAATGCTTTCTCTGCATCTAAAGAGATGATCATGTGGTTTTTTATTTTCAGTTTGTTTATATGGTGGATTACATTGATGGATTTCCATATATTAAACCATCCCTGCATGCCTGGAATGAAGCCTACTTGGTCATGATGAATGATATCCTTTATGTGTTCTTGTATTCGTTTTGCAAGAATTTTATTTAGTATTTTTGCATCGATGTTCATAAGAGAAATTGGTCTGAAATTCTCTTTCTTTGTTGAGTCTTTGTGAGGTTTAGGTATCAACGTGACTATGGCCTCATAGAATGAATTTGGTAATGTTCCATCCAATTCTATGTTTTGGAGTAGCTTGAAGAGTATCGGTATTAGCTCGCCTTTGAAAGTCTGGTATACAAGACTATTTTTAATTCATTGGTATATTTGTATATCGATACAAAATAAGTTTAATTTTGATACTTGGTATAGAATACAAATTTAAGATTATTCTTCACACACACTATATATATTATATATACATATAATATATATATATTCTAATATAAGGTATTGTATCCATACCATTCAAGTAAAATACAGGGCTTACCTGCAATATCTTGGAAGTGCTATTGCAGACTGTTTAGAATAAGTAAGTTAGACAAGTTAATTGTTAGTTGACTAAATCTTGGTCGTGTCAATTACTAGTCTATTTTTATCACAAGAATATACATCCTGGGTTTAACAGATAGGTATGATTCTATAGATAGATAAGGTAAAATAGTTAGATAAGGTCTTCAAAAACCTTAGAGTACTACAGAATATCTTATTTAAAGATGTTTTTATTAGTTTAAAGATTCACTGACAATGAGTCAGGTTAACTCCTGGCAACACCCAGCCTACCTCAAAGAAGATGATGAACATCAAAGAACCTCCTTATGAAGATGGCTTCAAATGTGGCAAACAAGCCACTGGGCAAAATGTCCTCATTTAGGCCACTGACAGAATTCTACCTTAAAAAGGGCAAGCTTGGATGCAGGTAGAGTCAAAGAACAAACTCTGCCAAGACAGAGTAAGCAAGTCCTCAATAGTTTCTGCCTCACAAGTATGTTTGTCAGATATAATGGGCCAGAACACTGAACATGATGTTATAGAGAGTTATGGGTGACTGTTCAGCCAGCAAACTGTCTCCATCATTTTTGGTGTTTTTTGTTTTGTTTTGTTTTGTTTTGTTTTGTTTTGTTTTGTTTTGTTTTCAGATTGGAAGCTGCTAGCCTACACTTCAGGTTATTAATTTTATTCCTTCTCCAAGTCTCTAATGGGATTGAAAACCAAATAGTTTAGTTTCTTAATTAAGCTTAGTTATTTAGAGGCTAAGATGTTTTTAGGTCTAAATAGATATTTTAAGTTGATAGAAATCAGATATAATAGATATTGATTTACATTCAGAATTTTAGACTTACCAAGATGTTTTCTTCCAGGTTGCCAAATACAAATAGCCAAAATACTATGAATGTGGCATTAATATAATTCCTGATTGTTTCATGGTTCTTCTTGTTCTATGTAATTTATTTTATATATGCATAATGATACAAATATATACATGAAAAAATAAAAATATTAATTAAAAATAATTCATTAAAGAGTATTTAATAATAAAACACTAATTTGCCCCTAAGGTATTACAGGAGATTCATACTGTTCTTTTGGACTTACTCAAATGACTCATACTGGAAAAAGAAACAAGTAAAAATGTTTTCATTCACAAACAGCACTATCATCCATGAAATTCTAGAAATAAAACTTGAGTATAGTAACTTTTAAGGTTCAAGATTAATATAGAGTCCCCTGGAGAGGAAGACCTGGTGGCACTCAGAGGAAGGATAGCAGGCTACCAAGAAGAGACTTGATACCCTATGAGCATATACAGGGGGAGGTAATCCCCCTCAGGAACAGTCATAGGGGAGGGGAATAAGGGGAAAATGGGAGGGAGGGAAGAATGGGAGGATACAAGGGATGGGATAACCATTGAGATGTAACAAGAATAAATTAATAAATATATATATATATTAAAAAGATTAATATAGAGAAATCATAGTTCTCTGCACTAACAATATTTTCATTCTAATTGAATGTATAATACAATTTATACTAATATTGAAACTTTAAAGTATTTAGAGAAAACTCTGGTAGAATACCTTAATCACTGAATGGAGTGTAGGACTTTTTCTGATAGATAGCAATATTTTAAAAAAGAGGAAAACATCCTATTCATAAGCTGGAAGACGCAATCATAGTAATTCTCTTAAGTTGGACCAGTACAGGTTCTTTATAGCCCAAACAAAATTTCATAAGAGCTTTGTTCTATTCTTTCAATTATGTTGCTATAAAATTTAAAATGAAAAAAAATTTGCATGGAAATATAAACAGATCAACTTTCAAAAGAAGAAACAAAGTTTGTATTCAAAATATTTAAATTTCATAGACTTCTTACAGTGCTACTCTAGTCAAAACAATGTGACCTTGGTATAAAGACAGACAAATGGGCCATGAGGCATACTCATTTAGAATTAGGCACACACATGTGCAGATAGCCAATTCTTTCCAAAAGCAGCGTAGTTGGATATAATAACACAGTGCTATAGAGTGATAGGATTCTCATATGTAGTTATGCATAGATAACGCACTGTTGCTTAGATGTGCAGATTTCATAAATGGAATAAGTTAACTTTGCTCTGCACTCCACACTGCCCAGTCAAACAACTCAAAATGGATCATAGAGTGGCATGTAAAGCCTAAAACTATAAAGCTTGTTTTGTGTGACTTCTGGTTTGTAAGTGAGTTTTTTTTTCTTGGTTTTTCGAGACAGGGTCTCTCTGTGTAGTCTTGGCTGTCGTGGACCCGCTTTGTAGACCAGGCTGGCCTCGAACTCACAGTGATCCGCCTGCCTCTGCCTCCCGAGTGCTGGGATTAAAGGCGTGCACCACCACTGCCCGGCGTAAGTGAGTTTTTAGATGCAACCATCAAATTATGGGACTCAATAGATCAAACCTCATCAAAATAAAAACTTTTAATTTTTAAAACTTATTAAAGCAATCACAGGATAAGTCACACAGTGGGAGAGGATGCTAAGTGCATATCTGACAAAAGATTTGTATGCAAAGCACGTTTCCACTCTTGAATGCTGAGATGGTTCAGTAGATAAAGGAGTTCTCAGGGGATATGTTGCTTGTCTCCCAAACAAGAGATCGTTTATGTAGGATGACTAGCCAATGGTTCTCCCAGCATGCAGCGACTGCTGCAGATCGTTCCTCAATCCTACCATTTACTCCTCTTTTAAACTATGTATTAATCTACCAGTCAGAACTAAAGTCCCAGAGTGCAACCTTGGAAAGAAGAGTGTAGAATTAAGCCACAGCTGTGCCTCTGTTGTGTGACCTTAGAACAGCCATAAACTTGTCAGAGCCTTGATTCCCTTGTCTATGAAATGGGGAAAAAAAATCAATACATAAAACATAATGCCGTTATATTATAGCTCATAGCTGACCATTAATAGTTGGAAAAAGCATTTTGGGGACTTCATAGGATAATGCAAGAATAGTCACAGAATACAGTTTAGGGAAGGAAGTAAGGTGTGAGGTTGGATAAGGCAACAGAGTAGCCTCATCTCACTAAGCAGCTGAGCCCTATAACCACAGAGCTCTTCGTTGCCAGTTCTAGAAGCATGGAGGTAGACAAGGTCTGAGTCCTGACATCCCAAGGGACAGGAAGGTGTCACAGGGGTATTTAAATTCTATGGTAGAGAATAAGCAGGGGTTGCTACCTAACTCCTTGAGATTTGTAACAGAGAAATAAGCATCCAGGTGGATTGTAATAGTTGGTATTCCATGACAGAGGAAGCGCAGAGATCAGGAGCCTAGTGGGAGGACCCTGCCTATCCAATTCCCCAGCAGAGCCACAGTGACTCTAGTCATCACCAGCCATACAATCAAGGAGATTCAGAGAATTCAGAGATACTCAAACTCTCCTCAGAGGAAAACCAAGCAGTAACATTTCAGTCTTGACCACGGAGCAGCTTTCAGGCCTGGCATGGAACTTGGTTGTGAAACTGGCAACAGATGTGGTTAGAAAGCGATCTTCTAGGAAGAGGGTGACTTACGTCATTGTCATTTCTATTATTTAAAACCATCATTGCCTCAGCATTTATTGACCATTTTTTCATTTTTCCTGCATTTATATTTAGTATCTCACTTTATCCCCCACAATCATCCAACAAGGCCTATGTTGCATTTCTATTTCATAGTGTTAATAATTTCCAAAATTGCTAAGTTTCAATAGGTTAAATAACTGGTCTCCAATTAAAAGCCATTAATATTAATCTGAATCCCGTATGATTCCAAGCCCACACTGCCTCCTTTTCTGATGATGAGAGACGTCACTTCTGAAGGAAGTTTGGTAGGGCTGTCCATTTTTAAATTTCATTTCTAAGCCAGATAACACAAGGAGATAAATTTCAACTTCTCTGAAGGTTCATTAAAAAATCTATTAAGAGATAAAGGTTTTCTTGTCTATTTTTAAAATAGTATAACAATATATCAGAATAGTACGCGTAGACAAAATTCTGTAATTTTCCAAAAATTCCAGGGGGCTGTTCACATAGATTATAACATAAACAGTGCTCCCCAAACTTGTATAATAAAACAGGGTACATGTGATCATCTACTGCATGCTGATAGCACTTAATTAACACTTTTAAAGGATGTAAAAGCATCTGTTCCATTGCTGACATCATAGCTGGACATCATACACATGAGGAAATGAGGTTGTAAAATACATCACGTTATGATATTTCCAAAGTTTCTAAGTTGTATTTCAGTATTATTTCCTCTGTCATAGTTTACCTTCATTTCTATCTATACTTCTTCAATGTGATTTTTTTTTTACCTCATGCCAAAATCTATAAACAGACTCAATGTGCCTTCAGTAAGATATCCCACAGCCTAGGAGACATCAGAGCTTTCGAGGACTCATGTGTTCTTCTGTTCCTTGCTCCCCCAGATCTCCAGTCAAGGGCTTTTAAACATGCTTGGCAAACCATCAAGAAATGAAGGGGAGAAGTGAGGAAACTATGACCTGCCACTGAGGAATGAAGACTGGGACAGGGACTTGAGGAAGCCAATGCCCAGATGAGAGGCGGGAAGATAGGAAGAAGCTTTAAGATGAAAAAGTATGGACTGGCCTTTAAGAAAGAAGGGGGAAGCAGCATGACTGTGTTCCCAGAGTCATAACCAAAGCCTGAGCCAGGTCTCTTGGAGATTTGTGTCTCAATATTGGAAACTGTTCCTGCTTCTTCAATCTTTTACCTCAACCCACAGCTTCACACTGAAACCACTTATCAATCCAAAACCACCAAGTCTATCTGAGTCTTGAGCCACATAATCTATACTCAATAAAAAGGAGAAATGTGTCTAAGACATATGTGCCAAGAATATGCCCCCAAATTAATTATCACAGGAAAGCAAAGATTCATACAAATACACACAAACACACATACACTGCAATAATAACATTCATATACAAAATCCTATGCACTATAGACATAAACATAGCATAGACATATGCTAAAAGACAGAGAGCACACATGGCGAAGGGCCAGCCACCCCAGTACTACACACCCACAGATGGGTGCATCATGTTCTACAGATATGAGCAAAACAAGAAAGACACCTGGCATCCATAAATATACTTCCCACCACAAAGATGCACAAACAAGCAGTTTTACACAGATGTATACCAACAAACCAACTGACATATATCTCATGACAAAGTAAAGGTACAATCAATGACATTATTCATAGCACATACACACATCAGGACTTGACTAACAAAGCTAGCACGCATTCATGTTTCTCTCTCCTTCTTCCACCCGCTCCATCTTTTCTATATAAATATACCCACATATATCCAAAACCAAAATTGAAAACATTGTTATAAAAGTATCATTCTCCCTGAAGCCACACAGATGAACAATGAAATATTCCACATAAATGCATGCAAATGTATAAAGAGACTTCAACATTTCATATTAACTGCCTCCACTCCAGTTACATCTCCTGCAAATGCCTTCATTAACCCCCAATTACAATTATGTAACTACTTTAAGGTATGAGTAATAGGTTGAATAACCAACACAAATTCCCTGACGTGTACACATGGGAGAAAGCACCATCAAATTTATACATCAAAAGTAAAGAATCATGATATATGGCATTTATAGCTTTCCTGTGTCGAAACTATGTATATTTTCTAGTTAGTAATAAGGAAGATGGCACAGCTATTACACCAGGCATCACAGGACAAGTGTTCTCTATAATGGTCTGTCCAGACTGGTCATAAGTTCTGTATTGACATATTCCCAGAAGAAAAAATGCAAAGTTCATCTCTTTGTATAACCAGAAGCAGACAGCCCAGTATGTTGTGTGATGTGGTCATCAGGTCATTCTGAAAATCCTTATCTTGTGATCTGTGATATTATTAAGGACAGCAAGCTGGGTAGCCTTCTCACCTGCCATCTTGTGAGAACACACGGATAACCCTTAAACGAATCTCTTTGGTCTTCGCTCCATAGACAATGGGGTTCACTACAGGTGGTAGGAGGAGATAGATATTGGCCATAACTACATGAACCAAAGACGTGGGACCACCCAGCCTGTGCACCACTGATAGCCCAATGAGCGGTACATAGAAGACCAGGACAGCGCAGAGGTGGGAGATGCAGGTGTTGAAAGCCTTGAGTGCCGCCCCTCGAGTTGACAGCTCCAATACGGCCCTCAGGATGAGGATATAGGAGAAGCCAATGAAGAGTGAGTCCACTCCCATGACTGAGAGGATGATGAAAAGGCCGTAAACTACATTGACTTTGGTATCAGTACAGGAAAGCTTCATAATGTCTTGATGAAGACAGAAGGAGTGTGTGACAGTATGTGTTCGGCAGTACGACAACCGCTTCAAAAGGAAGGGCAGAGGGAAGAAGAATACAAATCCCCTGGCCAGGGAAGCTAGGCCAATCTTGGCCACGGTAGGCCCTGTGAGCACAGAAGCATGGCGTAGTGGGTAGCAGATAGCCACAAAGCGGTCAAAAGCCATGGCCAGCAGGACAGCCGACTCCATGGCTGACAGAGCATGGATAAGGAACATCTGGGTCAAGCAAATGTTAAACTCGATCTCCTGAATGCCAGTTAGGAACAAGCTGGCCATTTTGGGCATGGTGACAGAGGAGAGGACCAGGTCAATCGTAGAAAGCATGGCCAGGAAGAGGTACATGGGCTCATGCAAGCGCCTCTCCACACGGATGATGAGGATGATGGCCAGGTTGCCCAGTGTGGCCACTGCATACATGAAACATAAGGGGAAAGCCAGCCAAAAGTGGATATTGGGTCCCAGGCCAGGGATGCCTACCAGTAGAAAATGGGCTGGATGGGCCAAACTTCCATTTGGAATGGCAATGAGAGGGAACAAGGGCCGTGGCTTCTGCATTCCAGATTCAGAGACTGAGAAAAGAGAAAAGGAAAAACAGCTCAGAGAAGAGAAAGAAAGAATGAGAAAAAAGACACTGAACTAGTGATAGCTTCAAAAAAAAACTGATTTACAAAATACCCAAATATTCTGAACCTCCCACCTCTTTCTGTTCTCATTGTTTCTATTTTTAATTTTACAAACTTTGGTATTTAAAAAACTTTTTTCAAATAAAAACACCACAACCAAAATTAGCCAGATTCAAAGTTGTTCTTTTTATACACATCTCTCTGAACATCCCAAACTTCATCCTGACCCTCCAAGGTCCCAGCACTACATAAGAAAAATTTGATACCATTCTATTAATCTTGATGAGTGAATGCCTACTCCCAAAACATTGAGAATAATCTTTCTTTTACAAGCTGATGTTGCTGACCTAGCCATGACTCTTGGCTACATCCCACCCGGTTTTCACAGACCTTCCATTTTGATGGGATCATTTCTGATACAATCTGGGCTTGGGGCAGGGTTAGTCTAGAACCAGAGGTTTGGTATCTGATTGTCTCTTGCCTATCATAATCTGATTTATAGAAGGAAATGGGAACTCGTCCTAGAACCTGTTTTAAAGACATGTTTTTTGTCTAGTCTGTGTAGCATTTCTTAAATTACCCTAATAATATTATCTGATATGAAGTTGGGAATGAGGCATCTTGAAGAAGTTGAAGGGAGGAATGAATATGATCAAAATACATTGTACCCATGTATGAAATTCTCAAAGTAATTTTTAATTATCTGAGATAGTTGCAAACACTACCCACCAGAACCTGCTCCATCAAGCCCAGAGAGACAGAATTTTCAGATGAGGTAAACAGAAGCCTTTTTTAAAAAATGATTCCTTTAAAAATTTTTTTAAAAAAAATAATTTTAATGATTCTTTTATCCCTAAACAATTTATCTTTTCCATCAGAGAGAACTGGGGAAACCTGTTCTGCTGTTCTAGGGAATGGGAGGATGGGGATAAAGGAAAAACTACCATTCCAGGTGGCCAACATGAAGCAGACCAGAATCACCCATCAGGATGTCTCAAATCTGTGTGAGAGGTCTGTGATCTCAAGCTGTGCTTAGTCAGGGTGTGTCACTGAAGCCACATGCATTACAGACACAGAAAGAGAATCAGTGAGTGCAGCTGCTGCCACGACCAGGTGGCCATGGAAACAGCTCTCCTACCTTTTCTCCATCGTAAGCTCACACCATTCCAGGCTAAACTCTCTCCTCTGTGTACCCACCACTCTGCTACATACCTCTGGCCTGAGGCCCAAGCATCGAACCTTCCAGTTGAATGATGCATCTTCTTTGATAGCCACGGGCCTCGTCTTGCCCCAAATCCAAACCCTCCAAAATCTGTCCCTACTCCAATCCACTTTCCACACCACTGCCTCTGAAGAGCATGACTTGAAGTGTCTGGCTTCTGATTATAGAGTTATAGGTGATCTCCTCCCCTTCCCCTCACTCCCAAAGTCAGACAGCCGCCTCCCCTACCCGCCCCGCCCCCACGTCTGTTAACAAAGCATTTCATGATGAGGCTCAAAGTTTACTTTCTAGCCCAGCCTCCAACTTTTTTGTTTCCTTCTCATAACCAGGTACTATCAGTACCACTAACACACACACACACACACACACACACACACACACACACACACACACAGTGTACATTTCACATTTTTCCTGGTAAATTAAGTTCCCTTGCCTTGCTTCTTAAGGGTAGGAGGCTGGAACTGCAGAGTCCTCTCGAAGAGGCAGGAAGATTGCCACTGGCCTCACAGAGGCTTGAGGAAATTCCTTTCTGAGCCACTCACTGAACATTGTCTCCGGTCCAGGCTACTGTAATTCGGAAGGGCTGCTTAATGACAGATTTCTCCGAGCAGCCGGGCTGTCCGAATGCACCCTCCATGCCCTCAACAATCTCTGTGGACTTTCCAAAGCCAAAACAAACCTCCCTTTGCTGCCTCTCTCAGGTCTGAGCCAAGGCATGTCCATCATCAGTTATGCTACCTAAATATAGATTGTCTGGAGGCCTTTGGGAGTGCTAGCAGAGATGAGTGATCTGGGACCCAAGGTCCACTCAAATCCCCAAGGATTCAAATCCCCAATTCTTCTGAGATTTTTATAAGAGAGTGATGTGGGGAAGTTGTTGCCGTGGAGGAGAGAAAATAAATGACTGGGATGGAAAATGAGTAAATATTGGATTGGAGGGATAGCCAGCTCTAGAAAACACAAAAGAAGGAAGGATACTTGTACTGATGCTCAAGGAACTTTCTGGCTTTTTGATACTGCCCTCTTCTGGTCATATGGAGGAGTTGCAATGTAGAAGCTTTGAGACAGGTGTCTCAAGGACCAAATTGCTTCTGACCCCTTTCCAATGCATTACATACACTTTTGGCCAATTCCTTTTTCTCTTTCATTCAAATCTCCACTCTAGACTGTGTGAGAGCTATGACTGACCATACAGGCTACCTCAGCATGGAGTAAAAAAATAAACACAAAAACTCTTTTGTGTTACTCTAAACAACTGAAAGAGACAAATAAGCAAGAGGAAATCCTGCTGAGATAGTGTTGCAACTTTCAGAGGAAGACAGTAAATTGAAAAGGAAAAGTGTAAAGACTAAAAGTACAAGAGCACGGGTTATTTTGAGAGCTGTTATGATGGGCTGGTGGAACTTTGTATGCAGCGGAGAGGAAATTGGAAAGTGGGTGTGGGTGGCTCTTAAAATGCTTACTTGTTAACAGGAGTGGACCGGACAACACTCGAAGAATTGGTAGCTCCAGGCTGTCTTTATTTAATATGTATTTCAGAGCAAGCAGAGATTAGACATAAATGTTAACAGAAAAGAACTAATAAGAGATTTCCCATGTTGTTGGTGAGTTTCTTCAAAGCTTTTAGGAGACCATAGTGTTTGAGGTAGTAGTCCACCATGTCCAGCAGCTCTCCCAAGCTGGCAAAGAATGGAAGACTCCCTTTCACAGCAGGGGGATTCTTTCTCTCTGCCTGAATTCATCTGGAGAGTGTCTCTAAGTATGATCCCCCCACCCCCACCCCTGAGGGAAACCACTGTAACTCATGGCCAAAATCCAGGTTCAACTTCCTTTCTCCTGATAAGAAACCACCCAATAAGTACTTGGAATTCCTGAAATGTGAAGGATTCCTGGCACCTCAGGCCCCAGCCAGCAGTATGCACCTACCCTGGGAACACCTCTCCCACACCCTAAGAACTAAATATAGGCTTTGTTCACAAGAAACAAAGTTGAGCAGTCTCGCCGTGTCCCGTTTCCAAGAGGTAGGGAAGAATTAGGTGGGTGTTTTGTTTTGTTTTGTTTTGTTTGGGGTTTGGTGTGTGTTGTTGTTGTTGTCATTTGATGAATGATGGATATTTGTCATCAGTTTAGAGTGGTTGTTTGCATTTTTAATGGTCTTGGTCAGGAAGGAGATAAAATATAGGCTGTTCAACTCAGGGCGGCGGCCTCTTTTGCTTTTCCCTATTCTTTCTTTCTTATGTAGGGAGAGAAGGGTTAAAAAGAAAAAGGTGGATATAGAAATACTATAAAAATAATAGGAAAAAGGGTAGATTATTGAATCTACTCTTATAGATCTTTATATATTTATACAAAATTAAGATTATATTTGTTTAGGATAATTAAGAAATGCAAAGTAATATGAAAGAACCCCCCCCTCTGCTGCTTAGCCAGAGTAACCCCATTTCGCAAGGCTTGTACAATAGTTCAGGGAGGTCACCCAGGGGGCCCAGCTGGGTTACTGGAAAAGTACCGAATGTACTCGAGACGAGCCAAACAGGATACCTGTGGTCAGGCACCCGATAAAGATAGCCTAACCGTTTCCTGGTTCCCAGCCCCAAGGCCCTGACCTGGGTTAAACCTGGCCTCATTTGAAGTAGCCAATCAGGACCCTGTAACTATGCTTCTCACTTCTGTACCCGCGCTTTCTGCTCCTCACCCTATAAAAGGGGACTGCTTCCCCTCACTCAGCGCCAGTCCTCCGAAAGACTGTGTCGCCCGGGTACCTGTGTGGAACCAATAAAGCCTCTTGCGTTTGCAACCGGACTTTGGTCTCGATGGTTCTTGGGAAAGGTCTCCCCGACGAAGGGCACTCCGCGTGGAGGGTCTTTCAAATAAACTTGTGGTTTGTTTGGTACTAGTTTAGGTAATCACTGGTGTTTTCTAAGTTAATCAGACAGTATATAGCTAGAAACAAGCAATTCAGGTATACCAGAGATAGACAGTCTTCAAAAACCTCAGAGATCTACTGAATATGGTATTTAAAGATGTTTTATTAATTTAAGACTTTTTTTGACCATGAGACATGTCAGCTCCTGGCAGAAACCCCATTACACTTCAAAGAACATCCATGTGGGGTTTGCTTCATATGTGACAAGCAAGCCACTGGGCAAGAAAATGTCTTTGTTTCGATGGCAAACACAGAATACTGG
>OU015752.1:118514122-118541332 GCA_907169655.1 Acomys percivali | reverse complement strand
ATAAGGTACTGTGGGAGAGGTGACATTCTTATTAAATCATTCTTGTGTGTGATGTTCACAAATTATTGAGGTATTTTCATCTTGGTAGTATTTTTATGTCCTAAAATGTATCACATATTTACAGTAAATTTTAATCACTTCCCCCTGGTAGGTCAGCCTTGTCTGGCCACAGAGGAAGAGGATGCAGGCAATCCAGATAAGACTTAATAGGCTGGGGTCACTTGGTAGAGAGGAAGGCTCCCTTTTCTGGGGACTAGAAGAGGGACTTGTGGGAAATATGGAGGAAGGGGCAGTGGGAACAGGAGGAGGTAAGAGAAGGGGCTAAGATCAGCATGGAAAGTGAATGGATTAAAAGAAATAAATTAAAAGAACTCTCTATTCTGTAAAAGTTCTGTGCTTCACAAGTATCCATTCACGTCTGAAAGAGCAACTCTTCAGTTTCTTCCTCCAAGCAGCCCCCAGCCCCTGTTTGGGTATGCACGTGTGTGTGTGTGTGTGTTGTGTGTGTGTGTGTGTGTTGTGTGTGTGTCTGTGTGTGTGTTTGTATGGGTGTGCATGTGTCTGTGTGTGTGTCTATGTGCGTGTGTGTGTGTCTGTGTATATGTCTGTGTGTGTGTCTGTATGTGTCTATGTGTGTGTTTCTCTCTGTGTGTGTATGTGTGTGTGCACGCCTGGGTGTGTGGTTGTGTGTGGCTGTGTGTGTGGCTGTGTGTGTGGCTGTGCTTGTCTCTTTCTCTAGTTCTTTCCCTCCCTCTCCTCTCTCCCTCTCTCCCTCTCTTCCTCTGTCTTTCTCTGTCTCTCTGTCTTTCTCTGCTTCGTTTATCTATCTATATCTATTTGTTTCTTTCTGTTTCTCTCTCTCCTTCTCTCTCTCTTTCTGTTTCTTTCTGTCTCTCTCTGCACCCTCTTCCAGCTATTCTCAGGCAGGTAGTGCATGTTTATTTTTTCTTCAACCTTTCATGAAATCATGTTGATCCGTAATGATTTCAAATTTTGATTCCAATAATCTACCTATGGCTTATGGTATACACTCAAGCATGAATCTTTTATTTGTAACTTTGTGAGATCCTAGCTTGTGGAACAAAATTAGGAGATACATTTCATGTATTCCTTATAGTCAGATACTTCAGCATAATGAATAATCAGAAGAATTCACCTTTTTTTCTCATTATTGCTGAATTAAGCAAACTTATTGAGGTTAGATGTCATATTATGTCTCCTTGGAATAATACCTAGAGAAATGATGAAAAAAACATTTCTGTTAGTCAGAAATGCATTATATGGAAAATACAGATTCAGGAAATAAGGCCATTAGAAAATTACATAGCCACTTTCTATATAAGGCAATGCTTTTGAATTATTTATAATTTTCTAAATTTGAAGCTCAATTTCCTTGGAGTAGTTTCAGTTACTAGAGTAAATAATTATGGTTTAATCCTTCAAACACACATAGAAATGATGCTTTCCATAACTTTTCTGCTCTTCAATATGGTTTTCCCCTTTTCATGATAAAGTACCAAGGCATTCCATAGACCCAGGAAACTTTATCCTTGTGAAAGTAAAACATGTTTTAAAGAAAACAGTATATGATCATACTAAGATGAAAAACACCATTTATGAGTTAATTTCTACATTGGTAATATACAACAAATATCCATATAAAACAATTGACTTAAATACTTAGATGAGAAGATTCTTCGTGTAAAATCATACAACATCATAAAGTCAACTTAAGGTTCCCATATAGGTGTTTCCAGCACTAACTCCTAGCAGTATTTTTAACATAGCATTAAAGTCAAGAAAACGCTACAGATACTTATCCAAAAAGTATTACAGATTTAGCTGGACAGTTTGGGTTGAGAAAAAACAACTGTGAGTCCAGAACCTGAGCAGTGTTTGCCTTTGCCCTGCATTTTCCTCCTCCAGGTACTACCAGGTCACAGTATACATAAAGCCTTTCCCAGATGTCCTAAAACAAAGAATCTGCACTTCCATCACATTCCTGTATTATAGCCCTTTACTTGCCTTCCCTTTAAGTTGCTCATTTTCTGTGATTTTATGTGGTACTTGCATGTGTGTACAGACCCACAGTCCTCTGAGAACACATCACACAAAGCCCCTTTGATCTCGTTATATCATTCAGACCTGGAAATTTTGCTGGGTCATCTAGAAATCCTGAATTTCTCCTAGAGCACAGCACCGAAAAAAACCTTCTATTGTCTCATGCAAAGTATGTTATTAGAGATATGCCATTTAGAGACAGAAAAATTGAGTGGCTAATAGCAGTGGCTCAAAAACTAATTGTTCAGAGTGAAAAACCTAGTTTGTCACTTGCTAGCTATTTGCCTTGATCAAACCATGTAAACCTTCCAACCCTTAATTTGCACATTGGAGGGATAGAAATTATCACCCCATATAAAAGAAGTATTTGAACTTAAATGAAAGGCTAGGCAAAATACTTATGCTGGTTTAAGCAATAGGTGTCCAATAAAGTATAGAAAGTAAGAAACAACATTGCTTATCCTGTGTAAGCCAACATGTCCAAATTACTCTCACTATAATCCTTAAATGAGTACACCTGAAGATTCCCTCCTTGGCCTCCAATGGGCTACCACTGGGGATGTCCCTATATTCAAAGATGTTCAGTGTTTAGCAGCATGCTCAGTGCATTGGTGCTCAATAAAGTATAACTAATTTTAATTACTTTGCATGGGTTAAACCTATAAATTGCTCTAAATAACAAGCTCAAATGGTGTGATTCAGAGACCTTTTATTTTTTTTTAAAGCATGCACTCCCTGAAAGTTTTCTCCTGTCACCTTTTGATCAGCTGCTGGAAGATATCTCTCCCAGGGACACACACACACACACATGCAGAGGGTTTAATCTGTAATTTGCTCTCTGTTTGGGGAAAGCTGTTTGAGTGTTTTCACTATCACTTCAGTGGAAAGGGTACTTGTCCATGTACTTAACAACTCATCTATCATAGCAAAGTATAAGAAGTTGTATAAAAATTCTTCCAAATATAAGAGGATGGTTTGGAAGTAGGTCTGATAAGAATCTTCTTGGTGGTTAAATTGATACTTTTCACTATTCAATCTATTATTCTCAACAGTATTACACACCCAAGGGAAATTGACAGTCAGCTTAGCCCAGAACTAGACTCGAGATCCCAAATATGGACAAGACTATATTAAGTCTACTTAACTCCCTTTGTCAAACCCCTTATCTAAATATTGCATGGCTAAAGCCTCAGACTAGTAGGTGATCACCTCAGTTGCAGGCCTTGTGTTAACTTAATAATAGACAAATAAAATCTAGGAACTCACAAGGTATGAGACTAAGCTGACTAGCCACTAATTCCCATGACCTCTAATCAGGAAAGGGTTTCAAGATAAAGCTCCATATTCTTACTCAATTATCCCCTCTTTAATTTCTCTTCTGTGTGTCTGGTCCCTCCCTGAATAACTATATAGGTCAGACCAGTGGGCATCTCTACTTGGAATTCCATCCCACTACAGAAGACATTTTTTCCCTTATCTAAGCATTAGAAAAACACTTACCTGGTTCTCCATCCCAACTGTGTGACAGACACTTGCCACTTCAGTGTCAGTCCTAGAGAGTTAAGCACTAACTGGCCTGACACCCACGTGCCTGCAGCCACTTTGAACAAAATCTTCAGGAATTATCTGCAAAACCAAATGTGTGAGATCTCAATGAAAATTATGAAACTTTGAAACAGACAAACCATGAAGTTAGGGAAAAGCCATTTAACAATAGAGACTGAAGGATATGATAGGCCCATAGGAACCTTGCTGTGTGTGTAGCCACAGGAGTGAGACAACCTCAGTAGAAGAACAGGTGAGAGCAGACAAAAGCAGTCAAAACAGAACCGTGGTTGAAGAGTGGAAATAACGCTAAGTTGCTGTGTCTGCCTCGGGTGTCACAAATGCGAGGTCCAGCATCACTACCTATAGTTTTGAGGAGAACCCCAGAAGTCCACAATTCCCACTCTATCATTCATCCTTGACCCCAAGACTTTCCTACCTGGTTGCCTGGTAGAAATCTACCTTTTTGCCAATGGCCTGGTATGATTATGCACGGCCAAGTCTTCCTCTCTCCAGCCCGGACAACCTCACCTCATCACACTTTTCTATGATCTTCTAAAATTATTTCCATTTCCTAATAATCGTGACTTGAAGAGAGCTGCATGTGTAAAAGCCTTTTCCAAGAATGAACGTTTGACTTGGTCATTTTTCTCTAAAATTTTTATCTCACTCAAACTATTATAAAGTATATTATTCTTGTAAAGATCAACATTGGCCTCAATCCAAAATCTGCTGTCACCCTTGTGACCCTTTCAGCAGCAGTAACTGCCTCCTTAACTTTTTAGTTTTTATATTGCATTGAAGGTGAAAGTGATGCCAATGATAATCCAGTGTGCCTGCCCCAGTGCTTCTCCCCACAACCCAAACCCACTGATGCTCAGTCTATATTGCATAGTCTTTTCTCATAGCTCCTCTTTGTCTTAAAAACTGTCTGCCCATTTTTTCAAAGTTGAGCTTCTTTCTGCTTTAAACACAAGTAGTTTTTGTATTCTTGTTCACTGTCTCACCTCCTCCAATCATTCATCACCCCCAGCAGAAGCGTTTTGTGTTGGCAGTACCTTCCAAACCTGGACAACCTCTACAGTTTGGCAGAGAAGAGGAATTTTTCTTTCCAGGGTGATCATGACCTCTAGGCTGCATCAGCCCAGCTTCCCGTTTCAGTTACCTACATGCCAGAGTTTTGTTTACTTAACTTTCTCTAATTATCTATGCATGATGATACATATTTCTTTTGCCCAAAAGAAATGAGATTTATTCAAGGCCGTTCTCAGAAGCAGAGTATCACAGGAGATCAAAGAAAACAATGGAGAATAGAGATCAGAATCGTCCTTGTCAAAGACCTCCCACTGGGATCCCTCCTCCCACTAGTCTATCACCTAGCCTTTTCCCTGGGCACCTAGGTTCCCTTGGGCTCTGCCCAGGACTAAACGTTATAAATCCTCTGGAGTACTAGTTTTTCTCTAGGTTTCCTCTGGATCTTCCCAGACTGCAGGATAGGTCAGATTCCTAGTGAATTAGCAGGCTTTGTTTCTTCAGGTCTCAGAAGGTACCTATACACCAGTCTGATAAAATAGAGTTCATCTCGAGAGAAAACAAAGGGTTTGATGGAAAGCCTGTATGTGTCAGGCACCCAGAGAGATTTTCACGGTGTTTTCTCATTCCATTCTCAACCCTTTCGTTCTGTTACCATCGTGATGGCTATATGTTATAGATAATGTGCAACAGAAGTCATAGAGCTAGGAAATCAGAGACTCCAAAGTTAGAGTCTAGTCATCAGTGCATCTCACTGTTCAGACTAACAGTGAAACTGATCCCAAAATTTCACTTCAGTGTTCCTCACTTTCTTCTGGAGATTCATGATGACCTCTACCCATTAAGTATTTCTCATGACATTCTGTTCTAAATTTCTCTTCTAGTAGACAAGGATCTCTGAGTTCAAGACTAGTCTTGTCTATCTACTGGGTTTCAAGCTAGCCAGAGCTACACAGTGAGATCCTATCTCAAAAACAAAGTATTATGTGAGGGTCTGTGCACATAGCTCAGTGGTAGAGCACTTGCCTAGCATGGACAGTTGGGTAAACGTGTGAAAAATAAGATAGTGGTTGATGGTTTTGAAATCAGAAGATGTAGAGTCATCCAATGCTTATAGATTCTTAGGATTAGTACTGTTGATACAGCCTGGGATCTTGATTGGGTTCATTTCCCCACCAATTAAAGATTTAAAAGGTAGAAAAAACTTGAGCGCAGCAATGAAGAAATCATAAACACCATAAACAGGAGCAGATGGAATCAGCAAGGGATGGTATTTATTGAGGTTGAGGAAACACACATGAAGATGAAGACTCCTCACACAGCGGACTCGGAAAGCCAAAATCCAGTCTCTTTTCAGGAGATGTGTTTGTTTTCTTGATTGTTTGTCTGTTTGTTTGTTTGTTTGTTAAGTCTTTGAAGAGTTTTACTCTCCTAATTTCTGGTTGGTTAATTTGAAGAAAAATAGGATAGTTGATTGGCCCACAGCTGTTGTGTAACATGCCTTGATCCTGCCTTAAACTTACTGACCCAGTCCACCAGCAGGGGTCTTGCAGCTTAGAGACAAGAGCCTACCAGGCCTTTATTTTAAGCTGCCAGGATTTTGTCTCAGGTCTAGAGAGTAAGGAAGAAGATGGCCACGTTGGAAGTCCACCGCCTTTATTACCTAGTCACGCTCCCTCTCCCAATCTGTCTGCCTACCACAGCAGCTTCCTAACTCCTTGTCCCTCTGTGTGAAGACAGCCAGCCTATCAAAAGCAATCTATATACTCAATGAAATTCCAATGCTATTATTCACAAAAAGTGAAAGCATAACCTTAAAATTCATCTGGAAACACAAACGAACAAGACAGCCAAAACAATCTTAAGCATTAAAAGCACTGCTGGAAGCATCTCTGTCCCCGATTTCCTGTTATACTACAAGCTGTGGTGATCAAACACAGTGTGGCACTGGCACAAAAACAGACACACTGATCAGTGGGATAGAACTGAGGTTCCAGACATGAGCCCACAGTCCTACACCCACCTGGGGCTGTTGTTGCTGTTGTTGCTGTTGCTGTTGTTGTTGTTGTTGTTGTTGTTGTTGATGATGATGATGATGTTTGACAAAGAGGCCCAGAGTACATATGGGAGAAAAGATTAATGATGTTAGCCCAACTTGATAGCAGCATATAAAGGAATGGAGCTATCTCTCACTTTGTATAAAACTCAAGTCCAGTGGATCAAGGACTCCAGTATAAATTCTGATGCCCTGAATGCATTAGAGGATAAGGCAAGGTAGAGAACACATGTATTTTTTTTTTTAAAACATGGGTGCATGTAATAATTTCCTGAATAGGGCTCCAGTAGTGCAGAAATTAAGACCAACAACAATTGACACATGGAACATCACAAAACTAAAAACCTCAGTACTTCGAGGACACCCTCAGTTGAGTGAAGAGGCAGCCTACAGAACCACAAGGAAAACAAACAGCTCAAATAAAAGATGAAGCATGGAAGAAAACAATTCTCAAAAGAAGACATAGAAATGGCTAAGTTGTTTCTTAGCTTAGGCTCAAATGCTTCTTCCTCCTCCCCACCAATGGTTGCTTTGCATTTCCTGAGTTCTACAAGTACAATGTCCTTAGCCATCAGAGAACTGCAGAATAAAATTACTTTGAAACAGGCAATGGTGACACACACATTTAATCCCAGAAATTGGGAGGCAGAGGCAGGAGAATCTTTATGAGTTCAAGGCTAGCCTGACCTGCAGAGCAATTTCAAGGAGAAACCCTTTCTCAAAAAACTGAGGGTGGGGGTGAGGGGGTTATGGGAGACTGCTTTGAATTTTTATCATACTCTAGTGGAAATGGCTAAGAATTTTTTTAAATGATCTCTTGGATATGAGGAAAATAGGATTACAGACTGGAAGCACTACTATGGATATTAGTCTGGAGGATCCTCAAAAAGCTATAGATAGATCTTCTGTATGATAAGCTATACAAGTCCTGAAATATGCCCAAATAACTCTAACTCATACTGTAGAGATATTTGCTTAGTATCTCTGTTCAATGTTGCTCTATTCACAATAACCAGGAAGTTGAACAGCCTTGATATCCACCAATTGATGAGTGGCTAACAAAAATGTGATACATATAGGTTATGGAAATTCATTCAGCTATGAAGAAAAATAAATTATGAAATTTGCATGTAAATAGATGGAACTGGAAAGCATTACATTGACTGAGGTAACACAGACTCAGAAATATAAACGCCACATGTGCTCTTTCATGTATTTCATATACAGTAACTTTAGTATTGAACTTTTGAATTTGTGTGTTTTAACCTGGAATGCCCACAGCTGTCAGAGAACAAATAATGGGCTATGAAGATGATTTCAAGGGGTGGAGGGATACATCACAAATGCTATTAAGGGAGAAAAAGTAATAATTAAGTAGGATACGTTAAGGGGGTGAGGGATGGGAAAGCAAAATAGAAGGGGCTAAGAAACAATAACTAACACTAAAAACTCCTGAAAAAAAAGCCAGAGAAACCTACTAACTTAGAAACTTGACAAAATATATACTCATACACATATAAAAATAGTTTGAATGGAGTTATCCCACAATATGTTGAAGGAGCAAATGCCATTAGCAGATACCACAGGCTATCAAACTAAAAGCAGCTTAGCGCCAACTAGTGCTTATGTCTTTTTGAGTTGTTGGAGTTCCACAAATATCCAGAACATTACAAAGTATTGCCACTGTTCTTGATTGCCCTCCAGAGCTTGATAGTAAGACCTTATTGATGAAGAGTCAACATATTTGGATTACAGGACCCAGAGAATTCAGGCTGGTACTGATCCAGAAGCTTTGTCCCTAGAAGCCAGCTTTCATGGATTGTAAGGTGCTGTGCACACTGTTCTTGGGGAACAGTAATCAGATGTGACTCAGATGTGAACACTGCAAGCTGCAATAACGATTGATCTGGCAAGATAGATCCACTGGTGAAATAGTGGCACAAATGTTAGAGGAGTAACAAATGACTTTCTTGCTGGATTTAAGGCCTGCCTCACACACACACACACACAAAAAAAAAAAAAATATATATATATATATATATATATTTCTAGTATTATTAAATAGATTAAGAGCCACTGGTTGAATAGTTCATAATTCTAAGGGAGAACCTAATATTATTCTGCTAAATAGAAATAGTGTTAAATTGTTTCCAATGTATTTATCTTTATAATAGATTGGTGCATCTCTTGGCCTTCATCAAAGAAACTTCTTTTTGCAGTAGATGGTGGTTAATGGAGAGTCTCACAACTGGTCAATGTGCAGAGAACAAGAGATTATGGAGTGTTTGGCCCTAAATGGGACATATATACCATTCCTCTTCCCCTCAAGACTTATGGATCATCTCAGAAGCGGCAGAAAAACCTGAAAGATCCCAAAGTAGTGAATGACTACTTCAAAACAATGTTTTCCAGACATGACAAGGCCACTGCACACAACTGACTGACAGTTGCTATGACTGCATGAACGAGATATACACAAGACCAAGCTTGCCAAAATCCAATCATATATGGAAGAAGGAGTCGTGAACTCCCTTTCTCCCCAGCTGAGGAACTCTGCCAATCTGATGGCAATTGGAGGGAGGGAAAGAGTCAGTTTTCTTCAGGGATGCAGCCTCAGATAGGACACACATACTCCAGTATATGTCCCTACATCAATTTACATACTAGCAGTATTAAGTGGATCCAGTGGTTTTTTTAAAAATGATCACATGAAATTGGGAGGGGAAGTGATAATTGGTGTAGGGAAGGTTTTTAATAAGAGACTGAAGTGTAGATTTCCTCTAAAACATATTATATGCATGTATGAAATTCTCAGACAATAAAAGAATCACTTCTAAAATAGAATTTTTGCTGCCTTATACAAAGACCAAGAATCATCCAGTATGCATGAAAAATTGTCCATTTTTCTTGGGTCAAGAGAGAAAAGTCAGGATATTATTACTTCCCTAAGTGTGTGAAAGAAAATACAGAAATATGTTAAATATAAAAAGAAGTGATGCCACTAAAAGAAGGCATATATTAAGAACTACATATGTATCTGATTTTGTTGCATCATAGACACACCTCACTCAATGGACATCTAGATATAGAGAAATGTAATTTGATCCTATAACAGTTTTTTTCTCTTCTTAAAAATAAAAATATTTTTAATTTTATCTATTTTGGAAGAATTGTACATATGAGTACTCTATTTACATCAATCTCCTTCTCCCTTTCCTTCCTCCAGGTCCTCCTGTGTTCCTCCCACTTCTTCCAAAATTCATAGCCTGTTATTCTTTAATTATAATCATTACATATGTGTATATAATTTTATTACTTTGAGATCATTTGCTCATAGGTGTTTGGGCTGACCTCTTGAAATTGGCTAGCTTTTTCTACGGGGCTAGTTCCAGTATAAAAGTGTATTTTACATGCCTATTTCTTCAGAATTACTATAGGACTTATTGGACCTTTCTTGGTATGATTATTTCTAAATTGATAAGTAAATAAAATAATTTTAATTAGTTGGAGAACCAATAAGTTTGATAGAGGTTACTTTTGCGAATACAGACAACTGATAGAAAACTACACAATTAAAACAATTCTTAACAATATAGGAATGGATGCTTATATTATCTATCTAATCAATTTGTCATAGGTTGTGTTCATCTCCACTTTCAAGGAATAAAAAAAAGGATGTTAATTAAATTAGATTTTATAATACCACATATCAAATGCATACATTGCAATATAAACAGAACAAGAATTACCTGTGTTTTGTCTGTAAAAACCTTTCTTGACCTTGTATATTACTGCCTGTGCAAAATCTGATTTCACCATACTTGCTAAATGTGAACTGTTGGTTTTTCCACTGTGTACATATTCTGTTCCTAGTATATGACCCCACCCACTAGGCCATGTTCTTTTTCCCTTGGAACAATTGGATGATCCGTCTACGTATCTGCTTGGTCTTCACGCTGTAGACAATGGGGTTCAGCACAGGGGGAAGGAGAAGGTAGATATTGGCCATGAGCATATGCACAACTGGTGATAAATGTTTCCCAAATCTGTGGATCATGGTGGCACCAATAAGTGGGATATAAAAGAGAAGCACAGCACAGATGTGCGAGAGGCAGGTGTTGAGGGCTTTGAGCCTCTCGGCTCGGGAAGCAATGCCCAGCACTGTCTTCAGAATGAGTATGTAAGAGAAGAGAATGGTGAGAGCATCGAGCCCTAATGTGAGGATGACGACGATGAGGCCGTAGAGACTGTTGACACGGGTGCTGGCACAGGCTAACCTCATTGCATCTTGGTGAAGACAGTATGAGTGAGATAAGACATTAGGACGACAGAAGGGCAGCCGCTTTATAAGAAAGGGCACAGGGAAGACCACACAGACTGCCCGGGCAAAGACAACTAGTCCAATCTTTCCAATAAGGCCATGAGTGAGGATGGAAGCATAACGCAGAGGATCTCGGATTGCCACAAATCTGTCAAAGGCCATGGACATTAAGACTCCAGATTCTACTACTCCAAATCCATGAATAAAGAACATCTGGGTGATGCATGCATCAAAGGGAATCTCGGGGGCGTTGAACCAGAAGACACTGAGCATAGTGGGCAAGGTGGACATGGAGAGACTGACATCGGTCAGAGCCAAGATGCAGAGGAAGTAGTACATAGGCTCATGGAGGCTCTGCTCTACCTTGACAACTGCCAGGATGGTGCCATTTCCCAGGAGGGTTAGTGTGTAGAGAAACCCCAGGGGAAAGGCCATCCATGGGTTCTTTTCCGGCATCCCTGGGATGCCTGTCAGAATGAAACTATGGTGATTGGTTTGGGAAGCATTTGAGTTCATCTTGGTGATCTCACCACTGGATGAAGCTGGTCTCTTTCACTTGGCTTGTAGCTCCTAAATTGAAAAGATAGCCTCATATGAGATAAGCAAATGGCTTTATAGACACACAAATACAACAGAGAAAGTAACTGGGTTAGCAAATAGTGCCTAGGTAATATCTGTTCCACTTTGTACTTCAGCTTCCTAGAGACATGAAATGACTTTCTTTCTCTTGGAGTGTGTTGCTTTACTATGCCCTTAACCCACTGTGTTCATAATGGACTATATGTCATGAGAGATCCATTACTGGATACATAGATGTCAAAATATACAATTTTTACAAACCTAATTTTAAGGCAACAAATAAAAGAGAATAAGATACATAAAAGTGTATACAAATTTTATTTGTATTTGGATTCTCTTGGCACACCAGAATTCTGGGGGCCAATATGGGAAACTTTATTCAAGTAAAGTTTAATTCACCTCCAAATTTACCTCTGGAACAGATGAAAAGTCTCTTCCCATTCTTTTTTTTGTGGAGGGGGAAATTTGAAACAAAGTCTCAAAGATCAAAGGAATTCGTCTTGAACTTGTGATACTCCTGTCTCCACCTGATAAATGCTGGGATTACAGGCATGTACCACCATGCCTGATTCCTTTCTTTCTATTCTTATAGCTAATAAATAATGTGGATCTCTTATGTCAGACTCCCTATGCCATTTTCCCCTGCATC
This sequence comes from Acomys percivali, assembly GCA_907169655.1. NCBI lineage: Eukaryota > Metazoa > Chordata > Mammalia > Rodentia > Muridae > Acomys > Acomys percivali. Next base: position 118,529,089 of record OU015752.1, on the reverse strand, counting down.
TAAACCTCTCTCGGCATATTTTTTTATTCTGAAGTTAAAAACTATTTTTCTAGAAATCTAATTTATTAATCATAAACAAGATTTCCTATAAGAGTGGGTGATGTGCATAGAAGAGAGTCATGAGTTCCACTATCAAAGTCTCAATGTACGTGCCTATGTACCTAGCTACCAACCAACCTCTGTATCTCTAGCAATTTACACCAGTTTCTCTTTTCTTTGGTCCCTTCAATCCAGCCAAAGTTTTAGTTCCTGGATCTTACTGAGATACTTCCTGATACAAAGTTTCTACATAATGACTTTTCCAACTTCCTTGTGGTGTCTGTCCACATCTGTTTCTCTTTGCCTAGCCAATCTACCTGTACCAAGCAACCCTTTTCCAAGTGTTAGCAAGAGCTTAAAACTCCTTGGTATGCTGTTTTCACATGCTGGAATCCTGTTTTCTTATAAACGAATGTAACTAATTAAATATTGCATATACTTACACATTTCTGAACTACTAAATTAAACACAGTAGACGAAAAAATATTTCACTATTCATCACTTCATAGAGCGTAAGTGAAGAATATACAAGCATTTTCATACGTTTGGAGTGGTGAAGGAAAAAAAATAATAAATGGATTAAAACTATTAAATATCAGGCTTTTCCAAGGATTCTTGAAAACCTTCAAATGCCTCCCCTATCTTCTTTCTATGGGTTGATAATTATCAACCAAGGGAAAATATCTTCTCAGGCCACAGAAAATAAATGGGACACTTCTGAGGTTAGTAGTAATGGAGTTTGCTCACACACATATTTGAGAAAGAGAAAATGAGAGGGATACTATCTCAAGAGCTGTGAACCAGTGCAGAAGGTGTCAGGGCCATAAACCTGCTCCTTCTGCTCCATTTCTATTGGGAGATGCATAATTGCTACATGGGATTCATGATTACAAGCAAGATTTCTTTTTTCAGATTCTGATCTCTTGGGATCCTTGAAAGGTAGAATCCATGTCCCCTTGCAAAACCATTCTGCCTTGTAACCAGAATCCAGGCTTTTCTCCAAGTAAATGGTGAGCTCTAAGCAAGCACTTTATGGTGCCTGTCTAGTGCTCTGGCTGTTCTGAGCATGGTGCTTGGAGAGGCTTCACATGCTACATAGCAGCCCTTCACTTGCCAGGGCCTGTTGATCCTTCTCTCCAGGCAATAGCTCTCCATAATGATCAGGCGGGCATCCCCTGAGCCCCTTTGGTTGGGAAGTTCTTCAAGAGTCTTAAGTAACTTTGATGAAACCCTCAAGGCCAGCTGAATCACTTCTGTATGCAAATAGCTGGTTCTTCTTTTCCCCTCCCTTTTACTGCCTTTACCCTGTCCTGTCCTGTGTCAGTCCTGTCCTCATTCTGCACTGTTCCCTTTTCACAATTTTACTTAAGAATTCATATCCCTCTTTATCCCATCTCTCTATTTAAATCTTTCTATTCCTCAATCTCATCTCTATTTCAACTTCTCCATGCTCTATATTCTCTCCTTCTGTGTGCATCTTTTATTCCTAGTGAAAGCAGGTATGTTTTACTTCCTATTACCCCTTAGCATTCCATCGTAGCATACGCCATAGCATTTCATGTAGCATGACTTTCTACACTCTTCTCTCTGTCCTAATCGTAATCCCTCTTAGAATTCTCTGAGGATTTGATGTTCAAAATACACATAAAGTAATACAATTTGCCTACATAAAAGACATAACAAAATATGCCTTTCCCTACCTGTGTCAATCCTGGTGCTCCAGTTATGAATTATTTTGGCTTCTGTCTTCCCTGAGACTAGCTTGCAACGTATTTATGAAGATGACTTAGATCTCTGTGGGTGTCTACACCCAACGTGAATCTATAGGGATTTTTGCAAGTGCTCTGGAAAATATCCCTTAAGGAGTGGTGTACAGCCACTTAGCCTATTCTATCATCATTTTATCAATAACTAATCCCCTTCTAGACAACAGAAACCAAAGGTTTTACTTTATTTTTATTTGTGTTCTATCTCTGTTACACACACACACACACACACACACACACACACACATGCACACATCTTTTGTTACATCACTCAGTCATAAGAGTCCGTCCTCTTTGAGTGCATGCAAGTATTCTAACTTTAAAGCCATTTTCAGTCTCAGTGATGATATCATACCACAATTTGCCCTGAAACTGGACTGGGGTTCACTTAATTTTGAATGGAAGGAAAAATTGCCTAGATTCCATTCATGAGAAACACAAAGCTCTTTGGGTTTGTGGAAGGCTGCTGGATTTTCTGGCTAATACTTTCCGTCTATTTTGTCTTTTGTACTTTGTGTGATGAACATTTTTGTCAATGAAGTTAATTCTTTTTTCCTTTTTTTTTATTGTTAGTTTGACTTTTTTATTTTTTACTTATTTTTCTCTTGTATAATATATCCCAGCTAGTTATCCCTCCCTCCATTTCTTCCAGGCTTCTCTGCATCCCCTGCCTCCACCCCAACCCCCACCCCTGATCTACTTCTCCTCAGTTTCCTTCAGAAAAGAACAGGCCTTCCAGGGATATCAGCCAAACATGGCATAACAAGACAAAATAAGACTAGACACAAACTCTCATATCAACGTTGAGCAGTGGGAGGAAAAGAGTCCCAAGAACAGGCGAAAGAGCATTCCCACTGTTAGGAGTCCTGCAAAAACAAACAAACAAACAAACAAACAAACAAACAAACCAAAAACCTAACAAAAAAAAAGCTAACAACCATAACATATATGCAGAAGACCTAGAGCAGACATATGACTTCCCCTTCAGTCTCTGTGAGCCCCTAATTCCGTGGTCTGAGTTCTCCTGGTGTCCTTCACCTCTCTAGCTCCCAGAAGCCTCCATTCCCCTCTTCCACAGGTTTCCTGAGAACCAAGAGGAGGGATCCAGTGTTAAAGTGTGGGTCTCTGCATCTGCTTCCATCAGCTGCAGGAGGAAGCCTCTTTGATGACAACTGGGCTAGGCACCAACCTATGACTATAGTAGAATATCATTAGGAATCATTTTGTTGATTTTCCTCCTATCCTAGGTCTCTGGGCTATTTAGCCTCTAGTTCCTAGTCATCAAGGCAGTGTTTGGCAAAGGCTCCCTTTCCTGGCATGGGCCTGAAATTAGACCAGAGTTATGCACCTCCATTGACACACCACAGCTTGCAAGCAGGTTAGATTGTAGGTCAAAGGTTTTATGGCTGTATTGGTCCCCCAGTCCCACCACTTGCCTAACTACAGAAGATGACCTTTTCAGGCTCCATATCATAAATTATGAATAGTCCTCACTAGGGTCACCCTCATAAAGTCCTGGAATTTTTTACTCCACTAGGTTTCCCCAAATGTCCTCCAGTTCCAGCCACAGTTCCTCTACTCTGACCCTCCATCTGTGCCCACCCACCTGATCCCTCCCATTCCCAATCTCACCCTTGTCCAGATCATACATAAAATCTATTTTCTTTTCTCTTCCTAGGAAGATCAATGGGCCTCCCCTATTACCTTCCTTGTCATTTAGCCTTTCTGGGTCTATGGATTGCATCATGATTATCATTTACTTAACAGCTAATCTCTACTTATAAGTGAGTACATACCATGTTTGTCTTTCTGGATCTGGGTCACCTGACTAAGGATGATTTTTTTCTGATTCCATCAATTTGCCTACAAAATTCATACTGTCATTTTTAACTACTAAGTAATACTCCATTGGTTGAAGTATCACATTCTCTTTATCTTGTTTGAGGGGCCTCTAGATTGTTTCCAGTTTCTGGCTGTTATGAATAAAGCTCCTATAACGTAGTTGAGCAAGTGTCTTTGTTGTGGGAGAGAGCATCCTTTGGGTATATGACCAAAAATGATACAGCTCAGTCTTGGGGTATATAAGTTCTCAAGTTTTGAGGAATCTCCATATTGATTTGCATAGTGGTTGTACAAGTTTGCATTTCCACCAGCAATGAAGGAGTGTCCCTTTTGCACCATAGCCTCACTAGCATGTGCTGTTCCTTATGTTCTTGATCCTAGTCATTCTGACAATTGAAAGATGGAATTTCAAAGTAGTTTTTATTTTAATTTTATTTGAAATTCAAATTTAATGGCTAAATTAATGGCTAAAGGTATTGAACATTTCTTTTAAGTGTTCCTCAGCCATCTGAGATTCCTCTATTGAGAATTTTCTGTTTAGATCAGTTTGGGTTTTAAGTTATTTTGTTGGTGGTGGTTCCTTGGGTTTTATTGGGGTTTTTTTCCAAGATAAAGTTTCTCTGTGTAATCCAGGCTGTCTAAGAACTCACTCTGTCAACTAGGCTGGTCTCAAACTCACAGAGATCCACCTGCCTCTGCCTCTGAGTGCTAGGATTAAAGATATGCTCCACCACCACCTGGCTGCTCTCCATTTTTAAATTTGATTATTTGGTTTGTTGATGTCTAGTTTGTTGAGCTCTTTATTTCGGATATTATAGCAGATGTGGAGTTGGTGGAAACTCTTTTCCCATTCTGTAGGCTGCAGTTTTGTCATATTGGTAGGGTACTTCGCCTTACAGAAACTCTTCAGTTTCATGATGTCCCACTTATTAATTGTTGATCTTAGTGCCCACACTATTGGTGTTCAGTTCAGAAAGTTGTCTCCTGTTCTATCATGTTCAGTGTGTCTGGTTTTATGTTGAGATCTTTGATCTGCTTGGACTTGAGTTTTGTGCAGGGTGATAAATATGGATCTATTTGTATTCTTCTATATGCAGACATCCACTTAAACTAGCACCATTTGTTGAAGATGCAATCTTATACCTAGTGTGTACTTCTGGCTTCTTTATCAAAAATCAGGTGTCCATAAGTGTGTGTGGACTTACATCTGAGTCTTTGATTCAATTCCATTGAACATATATCTGTTTTTATATCAATACCATGTATTTTTACTACAATTGCTCTATAGTACAGCTTGAAACCAGTGTGGTGATTTTGTTAATTTGGATATTCTTGCTCTGCTTTTTAGTTAGCTTGGATAAGGGTTTGTCTGTCTAACTTGTTGATCTTCTCAAAGAACCAACTCTTTGTTTCATTGATTCTTTGTACTGTTCTCTTTGTTCCTATTTTCTTTATTTCAGTGCTCAGTTTGACTATTTCCTGCCAGTCTAGACTTCTTAGATGTATTTGCTTCTTTTTGGTCTAGAGCTTTTAAGTGTGTAGTTAAGTCGCTAGTACAAGATCTCATTACTTTCTTCATGAAGGCTCTTATTGCTATGAACTTTCCTCTTGCCACCACTTTCCTTGTTGCCACAGACCACCCCAGTCAGGTATGGAGGTCCTTGGGACAAGGGTCCTCGAAGACTTCGTGGGCAAGGATTCAGCAGTGACAAACAGAGACAAACACAGAGGCAGTTTGAATGTGACTGTATTTAGCAGGCAAGCAGTCTAGATTTTTATACACATTTTGAAACAAGGTGTGTTTTGTGGTTACATTTTCCATGGAGTAGATTCAAGGCGGTCAGTGAAGCAATTAGGCATGTAGAATACACAGTACAAAGTACATAGTAATAACGTCATTGTTTCTAAGTCATTAACTTGGCACAGGCAAATATTACATTCTCAGGGTGAGCCAGGGGCCGGAGACAGTCCTCAGTAAAACTAACTTTTGCTGTTAGTCACCTTTTTCCCATTGATGACTACCCATCCATCCCCTCCCTCACACACTCCTGTATAGGGGAGAGGTGGATGAGGTGTAGTAGCCAATCTATAGGGTCCTCTATATCTAGGAGGACACCAGAGACTGCCCCTCAAAACATATGCCAAGCCATATGGAGTTTTGTATTGTAGGAATTAAAATTCTGCTTTTACTTTCACTCTTGTCCGAGTTACCTTTTCCTCAAATCGGCTTTGCCTTTGGTAAAGACCCTTCATTTAATTGAGGGGTTTTCTACCACCTCCTTTTGTTGTAATTCACTGAAATAGTTCCCCATTGTTTTATTATTCTTAAGAACTTTCAGGATGACTAGTAATAAATTAGGCACACTTGGAGGATGTGTCTCATTTTGTGGTTTCAAGGCTGGCACTTTGTCCAATTCATCTCCTGGCACAGTGTCCCTGTCACTTTGTTGTTGCCTTGACTATGAGTGAGAAGAATAATAGAGAAAATAAGAAGGAATGCCAGGAAGCAGGTTGCTATCAACACTCCAAGGGAAAGAACACCATGGCCTTTTCCAGGGGACTCTCCCTTTTGGGGTCGTCACCTCAGGTCCATGGAACAGCATTGTCACACAGACCCTACTGGAGGTGGCGTGGCACCTTGTGTCCCATAATTTTGGGTATGTTGTACCTTTATTTTCATTAAATTCTAGGAAGTCTATAACTTCCTGTTTATTTCTGCCTTGACGCTGAAGTCATTCAGTAAAGAGTTGTTCAGTTTCCATGAATTTGTAGGCTTTCTGTTGTTTATGTTGTTGAAATCCAGCTTTAATCTGTGGTGGTCTGATAGGATTCAAGGAGTTATTTCAATTTTCTTGTGTCTGCTGAGGCTTGCTTTGTCTCAGTATGTGGTCAGCTTTGGAGGAGGTTCTGCGAGGTGCTGAGAAAAAGGTACATTCTTTTGTGTTTCTGTAAAATGTTCTGTAGATATCTGTTAGGTTCATTTGGTTTATAACATCTGTTAGCTCCATTGTTTTCTGTTTAGGTTTTGTCAGGATGATATGTCTATTGGTGAGAGAGGATAGTGAAGTCTCTTACTATTAATGTGTAAAGGTCAATATGTGATTTAAGCTATAATAGTGTTTCTTTTACAAATGTGGGTGCCACTGCATTTGAGGCATCTACATGTTAAGAATTGAAAGATCATCTTGGTGGATTTTTCCTTCCCCACCTCTTTTGACTAATTTTGGTTTGAAGTCTATTTTGTGTTGGGAACAATAGACCATATGGCCAATGTTCAGCCATCTTGTCAGAGTCTGCACCTTTAAGTCTCTGTTTTTCCCAGAGCTTGCCTTTCACCAGAAACTAGCTGACCCTGCTGTGGGTCAGCAGTTAGACTAAAGACAGATAGAGATGGAGCGACCCTGCTGTGGGTTGGCAGTTAGACTAAAGACAGATAGAGATGGAGCTACCCTGTTGTGCTTTAGCAGTTAGACTAAAGACAGATGAGGACAGAGCAAGACACCCTGTGTGGCAGGATGTGATGACCCGGCCTGGAATTCCCTGTGTTTTGAGAAAAGCCTGCAGCTGGGTTGCTATAGCAATATGCTTCCCTGCCTTCTGACTTATAAATACTGCTGCCTGACTGATAAAGTTTGAGAGCTTGATCAATCAGACTTTCTCTCCTTCATGTCTTGTGTTCAGTCGTCCTTCATACAGGTTGATTCTCCTCCTGAGATTAAGTCGAACCCCAGCTGGCCAGGGCAATTTTGTTATATATTAGAATATCCATACCAGCTTATTTCTTAGGACCATTTGGTTGGTAAATTTTTTTCAAGCCCTTTACTCTGAGGTAATGTCTATCTTTGATATTGAGGTGTGTTTCTTGTATGCAGCAGAAGGGTGGATTCTGTTTTCACATCCATTCTGTTAGTCTGTGTTTTTTTAATTGGGAAATTGAGCCCATTGATATTGACAGTTATCAGTGAGAAATTATTTTTTAATATATTTTATTAATTTCTTCATCTTACATCTCAAAAAATGATTTTTATTTCCTGATTTTTGCTATTGTTGGAAGTGGTGTGTGTGTGTGTGTGTGTGTGTGTGTGTGTGTGTGTGTGTGTGTGTTTCCCTTCTTCTGGTTTTGCTGGTGTGAGATAATTTATTTTGTGTTTCATGAGTGTAGTTAACCTTTTTAAGTTGGAGTTTTCCTCCTTATCTTCTGTAAAGCTGGATTTGTGAATAGATATTGTTTAATTTTGACTTCACCATGGAATAACTTGTTTGTTTCATCTATGGTAATTAACATTTTTGCTGGGTATAATAGTCTAGGCTGACAATTGTGCTCTCTTACAGTCTACAAGACATCTCTCTAGGTCCTTCTGGCCTTTAGTGTCTCCATTAAGATGTTGGGTATAATTCTAATAGATCTGCTTTCATGTGTTATTTAATATTTTTTTCTATGTTTTGCATGTTTATTGTTTTTAATTATTGTGTTGCAAAGAGACTTTCTTTTCTAGTCCAATCTGTTTGGTATTCTGTACGTTTCTTGTACCTTTATAGGCATCTCCTACTTTAGGAAATTTTTCTTTTCTGATTTTGTTTGAAAATATTTTCTAGGTCTTTGAGCTGGAATTCTTCTCCTTCTTCTATTCTATACCATTAGGTTTGATCTTTTCTTAATATACAAGGTTTCCTGGATGCTTTGTGTCTGGAATGTTTTTGGTTTGAGATCATTCTTACTACACCAACAGCCACTTACTCCAGTCTGTGCCTTTGTGTAGTCTGTCCTTCCTGCTCCTTTGGAGCTCCATTGTTTCTCTACAGAAGTGTATTCATATCTTCACAGTAAATACTCACATGTCAGACAGAAATAATTTATGTAATGATACTTTTTCCTTAGCCGCAATTGAGCATATATAGCAGAACATCATTTTCTTTTATACTATTTTGACTAAGTTCATTTTAGCTAATATGTAAAAACCGTAAATTATATATTATAGTAATATGGAATATATTGATAGATGTATACATTCATTACATAATGTTTCAATCAAGTTAAGCATATATGTCTTGAAACATTTGTCTTCCAAAATACTTTCTTATAGGCACTTGAAATGAATAGTATTCTTTTTATTTATGGCTATCCTATTCATAATGGAACACAGAGACAATTTTCTCATGACTACAACTTAGTAATCATTGATAAAACTCTCCATTCTCTCCTTCCCCATACACTCTCCAGCCTCTACCCTTCTTTGACTTCACATGTGAGTGAGACTGTAAAGTTTTTCTTGCTCCCCATGGTTTGTTTTATTTAGCATGGCATCAGGACTTCAATGTGCATATATACCAGATATTTGGGATTTTTTTCTGAGACAGGGTTTCTCTGTGTAGCCTTGGTTGTCCTGGACTTGCTTTGTAGACCAGGCTACCCTCAAACTAATGTGTACCACATTTTATATATCCATTCAGAATTTAATGGGCAATTAAATTGTTTCTTGACTATTGATTATAGTGCAGCAATAACCATGGAATAGAGATGCCTCTTCAACACACTGATTTCATTTCCTTTAAATATATACTTAAAAGAGAAATTGTCTGGGTGATGGAAATGTTCTGTTATTTTGTATTTCCAAGAAACACCATGCTATTTTACATGAAAGCTTTACTAACTTACATTCCCATCAACACTGTACAATGGTTCCCCGACTAGCATTTGTTATCTCTAGTCTTAAGAGGAGAACTAATATCTGGTTGAGGTTTTTCTTTGAACTTTCATAATAATTACTACTATGGAGCATTTCTTCCATGTACTCATTGGCCATCTGTAGGTCTTCTTAGAGCAGTATCTATCTAGGTGTGTTGATTTCTTTTAGTCAAATTATTGTTTTCTTTTCTTTTTCTTTTGTTTTGTTTTACTATTGAATTTTTGGAGTTTCTTGTTGTTAGGTCTCAAACCCAGAACAAATGGCTAACTGAGATGCCCATTAACATATCACAACAAACACTCACTGCCAGGTTCTACCAGCATCTCTCATTCTCTCTTACAGGATTCTCCTGGCTGGCATACCTCATCCCCATCCTGAGCTCTCCAGCCCAGTTATTGGACTGGGCTTCCCTGCTAGCAGCTCCTCTGGCTCTTATATAACTCAGCCATTCTGGATATACCAGTCTCTTGGCCTACGCTGCCCATCTTGGCCAGCAGCTCCCCTCCACTTGCCCCTACCCCCTGCTCTCCTCACATGGCCCAGTTGAGTCTGGCCATGTTCACTCTGGGCTCTCCCAGATGTCTCTGCTTCTGGCTATGTGCTCCCTCATATCTACAATAAACTTTCTCCTCTGTCTTCCTTTTCCTTCCCATTCATTTATATACTCTAGATATAAAACCCTTATCATTAGTATAGTTTGTAATACTTTCTCTAACTCTGGGTGTTGTCACTTCATTTATTGGTTCCTTTGCTTTGCAAAACTTCAATTTTATGGAAACCCATTTCTCAGTTTTTGCTGTTTCTCTTCGAGCCTTTCTGAAATGCCCTATACATTCCAAAGTCTTGAAGGATTTCCTTTTGTCGCCTTGTAGTGTTTTCATTATGGTCTCACTTCCCAGCACCATAAACATCCATCTATGACCGTAATCTAAGCACTTAGCACATGAAGAATAGGATCAGAAGTTCAAGGTTCCCTTACCTATAGTGAGTCTTGAAAACTAACCTGTGGTATATAAGATCTTTTCTCAAAAACTACAGAATAAATCATTTTAAAAGATTGATTTCCGAAGAATTCTCTATTTGCCAAACACAGTAGAATGATATATCACCCCTGATGTTTAAAAAATACAGTTTACCAGCATGTCATTTAAACAAAAGGATTTATTATCTTCAAACCATGCCATTTAATATCTCTCTACCTGAATTTCCTCACTGATAAATTAGAAATCATAAATAACATGTTATGTACTACATTACTTTTTTTAATTACTTAACTACATGTGCAGGGTTTATTATATTGTCTGTATTAAGTTAAATCCTTCACAAATACATATCATTATGGTTGATTATGAAGATAATACTCACCAAAAATAAATCTTTATGAATGTTAAAAATTATACTTCAACTTAATGTAGGGAATAACCAGGGTTTTGTAACTCTTTGCTGCATAAAGCATGGTACTCAGACGAGTAGTACATCACTTGGGATCTTGTTAAAAAAAAAATGTTTAATCTTTCACCTCCAAGCCCCAGTAATCAGCACATTTCAACAAGACCTCCCAAGTGATTTGCATACACATCAATGTTTGAGAAGCACTGTTGTAAGTCATTCCTGTTTTAAAAGTACTGTTGCAAGCATCAGGAATGTGACATTAACACCCAAGATACACACTATCTAATAAGATGACATATATGTCTATATTATATAATTTCAATAACTGTAACATGTTTGCATGCATTTTTATACCTAAAATAGCTTAGCGCATATGTTAGCTCAAGAACGTGCAACAGGAAATCTAGAGATGATTTAGTCAATGAGTGGATGAATTTTAGATGGCATTTAAGAATCTGAAAATGTTTGCAAAGATTGAAACCTCAGAAGTCCTGTTGGTAAAACCCAGTGAACAAGGGTACAGGTTCACTAAGCCAAGCAGTGTTTTGGGAATGCCACCATGACATAAAGGAAGGACCAGGCTTGCATATATGGGTGCACTGCTCGTGCACTCACAAGTGCACACAAATAAGCATTGATATACAAGCTCAGTTTGAATCAGCAGCCCTTTGTCCATGAGCTAATTTTCACTAGAACTTCACAGTATTTTCCAAGGAATGATTGTATTTTGTGCCTTCAATATCACCTATTGAAAAGAGTCAATAGAATTCCTCACTAAACTATCTTTTTATAATAGAAAGAGAGCAGTGTGTGTGTGCAAGTGTGATAATCAAGCCCTTTACTTTGTATCACTAATACACATGTATTATATATATATACACACACACACACACATAAAGAAGGAAAGAAAATGGAGAATTTTCCAAAAGACAGAATAATTCTCCTTGGAGTTGGATCAGTTTAATAAGTCTCCTGAGGTCAATGCCCTGCTAGGAACAAATCAACTATTCAAGGTCATTGACCTTTACCAAAGCTTTAATTTCCAGATCTCCACATTGTCCTTTATTAAGATTCCCATTGGTTAAAAGTTATCCAATAAACATGAATAAATTTTAAATATTTTTAATTTTATTTTCCAAGTTTCCCTGTTTTCACTTTTTACTTCTAATAGGTTTCTCTTTATTTTTATATTTGAATTTCATATGCTATATTATATCTGAATGAAAATAATCACAATTGAGGATAATTATTTTTGTATGTTCTTATATTGTATCTTTGGTATTTGGTTTTTTGTTTTTTGTTTTGTTTTGTTTTGTTTTGTTTTTTGGTTTGTGTTGTGTGTGTTGTTTTATAAGATAGTTTTACCATTAGCTCCAGCTAGCCCAGAATTAACTACGTAGACTAGGGTAGCCCAAATTCCATAATTATATTATAATTTCATTCAATATTTTAGTATATATTTCATGATGTTTTCAATGAATAGGAACTATAACACTATTAATAGTAATAATGGAAGTGTCCACACTATGTTCAGGAAACCTTTAAGGATTTATTTGTCACTTCCCACTCCCCAAGTCACCTGTCCCGGATCCCTGCCACAGAAAATGAGTCATATACTTTTCCCCTTGGCAAACCATGTGGCACCACACAGATACATGCCTTAGTTTCATTTCATGTTTCTATAATTAAATGGCCTAACAAAGGGTCATTTAGTTCACAATTCCAGGTCATTCAGTTAGCTGAAATAGTCTATAGATACAGTTAATTCCATTTGATATATGATATAGTTTAACTCTGAAATTTCTTTGTTGGCTTCAGTTTCAGTGAGGATGGAATCTTGTGAACATCCAATATTGTATAAGCATCTATGTGACATATTATGATTATTAGCATTTTATGAAATTGAGAACCCCAGCCTGCAATGCATTTTCCCTTTATTAATATATAGTGGTCTTTTTAAACTCATATACATTCAACATATATTTTTACATTGTTGTGTCTCCTCAAAGGATTTTTCCTTTACTAATATATTATGGATTTTTAACTCATAATTTTGGTTGGTCTACTTGATGAGATAGAAAAACAACTACTTCAGTTTGTTTTCAGCTTCCACTTACTTGAAGCATAGATTTTAACATGTCGGCGCCTTTGCCAGTAAGGTGTGTTTCTTGAAGACACTAGATAATAGTATTTTTTAAATTAAATCGGCTAGTCTATCCCTTTTTATTAGTGAGTTAAGGCCATTTACGTTCGAGGTTGCAATTGAGAGATGTATACTGATTCCTGTAATTTTTAATTCTTTTTGTGCTTTGTTGGATTATTGTTTGTTTGGGTTTTTAATCCCCTATTGGGATTGGGCATTTGCTGGCTTGCTATTGTGGACACGAGGGGCTCCTTCCTATCTTTTGTTTACTTAAAACCTTCACTGAACATTTTCTTATTCCCATAGCTTTGAGGTCTGTAACTAAAAACTTATGAACCTTTAGAGGAATCATGTTGTCTTGCTTTTTCATGTTTCCTGCCTGTTTTGTTTTGTCATTGACACATCTGTTTGGCTTCAATACTTCTTCTAAGTTTAATCTGAGGATCTTATGGGCAGCCTACTTTTAAGAGAGGAAAGAGAAAAGAACAAGCAACAAAAAAAATGAAAAATGTCTTCCTCAAATTTTTAATTACATCAAAAATAAATTTGCAGTGGAAAGGAAAGTAAGAAGTCACCAAGGGAATGTCAGGGATATTTCCCAATAATGAAAAGAAAATGTGTAGACAAAATTAGATTAACAAATGAAGGATTTAAAAATGAACACAATAAAAAAAATGAAAAAATTTTAAAAAATTTTAAAAATAAAAATAAATTAAAAAATAAAAATTAACACAATAACATAAAAATACTGCTAAAATTGTAATAAAGAAAATGGAATCTCGAGAAGAACAACAAAGCACAGAAGCTAAAGCCATTGTTGAAACACTTCCGTCCTCAGTGCTAGAAAACTGCGGTGTAGCTACGAGGCGAGGAGAGGATCCGCTGGCCTTGCTTGCTCTTGTCTCTCCTGCAGTCTATTTTGGTGTTGAATCTATAATGGACAAGAATCCAGTCTGTCAAGCTTGTTTTCACTTTAGTATTTTTCCTTCTTTGTGGGCCAGGGATATGTGCTTACCAAACTTACATTTTCAGACAATGGCATGGAAAGGTTCCCCCACCTTCCAGATAGAGAGGACCATGCAGAGGAGGCAGTCCTGGTGCCAACATGAATAAAACAACTTAAGCAGACAATGAGACAACCCTTTGCACAGATTAATTCCCATCTGAGCATAATCCCCATCAACGTCTTTAACATTGTTCTTTAAAATGGAGTGTCAGTCAGAGACGGCATGCCCGCTGAGGTTCTTGAAGGCGTATTATCATTTAGGTGGGCTTGTGGTTTTTTTTTTTATTAATTCCTCTACCAAATAGCTTGAAACATCTCTCTCTCTCTCTCTCTCTCTCTCTCTCTCTCTCTCTCTCTCTTCCTCTCTCTCTCTTCCTCTCCCTCTCTTTCTCTCTCGGTCTCTCTGTCTATCTGTCTCTGTCTTTACCATCTGGCTATAGTGACTGGCTTACAGTGAATCAGGACCAAACCTTATCAGGAACACTTTGTGTCGTTTTAAAAACAAGCCACCAGGACTACGTCCTTTGCAATGTCTGTAACTGATGTTTCACCCAAGAAGTCCTTCAGTGAGCTGTAAATTCTACAGATGCAGAAAACAGCAAAAAGAAAATATCAACACAGAGCAGATTTCTACTCTACTGTCTGTGCAGATATGCATGTTGATGTTTTTCTTTCCTACATGTAATATTGGGGGTTGGACTGTTTATGGCTTAATTTATTCGATACTATATTCATATATATTATGGACATAGCCATATAAATTATGGCTATGTTAACATCAAATTTTAAGTGTCCAAGTGTACTTTAGCCTTTCAGCCACTCTGTCACAGTACTGATGGTGTGTCTTGAATGTTGTAGCTTTGACTAGCTTCAACCTCCCACTTATTTCTTCTCTTGGTATAGTTGTAACAGCTGGTCTTGGTGCTAACTGAACCATGATTTCTATGTCAATCTAAATGAATCATTTTAGAGATCCTTTTTATTTAAAAAATTATACACAATATATATTCCTTACCCTACCCAACTCCATTTGTTCTCTCTCTCTCTCTCTCTCTCTCTCTCTCTCTCTCTCTCTCTCTCTCTCTCTCTCTC
>OU015752.1:118493077-118504524 GCA_907169655.1 Acomys percivali | reverse complement strand
CCAAAGATAGGAAGACTGCAAACCTGGAATGCCCACGAGGAAGAAGGTGGCAGGGGGCTCCACTGTATGGTTGTGAGATGGCGCCAGCATCACTGATCAGACTGCTGTCCTCTCTTGTTAAATTATAAGGTACTGTGAGAGAGGTGACATTCTTATTAAATCATTCTTGTGTGTGATGTTCACAAATTATTGAGGTATTTTCATCTTGGTAGTATTTTTATGTCCTAAAATGTATCACATATTTACAGTAAATTTTAATCACTTCCCCCTGGTAGGTCAGCCTTGTCTGGCCACAGAGGAAGAGGATGCAGGCAATCCAGATAAGACTTAATAGGCTGGGGTCACTTGGTAGAGAGGAAGGCTCCCTTTTCTGGGGACTAGAAGAGGGACTTGTGGGAAATATGGAGGAAGGGGCAGTGGGAACAGGAGGAGGTAAGAGAAGGGGCTAAGATCAGCATGGAAAGTGAATGGATTAAAAGAAATAAATTAAAAGAACTCTCTATTCTGTAAAAGTTCTGTGCTTCACAAGTATCCATTCACGTCTGAAAGAGCAACTCTTCAGTTTCTTCCTCCAAGCAGCCCCCAGCCCCTGTTTGGGTATGCACGTGTGTGTGTGTGTGTGTGTTGTGTGTGTGTGTGTGTGTTGTGTGTGTGTCTGTGTGTGTGTTTGTATGGGTGTGCATGTGTCTGTGTGTGTGTCTATGTGCGTGTGTGTGTGTCTGTGTATATGTCTGTGTGTGTGTCTGTATGTGTCTATGTGTGTGTTTCTCTCTGTGTGTGTATGTGTGTGTGCACGCCTGGGTGTGTGGTTGTGTGTGGCTGTGTGTGTGGCTGTGTGTGTGGCTGTGCTTGTCTCTTTCTCTAGTTCTTTCCCTCCCTCTCCTCTCTCCCTCTCTCCCTCTCTTCCTCTGTCTTTCTCTGTCTCTCTGTCTTTCTCTGCTTCGTTTATCTATCTATATCTATTTGTTTCTTTCTGTTTCTCTCTCTCCTTCTCTCTCTCTTTCTGTTTCTTTCTGTCTCTCTCTGCACCCTCTTCCAGCTATTCTCAGGCAGGTAGTGCATGTTTATTTTTTCTTCAACCTTTCATGAAATCATGTTGATCCGTAATGATTTCAAATTTTGATTCCAATAATCTACCTATGGCTTATGGTATACACTCAAGCATGAATCTTTTATTTGTAACTTTGTGAGATCCTAGCTTGTGGAACAAAATTAGGAGATACATTTCATGTATTCCTTATAGTCAGATACTTCAGCATAATGAATAATCAGAAGAATTTTCCTTTTCCCTTATGATTGCTACATGTCTAGATAATCTTTTCCATGGCTTGGAGATTTTTAATTTATAGAGACTTGTCCATTTCACCCCCTGCTTCTTATCAAATGACTCTCACTGTTTACACATGGTACACTAAGCAAGGATTCAATGTGGAGTGGAATAGCCTTGCTTTACTCCAATAAAGTCCTTGAAAGGAAAATTGGACAGGACTTTGGTTCACTGCATTAATACCCATCATCCTCCTGCATGGCTGCTGCTACTACTGCATTAATGAGAGAGTTATTACAGATTCTATCTTCCCTCCCAATGCCACGCACTTCCCTGCTCTCCTGCCATTTGGAGGGAGCTCTGTTTTAGATTTGGGGAGATAAGTTGCACTGTACAATCTTTCTTCCTCGTCCCTATACCTGATCACATGAAGAGCGCTCTCTCTCTCTCTCTCTCTCTCTCTCTCTCTCTCTCTCTCTCTCTCTCTCTCTCTCTCTCTCTTTCTCTCTCTCTCTCTCTCTCTGTACTCTACCTCCATTTCACATGTTCAGGCCATCTCTCAGCACTTCATGACAGTGAAACGGGTGCTCAGGATTGGAGAGCTGCACTTCAGCTGCTAAATGAGAATAGATGGATCCAAACTTTTCTCTAGGATCCTAACACTAAATCTCTCCTCATGCCCCCTTGTCAGAAGCAAACTGAAACATGCCAGAAGGCTGCAGAAGTGTCTCCAAGAAATGGTAAGAGCTTAGTATTCATGTTAAGACAATCTCCCTCCTGATACCCGATCCACGTGTGTCCCCATAACCAGCCCCAACTCTCACTATTCCTCGCCCTGCTTACTGCCCTCCAATGAGGGTAAAGATTTGTTTGTCAAGTCTTCATATTATTTTACCTCTGCGGAGTACACGTGCTACTTCCTGGCTTTGAGACAGTCCTATCTTCTTCACCTGGGAAATCCCTTTGTAACCCCCTTGCTATAGCCTAATTATCATCTTAGGAAACCCTGCTTTAACCCCTGATTAGGAGTCTTCTGCAATGCAGAATTCTCTGACCTGCTGATGGACATGTTTCTCTGAAAACAATACAAGTGCCAGGAGACCAAGGCTTTGGTCTCTCTCATTCTCTACCATAAACTCTTCAGTGGCACAGTGCCTGGCTCTGTTGAGTGACAATACAGTGTTGTGTCTATTTAAAACACTGGAGAGATGTTTTAAAGCTAAGGCTTAGGTTTGCACTGGTGTAGTAAATGCCTTCCCAATGTGCAGTTCTGTGAGACCCCTACCCTTTTAGTCCACTCCCAAGACCATTCCTTCCCTTTGAATTCTTACCTTGGAGACTTAAACAGAGGCATGACCTAGACTTGGATGACAGGGAATTCCAGATCTCCTCATCCTCATCATCTGCAAGTCTTCCTGGTGGTCCCTACTTCTTTTCTTGGCTCCTCTTCAGAAGATGCTTTCCAGGACTAGATCATCACAGAAAAGCCCAGAACTCTGTAACTGCTTCAGAGACACCAAACTTATAAACACTCTGCTCAATTGTCTCGGGAATTCCACCTGAGAGTTGTGGAATGGCTCAGAGTCCAATGCAGAAGGAAAATACCCAGACTTGTCCCAAGAGGATGAACAGAGAATCTAACTATTCAGCCCATCCCAGCATGCCATGGCTGCTCCAGAGAGAGAAAGTGGAGGGACAGACCTTCTGAGTGGTAATTTCTTAGATATAAGTCCTGCTCTTGTTCCCCTGTCCTGGCCTCCCTGGAGA
Source organism: Acomys percivali (assembly GCA_907169655.1). Lineage (NCBI taxonomy): Eukaryota > Metazoa > Chordata > Mammalia > Rodentia > Muridae > Acomys > Acomys percivali. The sequence continues at coordinate 118,501,490 of OU015752.1, read as the reverse complement.
TGGCATGTTTGAGGACAAGATGCAGAAACCAGAAAGTCTTTCCAATGCACAGATGTGTCTTCTTGGACTCAGAATGGATTGAAGGTCCATACTTATAAAGGCTATAAATCTTTAAATTTTATCTCTCTACAGGATTGGGCATGGAGTCGAAATTAGCACTAAGATATATCAAGGCCAATCCCACAAAAAAATAGACACTTTTTCTCGTATCTGGTTTACATCATGCAGAATGACATATGCTCATAAAGGAGGTGATCCACTCCATGCTCATTTATATGCACTATCCATTCCTCACAAAGGAGTATAGCCAAGCCAAGGAAGCACACTCTCTCCGGGTATCATGATGGGATAATTATAGATTATAGGGCATAGTATTCTAGAGCATGATGCAACGAAGTCCCCAAAGTTCCAAAGGCTTGAATCTGAGTGACCTCAAGCTGTTCCAACTCAAGCTGTTCTGCCTTCAAGCAGAAAGTTGGAATATTTACCTCTGATGTAGCTTTGTAACTTAGATTCCTGTATGTAGAAGAGTTAGTGAGACAAAAACACCTGAACAGCATTATCCCCCTCAGTATAATTTTTTCTGCATCTTTAGAAGACGTTAACTCTCATAAGCCCAGGAGACACTGGCTTCCTTCTTCAGATCAGGACACAGCACATTAGCAAAGAGGATGATGCAGCAGAGTCATTACCAGAAGGATCCACTCTCCTGCACTCTCTTTCATGGCTACAGAACCTCAGAAAAAGATGGGAAGCTTGCAGCCTGTTTCACTCCAACCTTAAGTTTCACATTCTGCGTAAAATTGCCCGAGTGTCTGGGTTCTTTCTTGAGTCTGTATGCATGTGTATGTTCTACCCTCAGCCAAATAAAGAAATGGGAGCTTCATTATTCCTACAAGTTCTTATGTAGCTTCTGAGTCTTGGTTCAGCAATCCCGACCTCAGACAGATGAACTCTGCCCTTGGTAAGCTTAGTTCGTTCATCAAGTGAGCCTTTTATAACTGAGTATTCGGGGCATTTTTAAGACTACAGTAATGCCTCACTCTTTAGTTGGTGTGTTGGCTTCATTTTCCCAATCAATAGAGGGAAATGATCATCGTATGTGAAGAACTATAGTAAAGGCATTGCCTTTCCTCCACAGAAATGATCTTAAATTCAGCCTTGGAATCAGAAGCAAACATCGTCATTCTAACCCTGTCCAGAAGAGGGCACCCAACCTGAAATCAAGATGCTCTAACAAGGGTTTTCTACACACATCAGGGCAGTTGCACCTAAACATTTGCAGCAGCTGAGACAGCATGCATAAGGCTTGTGCACACCTGGGCCAGATAAAAATCACAGTGTGGTAAAGGGAGGTAAACACAAAATCCCTTCTGTAGCTGAGAAGTTATTAGCAGTTGACAGTGCAGAGAGTGAGTCTGTGTTCTCTAAAGGGATAGGTCTTGATTGCTAAACCACCCTGCAGTGAAGGCCACACATCCATGAACATATGGGCAGCACAAACCTTACTTGATTTTGCATTTGTTTGTTTTTTTTTAATGGGTCACAAAGTTGACTGGCCAGGTGAGGCAGGAAGAATCTGGGAAGAATGGGGGGATGGGGGGCGGTGGAGGGTGGGGAAGAAAGGTAAGTATAGTCAAAATACATCACATAACATTTTCAAAGACATAAAAAAGGAAAGAAAAGTTACTACAATGTATTTAATCATTAAATGCATGTGCACAATTTTCAAAAAGAAAACAAGTTGATGTCATAAAGTAATTTTACTCATCACTTCTGTAATGATTCTACTTAACCCTCAACCTGTATGTCATCCAATCAACCTTGTTGCAAAACTAGTCTTCCAAAGCCTAGGCAAAAATGTATTGGTCAAGCCAACACAGAAATACCAGAAACACAAGACATAAGTTGATTTCAAGTTTATAACCTCATCGCCAGGCTCAATGTCACATTCTCTCTGAAACTTCCTATTTGTTATGTGTAATTCTAGAGGAAAACAGGATTTTTAAGCTTGCTATTCCAGATACTAAATTGGAAGTACATGGGACATATATAATTTTAGTGATTTATATACATCTCCAAAGACTAATGTCTCATTTTCTCATCCATGAATGGAATTCTGAACCTCAGAAGCATGCCTGGCAGGCACAGAGTCCTAGGTTCAATCTCCAGCCTTAAAACTGGAGATTGTAATACTCTCTTCTTGTACATGTGTCCACGTCCCATAGATAATGATCTTTTCAGGATTTCCTGAGGTCATCCTTCCCACTGTTTCAAATTCTAAAAATCCAGAGAAAGGGGGAAAATAATTTTTAAAATAAGTATACTAGCCACAGATTCTTTTCAAATATTCAAGTGCTTAAACTCAATAAAAAATGTTGAGCAAACAATACCTTAAAATAAGTATATTGGCCACAAATTCCTTTCAAACAAAAAAGTGTTTATACTCTATAAAAATAACAACAGAACAATACCCCCCTTTTTTTTTTACTATACCCTTTTCTTATCTGTAAAATGTATGTTTTGCTTCAGGGACACTTATCAGGTGAGTTTACTTGACACCATAGCACATAGGGTACAGAAATTCTTTAGGGAAGAACCAAAACAGGGTTTATGACCCTATGCTCAATCATCAGTTTCCCTTTTAGGAGTCTATGCCATGCTTAGACACAAATATAATATTGAGAAATATGTCTGTGCCGGTTTTGTAAGAAGAACTGACATTAGCCTCCTCACTGTCCTGGAAAGTTTAATAAAATAACAACACACAACTATTTCCAACTTGTAAATATTTGAGTTTAACAAAAATGGACTGAAAAAAAGCAGAATTTATTTAAAGATTAACATTTAATTTTAAGTTATCTTCTTCTTGGTATAGGCCAGATATCATATTAAGGCATGGGGGTGCAGAGTTCTGTCTGTCTGTCTGTCTGTGTGCATGTAGGTTCATGATAAACCTCTGGTATCATTCCTCATGTGTCATTCACTTTGTTTTCTGAGACAAGGTCTCCCACAAATTCAGAGCTCACCAAGTAGACAACAGTGACTGACCTGCAAGCCCCAGGAAGCCACCTGCCTCTCTCGTACCCCAGTGCTAAATTCACAGGCTTGCAGCACCACTCCCAGATTTTCTACATGGATTATGGAGATCAGACTCGGGTCCTCATGTTTTCCAAGCAAGAAGTTTACCCACTTATCTATCTGTTTGACCACGGTTAATTTTTAATAGAGGTTACATGAGTTACATGAGTATCTAGTAGTTTTCCTCTATCCTCCTTCCATGAGCTCTCTCATGAGGTATGACCCTTAAAGTATGTGAGTACCTCAGGCACAAAGGGAGGCTGTCAAACCCAGCACCAGCTCACCAGAGGGCTTGGAGCTAGAGTGGACAGGGAGTGAAGACTGCTCCTAAGAGGGGAATAAAATCCACAGGGAAGCATGCAAGTGTCTCTGTGCAGCCCTTGGGAGATAACTGTCTATTTTCAGAACCTACATAAAGGAGAAGAAAGAAATTGACCAGGGCATGGCCCTCCCCTGGCTACCAACTAAATTTTTCCAAGCATCAGATAAGCACTAGCCACTGTAAGGGACGGGCCCCCAGCTCTGTGGGCACGCCCTATGGGTAAGCACATTCCACAGTGATGAGAAACAAAGCCACTGGAAGCAGAAACTGCTCTCTCCTTCATAGGTTTAGTCAAAGTGGGTTGATATGCTTCCTTGGTTGAGTTAAAGAAAAAGAGAAACCACAAAACAGAAGAATGGTTGCCCCGTATTTAGGACAGCAGAGGAAAGACTGGATGCCTGCAGCCCAATTGAGCCTCTTGTCTTGAATTCTAAGATCAGGCAAACCTTTACCTTGAACTGGTCCCAGCAGAGTCAGTATGTCTCTTCAGTCAAAACATACTCATGCTAATGAAGCTAGCCATGAAACTTCAAAGTAAGACTCTTATGTTTCTGACTACATGAGAGCAAAAAGGATTGGGTATGCTAACAGCCAATCCACTAAAAGCTAAAGAATACATACTATACAAAGGGAGAGAGATTATAGTCATTTGGTTGGCAAAGAGGGTTCTAGACTTGCTACTGACCTGTAGATGTAGCACTGTTTGTGTTCTGTGGAAGGGATAATGAAGGAAGCAGTGGGTTAGATGGATGCATTTCTATTCAGCAGCCAAGAATCCTAACAGAAAAAGAGAGGGATGGAAGAGGAGAGGAGAGGAGGGGGAGGGAATAATATATATGAAAAAATGTGCCTCAAGTTGTAGAACAGCAAAGAATAGAGTTCGTATGTGAACCTAAGTCTGTCTTGCTTCTAATTGACCCCTATGTCAATCAACAGCATCTCTCTCAGAAGCCTCAGATCTTCAGCACACCTCTCCCTGTGCTTGTCACCACTGTGCAGGTAAAAATGTGACTTCTGTAAATGCAGAAAATATTGCTATGCAATGCTCTAGATTAAGTGATGTAACTTAGTTGTCACAATCCAGTTAAAACTGATGTTTATAATAACATCTGTGAATGTGACAGAAACATAAAACACTTATTTTTTCAACATTCTTTGTCCTAGCTTAAAACTCAGTTTTGCTTCATTGACTGAACCAATTCAGACACAAATCAAAAATAGAAATTAAAGTTAAGACCATGACTGGACTCCAATTCTTTCATGACAAGAAGTGATTACTTTGACTTACCCTGAAAATTAGTAAGTGAGCTCCTCTCTGCTTTAGAATGGCGCTATACTATCCACTCAGGGTACACATCGGACACTTCCCAGTCTTAAATCTGTATTGACTAAGGACTGCCTTAAATATCTGTCCATCTAACCAGTCCCTGCACTTCTAAAGCATCCTCTGAGATATAACAATGAAATGTTTCCTGTTTGTGAAATGTGCTTTTCCAGTTTACAACCCCTATTGAATTTCAGGAAGAGGCATCTGCTGTCATGTCAGACTCTTGTCTTCTGTTTCATTTGAAGTAAATGGTTTTTTGTTTTACATATGGAAAAGGATGTTTTAAGAAGCCATACAAATTGCTTAGAGTACAGTGAATGTCTGGGGTGACAAATCTATTAGACAGTAACTGTTAGACAGTAATTTGGTGTCCTGTGCAACCTCCTAGGGCCACCTTTCCTTCACTATCATCATCAATTGATCTAAAGCATTGATTTGACCCCTGAGGAGTATTACATAACACTCATGTACATATTTGAATATCCAAGTCAAAGACTTAATATAACAAAATCTTGCGAGTTATTTTAAGAGTCACAAAGCTTGCATGGTTCTACTCTATGTCTGCCCAATGACTAGACACTGAGTAGGCAAACGAGTCCTTAAAATGAACTGTGTATTGGAGCCTGAAGCAGTGGCCTCACTGGCTACACAGGGAATTACTCCTATGTGGTGCAGAAATAGAATGGCTAGTCCTGATTTAGACAAAAACTACATGGGATGGTTTTAGACAATTTGGGAGTTTATAAAGGTTCCCCCAACACAAACACACACACACAAGCACGCGGGCGCGCATACAAGCGCATGCACATGTGCACACATTATGGTATAAATTAAAAATGTCATAGAGGGCTTTGGAAATGATGGCCTGAAACTGGCCTTGAAGGATGGGAAAATGTCCTTAGGTAGAAACAAAAGGAATGAAAAAAACTTCACAGCCATAGCTCTTCTGTGAAGAAAGTCGCTATGCACACAGGGATGTGGTAAAAAGTCACTCTTGAAGATGATGTAGTGAGAAGGACCAGGAGGGCAAGCCTGCCTGAGACAGGGAAGGGCACTGATGGTGTTCTGAGCTCTCAGATTCTGAGCAATGAGGTTGCAAATAAGGACTTTCAGCACATATATCTGAAAGGCAGAAAGCAGACAAGATCTGTATGACCTGGTGCTTTGGTCCTCAGGAGACTAAAGATTGTGGCGCAAGGAAGGGTGTCCCTTACGCCATTAGCTCACTCCATTCTCATTGCTCCCCAGTAGCAGATAGTATAAAACCCTAATGAAATTTACTCTAAGGGGAAAAATGGACCGCTTCAGTCAAATCACAAATGGTGTCCAATACTTGGCAGGAGAACTGACTAATAGTCGTCTTTCCCTTGAGTAACTGTGTCTGTTCTTAATTCTCTTTAAGCATAAAATTGAGCAACCTGAAATGTGAGACCTTTTTCTTTAAGAAATTAAGTCCCCCTCCCCAAAAAAAGATTAAGTCCCATGTCCTCTCCCTCCCCCGTGTGTGTGTGTGTGTGTGCGTGTGTGTGTGTGTGTGTGTGGTGTGTGCATGTGTGAGATGCACATGAGAGCATGTGCCTCACTGTGTATAGTGACAATCAGAGGCCAACCTTCACTTTCCACCCTCACCTTACACCTGGTTTGATTCAGGGTTTCTTCGGTACTGTCCACCAATTATATGACGCTGGCTAGCTGACCCATGAGCTTTCAAGGCTTCTTCTACCTCTGCCTCCCATCTCACCACAGGAGTTCTGGGATTACAAATGTGTGCTGCATACCTGGCTTACGTAGGGCTAGGGGTTTAAGTCCTTGCATTTGTGTAAGTGCTTTGCTCATTGACTCATCTCCCCAACCACTATGTAAAATCATTATAAGTCTATCCCACTAACATAGTTTCCTAATACAACTGTTCTGTTGCATTTTTATCAGGCTTTGATAATTTATAACCTTATTTTTAAAGCAGAATATATACATATAGAAGAATATATATTCCATAAATGTGAAAAAATTAAAAGTACCCATAACCCCATCCACATAAAACTCAACAGGTAAAAAACACAGTGCAAATCTTCCAAGACACTTCTTAATTGAAAGATATAATTCTATATGTCACGTACTTTAATAATATTAAATCATAGTTTGTCATGCTTCCTATTATCCCCTCAGTTATTATATGATATAAACATATTAGTAAGTTTATAGGTATTAGTATAATTCTAACTCAGTAAATGCATAAATTAAATTTTAGGCAGTGCTTTATTTACTTTGAAACATATCTCCAACTTTTCATTAGAATAAAAATTGGAAACAACTAATTAGTATTCTTTATTGATATCAAAGTTATTGATCGGTGATAAGAAAAGAATATACACGTATTGAATAAACATGTCATTTATTATTTACACCTAAATACTACCTGGAAATTTTTTCAGTATTTCCTTTTTTAAGGAAAAGTTCCTCAAAATAAACTTCCTGGGTAAAGGGGATGCATAATATTGAGTATTTCTACACCACACTTTGAAAAGTCAGCTGTCAAAACCATGAGCATGCCTGTTTCTGTGTTTAGCATAAGTGTCATCATAGACAATTCCTATAAGTTAAGTAACATGGATCTTTCAGGTTGGCATTCAGAATTCATCTTTGTTGTAGATACCACAAGTTATCAAGAATGGAAATGAGGATCTGTGCTAGAGCTGCCAAGGACATTACCTCTCACAGGAGTAGAAACCTGATGGTAAGAGTACTTGGGCATATCCCCAGCTCCCAAGCATGTTCATTTCTAATAATGCCTGCTCCGTACCCAGCTCTTTCTGGCTCACCGGCATCCCAGGACTGGAATCCCTGCACATCTGGCTCTCCATCCCCTTTGGTTCCATGTACCTGGTGGCTGTGGTGGGGAACATCACCATCTTGGCAGTGGTTAAGACAGAGCGCAGCCTGCATCAGCCCATGTATTTCTTCCTGTGTATGTTGGCTGTCATTGACTTGGTCCTGTCAACTTCTACAATGCCGAAACTATTGGCCATCTTCTGGTTTGGTGCCTGCAGCATTGGTCTAGACGCCTGCTTGGTTCAGATGTTCTTTGTCCACTGTTTTGCTACTGTTGAGTCAGGCATCTTTCTTGCCATGGCCTTTGACCGCTATGTGGCCATCTGCAACCCACTACACCATACATCAGTACTTACTCATGCAGTGGTGGGACGTCTGGGTCTGGCTGCACTCCTCCGAGGAGTACTGTACATTGGACCTCTTCCACTCCTAATTCGCCTAAGGCTTCCCCTTTATCGAACCCAAATCATTGCCCACTCATACTGTGAGCACATGGCTGTGGTCACTTTGGCATGTGGTGACACAAGAGTCAATAATTTATATGGAATGGGGATTGGTTTCCTGGTATTAATCCTAGACTCACTAGCTATAACTGCATCTTATGTGATGATCTTCAGGGCTGTGTTGGGGTTGTCCACCTCTGAGGCCAGGTTTAAAACTTTAGGGACATGTGGCTCTCACATCTGTGCCATCTTGGTCTTCTATATTCCTATTGCAGTTTCATCTCTCACCCATCGCTTTGGGCATCATGTGCCTTCCCATATACACATCCTTTTGGCCAACTTTTATCTCCTCATCCCACCCATCCTCAACCCAGTGGTCTATGCTGTGCGCACCAAGCAGATCAGAGAGAA
>OU015752.1:118443646-118482113 GCA_907169655.1 Acomys percivali | reverse complement strand
TGGTTGGTTGGTTGGTTGGTTGGTTGGTTGGTTGGTTGAATGGATAGATGGCTGCTTAGTTGTTTGGTAAGTTGGTGGGTTGGTTGCTTGGTTGGTTTTATTTGCTGTGCTAAGGATTAAGTCTAGGGCTGTGCAAAGACTCAGCACACACTGTGCCATTGAGGTAGATCTCAACTGTTCTTTTCACATTTTACTTAAGATTAGATTTCACTAAGTTACCCAGGCTGGCCTTAAAGTTGAGATCCTCCAGCCTCAACTTCTCTAGTATCTGAGCTTTAGACCTGATCCACAAGACCCAACTCCTGCTTACATAAATTCTAAAGAATACTCTTATCTTGAACATGCAGAAATTTCTGCAAACAATATCTTTCCTACAGCTATGAAGAACACAAGGAGTCTTTTTGTGCTCTTTCATGAGCCTTGATTTCCATCTCTAGTTCTCCCTTTAACCCCTTTTCTTAATAGATTTCAAAACATTCTACCCTGCCATCTTGAAGAATGACCTTTGACCTTGGCACTATTATTCTTCCAACTGGGACCATTATCTTCCTCTTTTTTCCCCTCCCTGTTTATTATCTCTTTTGAAGAAATATTTAAACAGAGCCAGGTGGGGTGGCATGGGACTTTAATCTCAGCCCTCAGAGGCAGCAGATTCAAAGCTAATCTTGTCTACAGAGTGAGTTCCAGGATAGCAGGACTATACAGCAAAACCCTGTCTTGAAGAAATATAGCGAGGGAGTCCTCAAACGTAGCTGAGAATGTAACACAATTGTAGAGTACTTGCCTAGCATGTACATAGTGCTATATCCAATTTTGGCTAAACATTTTAGCCAAAAACTGTTGACAAATAGACCTTTCTCACCTTTTCCAGGCACAGTTTAAAACATTTCTTTTGGGCATTTTGAGATTGTCATGTTAAAGCACAGAATAAATCTGAGGCATTGAAAGTGCTCAGTGAATGTGGGTACCTTTCTGAGTTAGGAAAGCTAATGGTTCTTACCTCTTGATGGATACATAGCTGGGAATTCTCAGTGTCAAAATTTGGGCTCTTAGAGCTTAGTTGTAAGGAATTTAAATGAAATATGCAGAAAAATGAATGGATCTGGAAAGTGTTCTATTAAGTGAGGTGGCCCAGTCTCAGAAATACAAAAATTTCATGTCTCTCTCGTATGGAGATCCTAGCTATTAAGGTCTGTATCAATATAAATAAGAAGTTGTGAGAATGGGGAGAGTAAAGCTTACAAGTTACATAGAAGTGGAAAGGAGGGCTACTGGGGGTGAGAGGGCACAGGAAAAGGTGGGAGGGAAATGGGGGGAAGTGGGGAAAGACACAAGAAAAACAAATTTTGTTTGACAAAAATGTTGCAATGAAACCTAGCACTTTTAAGCTAATGAAAAATAGTCCTGGGCAAAAATAATAATAATTAAATTTAAAATAAATTCTACATACTGTAAATGAAAATAAAAAATATAAATGCTGGCCTCTTTTCTAAAACTTTTCTCTTAATTAGCAAGTTACTATGTTTGACTGCTTTTTATCTGCCTTGATCTAGTTCCCCTCAGCTGTTTCCTTTCACAGTAAACCCTCTTTAAATTTTGATTGCTAAGTTATAATTATGAAATCCTCAGATACTATTTTCAGAGTAAGGGATAATGACCACGTACTGTACATTTTTAAAAATTAGAAGAGCTTTTAATCATTAATGTTTACATCATAAAGAAACAATAAATGCTTAAAGAAATAGGTGCTTTTAATCTGATTTAAACATTAGTCAATGTGTATGCATACTGAAACATCATATGGTTCCCTGTAAGTATTCATGTTTTATTTTGGGAGATGAGTTTAAAAAATAAAATTTTTTAAATGGCTTACTCTATACTTCTTCATCTCTCGTTTATTTTCCAATCCCCTTCAATTCATCTCCCTTACACAGTCTCGCCTTCGTTTCATCTTCTCTCCCTGCTCCGTCATTTTCTCCCTTCTTACTATTTATAGTCTCACATTTATCTCCTTGATTTCTTAGAAAATTCATCATCTATATTCATGGAATCTGAGTTCCATACTTAGCATACCCTTCTCCACTAGACAGCCACTCAGATATCCCAGAGGGGTCTCAAATAACATATGGCCAAAACAAACCTTGTTATCATCCCCTACTCACCATTTCCTCTGCATGTGCTTCCTGAATCTGTGTACATCACAGCCATGCTTCCCACAGCTTGGTGGGAAAGTCAGGAGTAAGCCTTTGTGAACTCTCCTCTTCCTGTCTGTCCACCCATCATTTAGTCACCTGACAAACGTGTCCGTGTCTGCCTTTCTTCTGCTTTTAAATCACCATCATCTTGTGTCTAAACAGCAAGTCTCCTGACTTGTCTCTGTGGTATGACTCTTGGGCCCCTATAATAATCTTTTCTCTCTACTATGATCAAAAAGACCATTTTTAAAAGGCAAATTATTTCCTCCATTAGCTACCATAGGACTTAGTATGGATGCTCTATGCCAATTTAGGGGCCTACACTGGGGGCCTGGAGAGATTGTTCAGTGGTTAAGAGCACTGACTGATCTTCCAAAGGCCACGGGGTTCAGTTCCCAGCACCCACATGACAGCTCACAACTGTCTGTAACTCCAAAGATCTGACACCCTCATACAGACATACATGCAGGCAAAATACCAGTGTGCATAAAATAAAATTAAATTCTTTTGTAAAAACCCTGCATTGCCTGGTTCCTACTTCAGCCATACTTCCTTCCACTGCCCTCCAGCAATGAAGCCTCTCTGCCCGATGCCATAGTCTAAAGATTTCTTTCCAGCCCAACAAGACCATCCACCTCATCTCACTGCTCTCCTCCGCATACCCTCTGTGCCTCCCTCTTTCACATGTCATCTCTTGCCTGACTCACTATTCATCTTCGCCTCAATTTTCCACCCCTGCTCAACTTAACATTTGCAATGTGACTGACTACGTATTTTATTTCCCAGCTGAAGACTGTTCACAGGGCCCCACTAGCCACACCCACAAACATCTTTCTGCTAACACCATCAGCCTCACTCCTGTTCCCTTAACTGTTCGTCCTGGGTTCAGTCACACTTGATTCTCTGTCCTCACCTCAAATAGTCACATGTACAATTTACCACCTTTGGCTGGAATCGTTTTCTTAGTCCTTTTTCCTGCCACCTTCATAGAGAAGCCCTCTTGGCCTCCTCCAAGGAGACGTTCTCAGTCATTTCAAGAGCAAATTGTTAGGTTCTCAACCTTCCTTATGCTGTGAACCTTCAATATAGTCCCTCATGCACGGTGACCCACACCAAAAGATTATTTTTGTTGCTACTCCATAACTGTAATTTTGCTACCATTATAAGTCATAATGTAAATATCTGACAGAAGGATATCTGATACGCAACCCACAGGTTGGGAACCACTGCGTTAGATGCTGAATCAAAAAATACAATGAGAGTGTAATTGATGATAGCTTTGCTTGTGTCTCTAGATCCACTAGGCTGGTACGGTTTTGAACTCAGGAACTGTAAGTCATTCCTAAATTCACAGACTCTACTGAACATATCTGGTACTTAATGAACATTTTTAAATGAATGCATGAATGACTTCCTTTTCCTAAAGAAACTTGCCTCCCCCAACCACTACACAATATACTGTCCTCTGAACCAAACCTAGACCTGCTTCCACGGATGAAGATTCTGTGGCGTCTCCCATCAATCTGTCTCCTCAATTGGAATTAAAAACTTATTATTAGAAATCCCCTACCCCGCTTCTCTGTGTGCAAACGTGTGCATCTCTGTGCCTACATGTGTTTCCTATGCTTTTTCTTAGATTCTTTTTCTTTTGCTTGTTTGTTTTTGTTTGGTCCTATCTGGTTCATTTGTTTGTTTTTATTTAATCACATTTTATTGTTATTTTAAATGCCTGTTTGTTTTTTAGTGAGAAAGAAAAAACAGAGTATGAATTTGAATGGGAGAGAAAAAGGGAGGACCTGGGAGGAGTTGGGGGAAGGAAAACTGTAGTAAAATATTTATGTGAAAAAAATCTGTTTTCACTTTAAAAAAAAAAAATGAAATTCCTCTGTTCCAATCAGGCCTCCACTCCTCCCTGAGTGACCTTGTCTCTCTTAGTTCCTGTATACTACTGACTGGTCCTCCAGTCTGTTTTCCCTCACAGCTCAGTCTTAAATCTATTGTGTCTAAAATACCCAGAAGTCATCAACCTTTGCTCTTTTCAGCACTGAAGAAACCATACCTCCAGTTCCATTCACAGTCTTTGCCAGTCTCCCCCTGTTCAAAACCCTTAACCCAACTTGGCTTGGGTGTTTTGTTTTGTTTTGTTTTGGTTTGGTTTGGTTTGGTTTGGTTTTGTTTTGTTTTGTTTCCAGTCTCTCAATGTCACTGGGATGGCTACGTTCACTTCCTGCCTACTCACCAAATGTACCAGCGAAGCCTATGTCATTTCTTCACCTCCCCCAAAACCACAGCTGAGATCAGTAAATCGGCACTGCTGTCTACTTCACTCGTTATGCCTTTATCTAGGGAAAACCTTAGGATGATAGATTTGGAGAACTATACCATCAACTCCTCCTGGAGCACGCAGACTTCTGATCCAAGCCTGGTCTCCACGGCTTTTGGCTCTTCGTGCAGTATTCTTATAGCACAGTGTCTATGGGAGTGCACTGTGAAGATACAGCTGCTTGGTACTGAACTCTTTAAGGAACCAGATTCCTCCCCCACCCCCACCCCCACCCCGCCCACCCCCAGCCCACCCCTCCTTCTCATTGTCTCATCTCAGCCACTTTGCAGTAGCTATGAGTAAGACGGAGGTGGGGAGCGGAAGCGGGGGAGGGAGGGGGGCCCTGAATGTGGGAGTAGAAGGAAGGTAACAGTGACAAGAGGAGAGATTACAGGCATGGTCTGGGTTACTCAGCCAGGATTTTCTGGTGGTGGACTCTTAAGAAGCACACCAAAATGGGCACAGGCCTGGGAGAGGAACAGATAAGTGGCTCTTGTAATAATGAAGACACGGAGGATCTAAAGCCCGTCAGTTAAAGCATAAGAAGAAGGTAGTAGGGTATCATCCTGGTAGCCAGAAGTGTACTGGCATGAGTGACAGCAGGGAGGTGAGGCAGTGCCTGAGGCAGGGATGTTATCTGTCTTGATCTGAGAGGCAAAGAGTGAAGCTATGCTCTGTCACTTCGCATCACTGCCTCTCTGAGCAAAGCTATTTATTCCCTTTGGGTGATATTTCTGCCATCGTTCTGATCGATCCTGTTTTCTCTACTTACGTGCCCTGGCCTCTTTTTTTTTGCTCTGTTCTGCCCCTCAGATAATCTGCTCACATCCCCCCCCCCCCCCCCCCCCCCGAAGGCTAGCTGATCCCAGCACTGGTCCCTCCCTGATTGATCAGTCTGCATCAGCTGCCTCATGTCCATCACGCTCTCACCCTCAGCAGGCAGCTCCATTCACTTCCTGAGGGTCAAGGGAAAGCAATGTCATGCTCCTCTGTGCGTGAGGAGACAGAAGAGACTGGATATACCCTCAGTCGGCTTCCCTTTTCCCAAAAGAAAAAGGAACTGTAGGCTCTGTCTCTGAGGAACAGACCTCATGGTAGGCACTGAGTCCTCTCTGGGGTGACTCTGGAGTTTTCTACTCTCTGCCTCTGGCTTCCCACAGACCCAATGTTCTGATCACTTTGTGACTATTACGTTTGGTCTTGCTTCTCCCTGGAGGCAGTGGGAAGCCTGATTGCAGGGAGTTAATGAGTTTGCCTCTTTGCACCCTACCTTGGTGCCTGCTGAGAACTGCAGCCTCTTCAAAATACACAAAAGGCTGGTGCCCTTGCTCGCTCTTGTGGCTAAGGAAGGGAGGGTTGTCTGTTCATAAAAGCAAGGTTATCTGCGGTTTTTATATTTGTTTTGTAGTGTTTTGAGTTTGTTTGGTTGTTTGAGGCATGATTTTTTTTTTTCTGCACTGAGCTGTAATTTAAGGTTATTGTTGAGAGACCTGGGGTTGAGTCCTAGCTTGTAAGCTTGGGAAGCCAATCTCTTCATTCCTTAGATTGTTTCATCCTTGTGACCACAGTGTCCAGACCTTCATACTTTACAGGATCCAAAGGAGCATCCAATGAGATCATTATGGGATAACAAACTATGCTATTAATATTCAATAATCATTCATCTTTAATATTATCAAAGTATTGACACAGAGACACACCCAGAACTGGTCTTAGAGTCTGATATTCTGCCACAATTCTAAGGACAGAAGTTGAAATCTGAATGAGCCTCTGTACCCCTTAACCTGAAAACATCTGTATTCTTTCCTGAGGCATGGCAGCCACTTCTATTGAAATTGTATCTTGCTGGCACCCTCTCCTCTTCCTGCTGACACGCACTCTCTCTTCTTGCATAGGTGCCCTCACTTCCACCCTCAGGAAGAAGAACACACCTCTCTTGAGTCTGTTGTCTCCAGGCCGCGTTGATCTGAGGCAGGACTTCTGCACAGGGATCACATTATTAAGGTCTGAGTTAGGCTCAGTAGACAGACTATGAAAAGGTGATAAAACTTGAAGTTCATGAGCAAATAGTACAAAGAGTTAAGGCAGAAGATAGCCAGCTGGGTCCACCACTTCCACCAGCATACACAGTTTCATCAACATTTGTTTTCAGAGTATTGACACAGCTACTCTAATGGGTGTAGGATAGAGTCTTTGATGGTTAGTGCTGTTGGGCATCTTTTCAAGTGTTTATTGCCTGTTTATATATCATGCGAGGAAACATGCCTATTCAAAATGTTTGCCTGTTGGTGGTGGTGGTGGTGGTTTGTTTGGGGAGTTTTATTGAGATATATCTGTTTTTCTATTTGTTTTATATGAGTGGGCCTCACTCTGTATCTCAAGCTAATCTTAAACTCATTGTGTAGCCCCGGATGACTTGATCATGTAGCAATCCTCCTGCCTCAGCCTCTCATGTGTTGGGATGAGAAGCATGAACCAGCATGTCTGGCTTGAATGGTCTTTATGTATTCCTTGTAGTAAAATGTCTATTGATGACAGCTATGCTAGGCTCCCATCTGCAAGCACAGGAGAGTATCTTTAATAGTATGACAGACTGGCTGTCTCCAGCTTGACACAGAGAAGTCTCCTCCCAAGGTTTCTCTTCTCTCTGCAAGTCCTCTGTCCTCCCACCCTCACTCTCCCCAGGTCTGATATCAACCCTCCTTTCGCTCCTTTCTCCCTCACTTACCCTGTTCCCTCTCTTTAACCACTTTCACTGTCTATTCTGTTTCCACTTCTGAGTGAGATTTAAGCATCCTCCATTGGGTCCTCCTTGTTACTTGTGTTCTTTGGATCTGTGAATTGTAGTATGGTTATCCTGTAACAATATGGCTAAAATCCATTTATAAGTGAGTACATATCATGTGTGTCTTTCTGGGTCTGCTTCACTCAGGATAATCTTTCTTAGTTCCATCTATTTGCCTGCAAGTGGCATGGTTTCCTTGCTTTAATAGCTGAGTAGTATTCCATTGTGTAAATGTACCATAGATTCTTTATCAATTCCCAATCTGTAGGCTACCATTTTCAGTTTCATGAGGTCCCATTTATTCATTGTTGATCTTAGAGCCTGAGCTGTTGGTGTTCTGTTCAGGAAGTTGTCTCCTGTGTCAGTGAGTTCAAAGTTGTTCCCCATTTTCTCTTCTAATAGATTTAGTGTGTCTGGTTTAATGTTGCGGTCTTTGATCCACTTGGATTTGAGTTTTGTGCACAGTGTTAAATATGGATCTATTTGCATTTTTTTCTACATGAAGACATCCAGTTAGACTAATACCATTTGTTGAAGATGATTTTTTTTCATTGTATTGTCTGAGCTCCTTTGTCAAAAACCAAGTGTCTGTAGGTCTGTGGATTTATTTCTGGGTCTTCAATTGGATTCCATTTACCAACCAGTCTGTTTCTATGCCAGTACTATGAAGTTTTTATTACTATTGCTCTGTACTACAGCTTGAAATCAGAGATGGAGATACCTCCAGATGTTCCTTTATTGTATACGATTGTTTTAGTTATTCTGGTTTTTTTGTTTGCTTGTTTGTTTGTTTTTCCAAAAGAAGTTAAGAATGGTTCTTTCATATCGATAAAGAATTGTGGTATAGGAATTGCATTGAATCTGTAGATTGCTTTTGGTAGATGGCCATTTTTACTAAATTAAGCCTACCAATCCATGAGCAAGGGAGATCTTTCATCTTCTGATATCTTCTTTAATTTCTTTTCTCAAAGACTTGAAATTCTTGTCATATGGGTCTTTGACTTGCTTGGTTAGAGTTACACCAAGATAATTTATATTATTTGTGGCTATTGTGAAGTTTCCCTAATTTCTTTCTCAGCCTGTTTGTCATATGTATACAGGAGGACTACTGACTTTTTGAGTTAATTTTGTATCCATCCACTTTGCTGAAGGTGTTAATCAACTGAAGGAGTTCTCTGTAGAATTTTTGGGGTCAATTAGGTATATTACTATATCATCTATGAATAGATATACTTTGACTTCTTCCTTTCCAATTTGTATCACCTTAATCTTTCTCTCTCTCTCTCTCTCTCTCTCTCTCTCTCTCTCTCTCTCTCTCTCTCTCCCTCTCTTTTTTTTTTTTTTTGGTCTTGTTGCTCTGGGACTTCAAGTACTATATTGAAGAGATACGGAAAGAGTGGGCAGCCTTGTCTTGTCCCTGATTTCAGTGGAATTGTTCCAAGTTTCTCTCTTTTTAATTTGATATTGGCAATAGGCTTGCTTTATATTACCTTTGCTGTGTTTAGATAAATGCCTTATATCCCTGATCTTTCCAAGGTTTTTATTGTGAAGGGCTATTGGATTTTGTCAAATGCTTTTTCAGCATATACTGAAATGATCATGTTTTTTCCTTCAATTTGTTTATGTGGTAGATTATGTTGATGGATTTTTATATATTGAATCACCCTGCATGGCTGGGATAAAACCTATTTGGTCATTTTTATGTGTTCTTAGACTCGGTTTGTGAGTATTATGTTGAGTATTTTTGCATCAATATTCATAAGGGAAACTGTCCTGAAATTCTCTTTCTTTCTTGGGTCTTTGTGTGGTTTATATATCAGGGTGATTGTGGACTCATAGAATGGCAATGTTCCTTCTGTTTGTATTTTGTGGAGTAGTTTGAGAAATATTGATCTTAGCTCTTCTTTGAAAATCTGATAGAATTCTGCCTTGAAACCATCTAGACCTGGTTTGGTTTGGTTTGGTTTTGGTTTTGGTTTGGTTTGGTTTTTGGATGGGAGACTTTTAATGACTGCTTCTATTTCCTTAGGGGTTATAGGACTATTTGACTTATTTACCTGATCTTGATTTAACTTTGGTAAGTGGAATCAATCAAGAAAATTGTCCATTTCGTTTAGATTTTCCAATTCTGTGGAGTACAGGCTTTTGAAGTAAGACCTAATGATTCTTTGGGGTTTTTCAGAATCTGTTGTTATGGCCCTCTTTTCATTTCTGATTTTGTTGATTTGTATGATTTGTATACCATCTTTCTGCCTTTTAGTTAGTTTGGCTAAGGGTTTGTCTATCTTGTTGATTTCCTCAAAGAACAAGTTCTTTGTTTTGTTGGTTCTTTGTTTATAATTTATTTATTTCAGTCCTGTTTGATGATTTCTTGCCAGCTACTCTTTGCATTAGTTTGCTTCCTTTTTTGCTAGAGCTTTCAAGTGAGCTGTTGAGTTACTAGTATGAACTCTCTCCAATTTCTTTATGAAGGCACTTAGTGCTATGAACTTTCCTTTTATCATTGCTTTCATTGTGTCCCATAAATTTGGGTGTGTCTTCTTTTTCATTGAATTTAGAAAATCTTTAATTTCTTTCTTTATTTCATGCCTGACCCAGAGGTCACTGAGTAGGGAGTTGCTCAGTTTCCATGAGTGTGTAGGGTTTTTTTAATTTCTATTGCTGTTGAAGTCCAACTTTAATCCATGGTGATATGATAAGATACAATAGGTTAAATCAATTTGCTTTGTGACTGGCTATATGATCAGTTTTGGAGAAGGTTTAGAGAGGTGCTGAGAGGAAGATATATTCTTTTGTATTAGGGTGAGAAGTTCTGTAGATATCTATTAGGTTTATTTGATTCATGACATCTGTTACTTTCATTATTTCAACACCTTTTTCTCACCAGTGGACAGATCACTGAGACAGAAATCATACTGGACAAAAGCATGACCAAAACCAACTGGGCAAACTCCAAACTCTGTATCTCTATATCTGATGCCCATGCACTCTTCAGCTCTCCAATTCCTTTCAGCTTTGTTGATTGCAACAAACTTCTCTCTCTTGGGCTACTTTCACTCCATGTTGGTAGCTTTCCTCAGCAAGTATCCCACAGCCCTGGCATCTCCAACATCTTGAGGTCTCCAAGACAACCCAGGCTTCACCTTCACAGTTTCACACAATGGTCTCTGTGAATCTTCATGCAGGGACACCCTTGCCACATGCCTGGCCTCAGTGGCTTTCTTTAGTTGTTGAGGGAGATTCCATAACCCCTTTTTTGTATCGTTGGCTCTAAAGCCAGAACCATAAGGCCACAGTTGCCTAGTTCTGCTGATTTCAGAGGCTGGAACATGGCTTCTTTGTTTAAATACATCTTCAATAGATTTGTGGTTTTGATGAGTTCCTTTCCTGTCTAAGCTTCGCTGTCTTAGAATTCAATTTGTAAACCAGGCAGATCTTGAACTAAGATCCACTTGACCCTACCTCCAGAGGTCTAGGATTAAGAGCATGTACCATCAGCCTGGCCAAAATTTGTTTTTAATTCCTTTTCATAAATTGGAAGCTTAGTTGGGTGGGGTCTTGCTCTGAGGGCACCTCTCCCTTTATCACAATTAGCATCAGGCTTTTCCTTAATGTGATTACACTTCCTGGTTCCCCTTTTTTTCTACAACTGCATATTTTGCATTTTTCCTTGCTCAGCTTGCTCCTTTTCATTATAGATCTGCTTGAGACTGCCACTAATAAGCACACTGCCAATGATAGATAGTTTTGAACTCTAAACTGTTAATTCATAACTCTTCAATTTAACCTCGGGCATACTTTTTTGGACAGAGGCAAAAAGCAGTCACATTTCTCATCAAAATATCACAAGGACAATCCCTAGGCCACTTGCTAATAGTCTTCTCCTCTGAAACCTCCTGAGCTGAGCCCCCACAGTTCACTTCACCCTCAGTATCACTGTCTTCCACACTTCTACTAGTATGGTCCATTAAGCCCAGCTTAAACTGTCCCATCACTTTTCTAAAGTCCCAAAGTGTTCTATATTCCCCCAGACAATAGCATAGTCAGGCCTATCTCAACAACACCCCACTTCTGGTACAAACTTCCATCTTAGAGTTTTATTGCTGTGAAGAGACACCATGACCACCGCAACTCTTATGGAGAAAAGTGTTTAATGGAGCTGGCTTACAGGTCAGAGGTGTAGTCCATTATAATCATGGTGGGAAGCATGGTGTCACACAGACACACATGGCACTGGAGGGATAGCTGAGAGTTCTAAATCTTGATCTGCAGGCAGCATAAGGAGAGGGAGCCACTGAGGCTGGCTTGGGCTTCTGAAACTCTAAAGCCTATCCTCAGTAACACACTTCCTCCAACAGGGTCATACCTCCAGATAGTAACACTCCCTATGAGCTGGTGGGGACTAATTTCATTCAAATAACCACATTCTTCAATAATCATATATCAAACAAAATAGAATCCTCACCGTGGCTTACCATAACCTTTATCACATCGACCATGGCCAAGTCTCCTAATTCACTTTTACCTTCTCCTCTGTCACTCCACTTTAGCAACTGGCCTGATGCTGTTTTTCAATTTGTGTTCCTTCTGCCTGTTCCTTATACCTCACAGACCTACATGCTTTTCTCACTCACTTCATCATGCTCCCCTACTCAACCAACTCTTCGCAGTTCCCCAGCTGCACTTCCTAACATTTCCTACCTCATATTCCAGTTTTTCCCAAAGCAACTCTCATTTTATTTTTTAAATAAAATTGTATACATCTGCCATACATAATATGCTTTCCTAAAATATACGTACTTTGTGGCATGCACACATAAAGCTACCTTAGCATGTATATTAATCCCACATTAAGGGAGCAGATGGCTTCTCTAAAACATGCAAGAACTGGATTGGATGACCAGGATTGAAAAAAATCCTAACTGTTGTTAACTAAGATCATAACATTGTACAGTAATTCTCTCTTGAACCTATCCCTTGATTAACTATAACTTTCTATTCTTTGATCTACCTCTCTCTCTTTCCCACCCTGCCCATCTGTGGAAATGTTTTTATATTCTACAGATAAGTGGAATTTGTCTCTCTGAATCTGTCTTATTTCACCTAATGCAATCTGCAGGTTCATTCATATTATGGCAAATGATAGAGTTTTGGTTTTGATATAGCTAATCAGTATTAAATTGTGTATCTCTACCACATCTTCATTCATTTGTCTACTGATGGTCTATGATGCTGGTTGTGAATGAACACTGGGAGTTCATGTATCTTCCATATTCTGATTTCATTTTCTTTGGGTATACATCCAGTCATGGAATTGATAGATCATTTGACGGTTTTATTTGTAAATAAATAAATACCACATACTAACACAGTAATGAAGCCCTAAGCAGATGAATCCCCTGAACAGCCAGTCTTTAAACTTTAAGTCAAATAAATTTTTATTATTTGTAATGAACCTTGTGATGTTCTGTTACAGCAGAAAATGGATTAGGGCATTCTTCCCTCCTCCAACAAGCCCTAAATTTCAAAGCTTCAATTTGATGCCTATTTCCAGCATCCCAGAGGCCTCTTTAGTATCCTTGTCCCCAAGGAGTTTCTACTCGAACTTAAGGCCCTAATTACAGGATATATACAGG
This sequence comes from Acomys percivali, assembly GCA_907169655.1. Lineage (NCBI taxonomy): Eukaryota > Metazoa > Chordata > Mammalia > Rodentia > Muridae > Acomys > Acomys percivali. The sequence goes on along the minus strand of OU015752.1, from coordinate 118,469,174 downwards.
AGCTCTTTTATTTCTAGTGGTCTAAGTCCTAAAGGACCTGGAACTCCACTGTCACCTCTTCCCAGACCTGGTAAGTCTGTCTGTCTGTGAGTTCACTCATACAGAGGACATACTATAAGCTGACCGCAGACCCAAGTACCACTAGGATCATTTCTCACTGAGATTTTCCTGGCTCTTTGGATAACAGCCTATTCTGTCTCAATCAACCCAGTCCTCTATGAAGTATGAATCAGCTCTCCAGGTCACAGGGAAGCCTGTTAGCAGAGTTTAGGTGAGATCGCTGAATCCACACTGCTGGTGAGTTTCTGAGCCAGGATTTGAATTGCACTGATCTTGATCCCTCTATCAAAGAGTGATGAATTGCTTGCAAGTGACTTTCTGATGCTCAAGAGGGGTGAAGAATTTGCTCCTTCCTCATAACACAGCTCTGTTCCTGGTACTTGGGCACCTGTTCTTACGTGTTCTAGGTTAGGCCTGTCTTACATCAAACGCTAAAATGATTCTAACAAGACAAATAGATGAGAGACTACTTGCTATTCTGAGAAAATTATGTGGAAAAGGCTGATGTATATCTGTTTGACTGCAAAATGCAGATGAATCGGGGGAGGGAACCTAGGGTATAAACAGACAGCTACAGACATAGAAAAAAGAATGAAAAGAATGTTGTAAGAGCATCCAGTATCACCTACACCATGAATGGGCTGGGCAAACAAGCTGCTCAGCCCTCAGCTAGACATCACTAAATTAGACAACCAGGATCCTCATGAATGCTGGTGATGGTGTCCCAAGTTCAGCCTTGCATGACTGCCCTACCATCTTCCCATGCTGGATGTTTTTAATGAATTCTAACTCAGATATCAATGGCAGCTAGGAAATAAGAAGATCAAAGTCTATACTTCAGCCCTGACAGCAGCTTTCCTGGAATCTAAGCACAGTATATTCAGTGCCTATGCTTCCAACTTCATTTCCTCACCTATGCAAATGCAGCTAAGGCTGGGAGGGGGCCAGTTTAGGGAGGTATTGACACTGTGGTACGTAAAGCCAGAATGAAGAACAGGGTGAAGTTCTTTGCATGGACATTCAAGAGATAAGTAAATCTGATGTGATGGTTAATTAGCTCAGAGGAGGACGGAGGAAAAGAAATGGGTCTGTTTTCTTCATACCTAAGTTATTTAACTTCTCTCTTTGTCAGAGAAATTCTATCTTAGGGGAAAAGAAAGTGTCACATATGTAAATATGTGAGTCTGAATCTTCTGAATGCAGCCTTTCCCATGAGTCTTTGTGGGGTGGGGCATTTGGCTTACCCTTCCACATCACTGTTCATCATCAAAGTGAGTCAAAACAGAAACTCAAATAGGGCATGGACCTAGAGACAGGAACTGACGCAGAGGCCATGGAGGGGTGCTGCTGACTGGTTTGCTCCCCCATAGCTTGCTCAGCTAGCTTCCCTATAGACCAGGGCCACCAGCAGAGGAATGGCACCACTTACAATGTCCTAGACCCTCTCCCACCAATAACTAATTTCAAAAATGTCCTACGGCTTGCCTACAGACTAATCTTACAGATTTCTCATGAGTCTTTTCTTGTCAATATATATGGACACACAAAATCACAAGCTTAGGCAGCATGCTCATGCCATTTCACAAGGTCCCCACACACTCTGATTTCCTCTGGCCCTGACCCTTCCAGCCACCATTTGGCAGGAATCCCCTGTGGAGATTATTAGTTCCAGGACAGATGATGGAACTATCACAAAAGATTACATAATTAAATAGAGATAATGAGATAGATGGGGACAAGACGACTTATTCCAGAGTGACAGCTACAGCTAGCACTGAGATGGAAAAGAGGCATCTTGCCATAACAGTTCACATTGGAAAGCCCTCTCTTTCATCCTGCCTTCTCCAGGGCAGTTTCAAAGGTCCCTGGGTGCAGGTGGTTGATGTTGGTAACCACATGGAATACTGCATTTTAGGTTGGGGACAAACTGTAGTATCTCCAGATGATCTTACTGGTTTCAGTTAGCAAACAGGAGACAGTTGTGGCCCATCATGTCATCAACCCTTCTTTTCATGGGAATTCTGGTTTTGATGCTTATCTTTGTTTCCTTTCCATCAGCATCTCTCCTCTACTGTCCTCTTCCCATATTTTTTACTTGATATGATATCCCCACTCCCTTAAATTCTCAAATATTGCTGGCTAGTATATAAGAAAAGTGAGAGATGGCAGGAGATCAGAAATATGTGTGTGCCAGAAAGTGTGGACTGGAGATACATCAACTGCTCAGCATTATCTTTTGACCAAATTAGCTCTTTTTGCTAACAGGTATTGTGCTTCATTGATGATAAAAAAAATTCACATCCCATCCTTTCATGTGCCTTGAATTTTTATTAAAGAATATACACCTACCACCACCAACTCTACATCATCTCACCTGCTTCTGCCAACAGAGCTGTATGGGACACCTGAAGCAAGTCCAGGATCTTTCTAAACATAAGCAAGGAAATCTATCCATCACAAGCTATATAAGATACTTGGCCCTTCATCTGTGTTTTGATATTTCTGGTCAAACTTTATTTCAGTTCTTATACATGAGCTATTATGGGTTCAGGTGATTTGGGGCTTGGGAAAACCATCTAAAATGCCTTTATTCTCCATTTATTTCTCTTCAATAATAATCTTCACATCTTGAAAAGGAACCATATTTGAGGCTCCCTTCTAATCCAGCTGACCCTGTATTATTACCACCACCTGTGTATTGTCACACAGCAAATGGATCTAAAGAAAAAAATAATGCTAGAAACTTGCAAAAGGTTCATAGGCAGAGAGAACTATGTAAATATCTCTAGTTCTTACTTTGACCATGGAAATGGTTCTATAGCCATGACCCTCACCCCATCCCACAGCAAAGACATTATTATATTGCACAAAAGTGAAAAGGGTTTCCTTGAACCTTGGTGATACTAACCCATCTCCTGCTTTGTATATTCCTCAGGGCCCTACAGTCCTCTCATCCCAGATGTTCTTCTGGGGAATTTAACTCAACTGTTTCTGCTGCCATTCAGCTACAGCGTAAAGATGGTCCCAGCTGCCCCATCCCTTAAGGCTTCATAGAGTTTAGAGCAAAGCAGTGAGATCCTCCATACACACTCTTCTTTGGCCTGACCATGCAACACATAAACCACAGCCATCAAAACCCAAGCTCCTTCCTGCTCATGGGAATCCCTGGCCTGGAGGCATCCCACTTTTGGATTGCATTTCCTTTTTGCTCCATGTATGCCTTGGCAGTTCTTGGCAACATGGCAGTTCTGTTGGTGGTGCGCTCTGAGCCTTCACTGCACCAGCCCATGTACCTGTTCCTGTGCATGCTGTCCACTATTGACCTGGTGCTCTGCACCTCCACTGTGCCCAAGCTCCTCGCACTCTTTTGGGCAAATGCAGCTGAGATTGCCTTTGGGGCCTGTGCTGCCCAAATGTTCTTCATTCATGGGTTCTCGGCTGTAGAATCTGGTATCCTGCTATCTATGGCCTTTGACCGCTACTTGGCCATCTGCCGGCCACTGCACTATGGGTCGTTGCTGTCCCTAGAGTCAGTGAGCAAGTTAGGGGCTGCTGCTCTGCTTCGTGGCTTGGGGCTCATGACCCCACTTACTTGCCTACTGGCGAGGCTGAGCTACTGCGGCCGAGTGGTGGCACACTCCTACTGTGAGCACATGGCTGTGGTGAAGCTGGCTTGTGGGGGCACACAGCCAAACAATATATATGGCATCACAGCAGCCACATTAGTAGTAGGAACAGACTCCATTTGTATTGCCATATCCTATGCACTCATCCTCCGGGCTGTGTTGGGCCTCTCCTCCAAGGAGGCCAGAGCTAAGACCTTTGGCACTTGTGGCTCCCACCTAGGTGTCATCCTTCTCTTCTACACACCGGGGCTTTTCTCGTTCTACACACAGCGTTTTGGCCAACATGTGCCCAGGCATGTGCACATCCTCCTGGCTGACCTCTACCTGGTTGTACCGCCCATGCTCAACCCCATCATCTATGGGATGAAAACCAAGCAGATCCGAGATGGAGCACTCCGGCTACTGAAGAGGGGTCCTGCCCAATCATAATGCTATAAGCTCAGCCTCCAGCCCTTATTCTGATTTTTCTCCAGCCCTTGAGCAATGTTCACATAGATACCAACACAGATGGAAGGCAGAAAATCCTCACTCAACGGTATCACTACTTTAATATGAAGATTATCAAGTTTTAGAGGAGGCATCATTCGATGTTTGCTACTTGTGTTAGGGGTCATGGTGTTCAGGAACATTTACCTAAGAAGAGATACAGCTTCCAAATTGTGGCTTCCCTGGAAATGCCACTGTCTAACATTTTTATCTTTCAAAGGATGTTGATTAAATGAAAGAAATGTGGTTACTGGTGTGATAAAGAAAATCCCACCCACAGGCTGCTATGAGCACCAGCAAGTTCCTTTTTATTGCTGACAAATATTGCATTTTGCAAATGCACCATAGTTTAACTATCTGATCTTGGACATGGGTTATTTTCCACTTTGAGCTATTAGGAAATAAAGCTGTTATTATTTCTTAACCTACAAGTAATAATTACTAGGACCAAGTGTAGATAATATGTTTTATAGAATCTGACTAATTGCTTTGTTCAACACAGTGGTACTGTGTTACAGTCTTGTCAGTGATGTCAAACAGCTCCCAATTTTCCCTCCTGATCATCTTTGATAGTGTTATTGTCTTTTTTCCCATTTTAATCACTCCAGTGAGTGTAAGCTAGAAGAAATCCATTGCAAAGTTACTTTGCATTTTTATAACTAATTATGTTAAGTAATCTCTATCATGTTTACAATTCATGAATGTTCTATTTATGAAATTTTTCAGTCTTTTGCCCATATTTACATTTTTCTTGTTTAGTATTGTCTGAAATGTCTATTTGCTCTGGATCCAAGTTATCTGCCAAGTATACATCCTGAAAATGTTTGTCAGGTTTTGTAATTCGCTTTGTTTTCTTAATGCTGTCGTTTACTTAAAAATGCAAGTTATAGTGAACTACAAATCATTTTGTCCATGGCTTGTTATTGACTTCATAGACTTACTTTTTAATTTACTGTGTATGGCCCAAAACAAATAACAACTATTATGGCAAAAAAATTAGAACTCAAGATTTGTTTTCACATGTGGATATCCAGCTGCTCCAGCAATTTTTGTTAGAAATCCTTCCTCTGTCAAACTGAGCTGCACTGAACTTTGTCACGTCCAGAGGTCAGAGGGCACACTGCAGGAGTCAGTTCGCTCCTCCTAACATGTGGTGGGTTCTGCAGATCAAGCTCGGGTCATCAACTTTGATGGTGAATGAGCTGAGCCATCTCATCTACCCCGCTTTTTAAATTTTTTATCTGTAAAGTAGTCAAGGTTAGCAAAATGTTTCAAAAACTAGTTCCTGTGTGAGTTCTTTCATTTTTCCTATTAATAGTCTACTTAAATATATGGTGTCAAAATCTGTCTTCTACATTGGTACAGTATTTGGAGTTTTTAGTTAGTGTGTACTATTTGTACAATATAATAAGCTATTAAATGCCATAGTGCATCTGAACGTTCCGTCATCTTTATATTGAGAAACTTCTATAAAGTACATGATGTAATTTGATCATACTTGCCCCCAATAGCCATACATTTTCCCTTCCCTTTCTTTCCCTCCAGTCTCCTTCTTATTCCATAACTGATACTCTGCTCTTTCTATACATTTGGGATTTAATAAACCTAGTTTTAGTCAGATTTTCTATTTTCAATATATTTCAGTTGACTCCATATTTTCTCTAAAGTAATATGTCAATATAGGTATAAAATTGTTCACAGAACTCTGTGGTCCTTATGTACGTATGACTTGTTAAGTCTTTTACTTATGATATAGAGTGCATGTACCTCATTTTTCCATCATGTTTTGGGGAGAGGAAATATACCCATATTGTTACTTTTTAAAATCAATTAGATTTTATAGATATTTGATTTTGATTTTGATTCTTTTTTGTCTTTTACTGAAATCTTCTATTTTTATTTCTCTTCATATCTTCATCTTCTATGTCTGCCTTCTTAAGGTAAAAACAGGTCCACAGTCTAGACTCAGGGAGGTGGAAGAAACTGAATCTCAAAGAGAACAGCAAATGCCTTGCACGGCACCTGGTTTGGCATGTAATTTCATGTCCCAGACAATGAGAAACTATTCTTTTTTGTCATAAAAAGATGGTGATGCTTACAAGATTGAAAAGTTCAGAGATAGAAGGAGACCCAACAGTTTTAGGCTTATGAATCCAAATATCTCATCTCTAACTTTGGAAGCACCATAATTTCATATTCAGAAAATTTGACACAGGTGACCTATTCAATAGCACATCCCATTGTCTTTATTTCTCTGGCATCCCTAACATAAAGATTCTAGACTTCTTCTCAGCAGTCTGTCCTCCAACTATAGGAAAGTAAAGTCTACCTCAAAGCTTCCATTGAAATTCCAGGTTTTGTGTTGTGTTTTAAGTTAGACTGTCATGAGCCCATCATTTCCCCTTACAAAGACATTTATCTATGAGGATCCAAGTGCCATCAAAATCAACCAGCCTACATCATAATCCCTAAAACCACCATATCCTCAGAACATCCAAGCATTTCCCCTTTCCTTACCTTCCACCTTTGCTTCATCCTAAACAAAACAAAAACCAGAAAGTCTTTAGTAACAAGACAGCACTGTGACAGGTATTATCACTACTCTACTTCCCAGCAGCAACGTGGACCCTCTTACTCTCAAACAACATCAAATGGCCAGATCATACCCTGACAGTTTCTTTATACTATCTACTGGCTTTTTCAGTTTCTCTAGAAAGCGAACCCTGAGGCAAAAACTGCGTGGCAAACACTGTATTAGACGGTGTGGCATTTTATTAGGAGTGAAGGAAAACAGGAGTGAAAAAAGAAGACTCAGCTGATGGCTCCGCATACCAGGTATCCTCCTATGGGCTCTGAGGAGGTCTGGCCTTGTGACATAAATGTCATAAAAGGAGATGAAACATGAGTTATCCTCGTCTTCTGTTGGTTAAAGTCCATGTCTATCATGAATTCATTCCCTTGTACTTCAAGTTTACAAATATCCACAGCAGCCGTGGAAAGGAGCCCACCAGAGCTTAGAAGACAAGCTGTGTGTCCTGCAAAGGGTAGAGCCAGAGAAGTGGCCTAAGCCCCTTGGAGGAGCCCAGAAGATCATGAATGAATTCCAGATATTGGCCACTGTTAGAGTCTGATTTTGCTTTGACCTGATTGTTAACTGTGTCTTTTTTTTTTTTTTTTTGAATTAAGAAAGTGATCATTTTTTATTTTATAGAAGCCCACAGTTGGGAGAATGACATATTAAGGAGAGTCTAGGTTTTAAAAGAGACATTGGATTTTTAAATCTACTGAATTTTAAAGTGTTTGAATTTGTAAAGATGGTGGGACTTTGTAAGTTTACAAAATGTTTATATTAATATGTGATCTTGGGGGTGAACAAGAAAAGAACGGTTTGGGCTTATGTGTCAAGTCAACAAGGGGTCAGTTGTGCTGACTAGCATAACAGAGCCGCAGACCTTAGTAGGTCCCCAGACCTTAACACAGTTCAGGCCATAAAACTCAGCACCACCTGCCAAAAGGAAAACGTAGACTCGATCCATCAACGTTCGTAGTTCTGAGAAACTCTCTAAATGTACTAACCTTGCTTTTTGGTTTCTGTAGTTCCTCTTTCGGGTAAACGTTCTTTCTAACTGACATATGTCAACCCAGTGTGTGTTTTGTGCTTAAAAGTTCTCCCTGAGAAAGGCCCAGGGTTACACTGGGATCCCAAATGCTAAGTGCCATCGCCAGATGGCTAATAAAGACTTGCTATTGACTTAAATCTGTATCTAAGTAGTCTCTGGTGGTTTTATGTCAACTTCACACAAAGCATAGTCACCTGAGTTTTGGAGATACATAAATTTAGTCTACCTAGGCACAATGCTTTCTTAAAACACAAAAATCTTGGAATATACCATTAAATGTGGACTTTTTCCTCATACAGGCTTAGAACATAACTCTAACCTCTGTGTCTATTAATTTCAAATGCCTGATCATAAGAAAAATCTTAATGCTTGGGAAAATGTTTATCCATTCAATAGCACATTTTTAAATGCTTTTATTTCCTGAGATGAGAGAGTGAGGTGAGAGCTATACCCAAGTTTTACAAATACATGGCTTGGCCTAAGTCCAGAGCATGTCTATATATCTACCCCTAGGCTTACGCCTGGAAACTTCTAGTCTCCATGCAATCTAATCTGCAAGCCGAGACCTTGACGTTTTCAGCTTCAAAGATTTGTCTGCCAACCTATGCCTAGAATGTTTCCAGCCTCCAAGACTTACTGCTGAATAAGCTCACCCTCTCTAATTCTTTCTGAACTCTGGCTCGCTGGTTCAATTCAACTGTTCAGGCTCAAAACTCTTCTCCCAACTGACTGATTCAAACTGGATTCTCTCTGATTCTCATTGAATTGCTCTGATTGGAAAAATTGCCTCTGAACTCCATGAACTTAACTGCATGAACCCAACTGAACTGCACTGAACTATACTGTACTCCCAAACTCTACTGCATTGTCTCCTCAAACTCTCCTGCTCTTTCTCTGCACAGCTCTTAAGTAGCTCCTCTTTCCTGTTTGCTCTCCTGAGAGTTTGGTGAATCCTATCTCAGACTCATTCTGTCAAATCTTTCTCTGATTTTTCACTTTGCCTACACCTCAATTAGACATCATTATTTGGGACTAAAGGTGTGTACTAAGTGTGTGTCTGTATTCTAGCCATATCATACAGACCTGGGTCTTTGTATGTGAGCCCTGTCCAGACCAGTCATGGTGCTGGATTAAAATTCCTCTACACACGTTGAGTCTTTATATACCAACAAAATGTACAATAAGTTGAGGAACACAAGATTTTGCCCAATGGAAAATTCTATCTCTGAAGAAGGGCAGCAGTAAATTACAATAAATGCCTACAAAAGACAAGACAAAACATAGAAGGGCTGCTATGAACAGGGCTTACATGAAAAACCCTCTAGAAATCTCTAGAAATAGGAGCCTAGGGGCGAGGGAGATAGATCAGTCAATAAAGTGCTTAAGAGAAATGACAGCAAAGGTTGTCCTCCGGTCCACACATTCATTTATTCATCTGTGTATGTGTGTGTGTGTCACACACACACACACACACACACACACACACACACACACAAGCCTTTCAAGAAGACTATAAACAGCAGTGAGAGAGCAAGTCCCTCCTCCTCCAGCTTCTCCCCCAATTCTGAGGCATAGCAATTTCTTCCTCTATAAAAAGGAAATACCAATACAAACCTCCAATACTAGACAAGGTCTAAATGTCCTTTTTATAAATGCTCCTAATGGGCAGGTCAACATCTACTTCAGTTTAACTATGTTGTGAAAAATGTATTTATGGTGCAGGTGACAGGGATTAGACAACTCTCAAATATAATCTCAAACTAGAAGAGGTCTCTTGGGGTTTCTACAGCTTGGGGGAAGTATAATTAAATTAGACATATGATCTGGATGTGAAGAAGTTGTTGTCAGATAGCTAGGCAAGGTCACTGCTCAGATATATGGGTCCCAAGGGATACATGGAATTAAGTTATACCATTACTACATTTTTATATGTTTCTTGATATTCTACACATACATCCATTTCATCTTTACCTCTTTGCAGTGTAAGGGCACTTACAACTTGAATCAATACTACCTCTAATAAATTGTGTAATGTGAATGATTATAACAGATGTTCCCATTGGCTCAGTAGAAGTTATATAATCAGTTGCATTTGCTAGGAATGCAGTCTGTTGCTTATTTATTTAAAGGATAAAATGCCTATGATACTCTAAGCCATATTAATCAATAGGACTGGATAAGTCAAGAAACTGGTGCTTAGAGTAAAAAGGGGAAAAAACAGTAATGAAATGGCCAATGCACATCTAAAGATCCTCTAGTGCTGAACTGTGTGCTCTATGCAGTTAAATCTCCACACCTCTATAAGGTGGGTGTCTTATAGAGATGGAGACTAAAAGTGATGCAGTTAACTGAAGGTCAAAGTGTATTATGAGACAGAATATGATTTTTAAACTTGTGTTTTGCACATACCCATGCAGGGTCAACACAAAGTATGACCAGAAGCATTACATTCATGTGTGGGAACATTTTTATTGACACTAAAATCACTAACAATCTCTACCAGAATAAACTAATAACAGAGCATTTTAGAGGCCATCTCTGGACTCCTTACTGTGTCTTGCTCAGCTATTTTATAGTTAGTTGGCTTGTAAAGGAAAGGAAAGGATTATGGGTCGGGTTGAGATGTCTTCACAGTGAAAGTGAAGCGGTAGAAATATGGGATCTACCAGCTCATAATGTCATAGCAGCCATGAAACATCCGTGCTGCGTTGACAGAGAGTAAACACTAAGAGACATCACCAACGGGGCTCAAGAGATGGCTCAGCAGATTAGAGGACCTGAGTTTGATCTTCAACACCTACCTGGTAGCTGACAACTACCTAAAAATCTGGTTCCAGGAATCTGGTACCCTCTTTTGACCTCCACACATGATGCACATCCAAATATACAGACAGAACACTCATGCATATTTCTGGGTACCTGGGAGAAGCAGGATAGAGGAAACGAGGGGGAGAAAGTGATACAGTTCTATTTCAATTAAAATATATGTCAAAGGGCATTCATATATATAAAAAAATCTTTAGAAATTAAAAAAAAAGGAGAGAAAAGAGAAAGACATTGGCAAGCTCAGAGATGCTGTCACATAAGCTGGACAAAATCCAGGATCCTTACAGTCCTAGGCTGAGTGTCTGGTGACCAAGCTTCATTCTTTTGATCTTATGAGTGGGAATGTTCGGGGCTCTGGGTTCTAATGTGTTTGTTTGCTTGTTTGTTTGTTTGTTTGTCTATTCATGATTGTAATCCTGAATATCATCAAGTCAGCCACTAGTTTCTGAGAGAGGCTGGTAAAACCTTCAGTGAAAATGGGACTTCCTTCCAGTCCAGCGCTTTTTTGTGCCTGGGCAGGCAGGTGGAGCAGAAGAGAGGACAAACCAAATTTACTGATGTTGTTGGCAGGTAGTACTAGATAAAATATGTCAAAATGGAAATCCGGAAGCCAGGCCTCCATCATCTGTATTCTTATTTTCCAAGCTCCCATGGGGGGAAAAATCCATTTTACCTTTGAGCACGCAAGCAATGGCTTTCCCAGCCCAAACTTCAAAACTTGTGATATATTGCCCTTGTTCCTTGATCTCCAGTGACACTGTCTGTGGCCTCAGATGTGGCCTCACAAAGAGCTCCTGCTACTTATTGCCATGCACAGGCCGCTGACTTACTCAGAATTCACACAACAGTGACCAGAGTGTAAAGGACACAGCAGGGCAAAGAAGCTTTCTAATCACATGTCCTTGTTAGAGATTCACAACTCTCCTGGCTCCCCAGTTCCTCTCTCTCTCTCTCTCTCTCTCTCTCTCTCTCTCTCTCTCTCTCTCTGTCCTCAGCTCATAAATATGTCAAATGACCATAACCATTAGTCTTGATTGTCTAGATAGCCATAATGTAAACGTCCTGTCAAATGGACCCAGCATGGTTTATGGTTTATGTCCATTTCCACCAAAATTGTCCATATTTACTCAAGAAGTATTTGAACAATTTAAGTCAAGAGAAATGACAAGAATGGGGTGAGAAGGTCTCCCAGAAGTTTGGAATCAGTTTCCACTGTGTCCTTGGCTCCTTCACAAGCTGCTGTCTTGGAAGAAGCCACCCTCTTGGGGTATAAGAAAATGGAATATTATCCCCAAAGCACCTGGCATCCATGCAACATCATTGCGTTCTAGTTTGCATATTAGCTGCCTGCTCCCCTCACAGGCCTTAGACATTCAGATCTCCCAATACTCTGCCCTCCTGAGGACTAGTTGTCAATCTCTTACCCCTGCTCTCCCCTACTCATGGGCCCATTGTATGCATGGAGTCCCTATACAGAAGGTACTATTCTTGGTGTTAATGATGTATCAGTGGAACAAAGCAGCTGATCTCTTGCCTCATGGAGCCTGCACACTATAGGTCAACTGCTGTGGGTGTGAATGAAAGTCTAGCATTACTCATGGTACCTAAGATACAAGTACTCCCCAGAAATACCTTCCTTAAGTTTGACAATACCAAACTTTTTAACTAAAAGCAAAGGTACACAGGAAAAAAATAAGCCTACTTCTCAAGATGAAACACATACCTGGCACTGTTGCAGGACCAAGAACCTGTGGCTAGACAGGTCATGGTCTCTAACGGAGAATCGATTAGTAGTATTCTGCTTAGTGGACATAGTGTTAAAGCAACTGCTAATGACTTGTCATTAACACCCATAGATTAGTGCATCTCCCAAGCCTCATCAGAGAAGCTTCTTTCTGAAGTACATAGTGATTAATTCAGACACCCACAATTTGTCAAGGTGGCACAGCTATATTTAATGGGAACAGCAAAAGTCATAAAGCCAACACAGCTGTTTGACAAAGATCCAGCAAAGCTGAGCCGAGTGATGCAATTACTATCCTATGGTCTCCTACTTTCTGGGCTTAATCTCCACGTGTTGCATGCTTGGAGTCTTTTATTATTTCTATAACTTGGGAGTATCAGATTGATAGAAATTTTCTTATGAGTCATTTACACCTTCTCCCAGGAGTACTGCTTTTCAGCTCCCCGAAGAATGTCCTGACCATAATACCCCCCTCCCCGCTTTTAGGGAGATATCCTTATCTGGCCCTACTTGAGGGTCTTTCTTATGCTCTAGAGGTTGTGACTCAAATAAAGATGCCAGAAACCTTCTTATGAGGCTCTGACTCAAAGATATTCTTAGAACATCTGCCCCTGCACTTACTCATGAACAAGATAATCATAACAAAGAAAACATAAAGAGTAACCAAGATTCAGTGGGCTAAAGAAATTGGTAACAGATCAAATTAAAAGCCTCTTCCTACTACTAATGAACAAAGAATGGTATGAATAAACGATAAAAGAATAAAGTATAAAGACCTCCCTTTTCCTAGAAAAAGTTAATTCATACAGGGCCACTATGGTGTCATATGACCAAAAAAACTAAAGAATACCAAGATTAGACATATAAACAAATCCCACAAATATATAAAATATAAATGTTGTATTATGCCAGAAATTGAATAAGAACAGCAGCAGCGTTGGCCTGAAGATTTCTCTTGGACCTAATGACAATTTGTGCTCTGACTATTAAAAGTTGATAATGCACTGCTTGGAACACGACAATCTGCCCGGGCTGGCTTAGAGATTTTCTTCCTGTCTAGTGCCCTTGAAACTACAAGAACTACCAGTCTGAAAACATGCTGCTGTGCTTTGGCAAAATATGCCCTTGAAACTTCAATATTGTTAAAAGTTGGGTAGTGGGGTTGATGAGGGATACTGATTGTAAAAGACAATTCTGTTCTATCATGGTTTATTGATGATGACTAAATCTATGACCAAGAGGAAGTTGAAACATGTGTCCAGTACAAAAATGATATGATCTATGGTTTGGAACTACATGCATCTATCCCTGCCCACTGAGTTCTGTATAAACAAAGAAGCACTCTAACTGCCAGTCAGTCAGGCTGCAAAACTCCTCCCTATCCTCATACCTGACTCATTCCTCCCTCTCTCCTCTTGCATGCACCCCTTTTCTGGCCCTATCCTCACCCAGGGCTGGACCCTAGCATCAAGGAGCGAAGAATAAGAGACTCTAAATGTTCAGCCGTAAATGGGGCATGTATATTATGACCTCTGTTCCCACGGCTCAGGAATCACCGCAAAAAGAGATGAGGAAAATATTGTAAGAGCCACAGGCAGTGGTGACTATACAGAAACAATGTTTTCCAGGTACAGCAGGGTAGTTGCATGTGGACTGACAGCAACAGAGACAGTGTGCACAAGATCTCTGTGGGCTTAGACCAGACAAAAATCTTACCATGGAGAAGGGATGGGGCACAGAGCCCCACCTCTAACTGAGGAGCTATTGGAAATTGATAGCTGTTGGGAGAAAGATAGTCTATTTTCTTTAAGGATGTGGCCACTGGTAGGTCATGTACATCCTAGTGAATGGTTGGGTACCCGCAAATATATGAGCAGTACAAATTGGACCTGATGGTTTAGTTTGGTTCAGTTTTTTTAATGAAGACACAAAGTTGAACAGGTAAGGAAGGGAGTGGATATGGGAGGAATTGAAGATGGTATGAATGTGATCAAAATACAATGTAGGAAATTCTCAAGCAATTTTCTAAGATGTAGTTACCTTTCCCTAAGCTGCAAGTAAGTGCAACGCTGTCATCGTTTGTTTTTATTGTTGTTGGTTTTTTTTATTTGTTTGTTTGTTTGGTTGGTTGGTTTGGTTTGGTTTGGTTTTTTTTGGTCATAAGAGCCACTTAATACAAAACTTGGGGGAAGACAAATAAGCACAGCTTACCTCAGTTCTTCCACAGATCTCTGCAAGAAATGCAAAGAGAAACCTAGCATTCAGGAGAGATGCCTGTGTGGACAGTGTGCCAATTAGTTTTAACCATCAATTTGACACAGCCTAGAATCGTCTGAGAAGGAAATCTCCCCTGAGGGATTTCCTTGATCAGATTGGTCTGTGGGCATGCCTGTGGAGGGCTGTCTTGTTTGATCAATGGCCCAGCCCACACTAGGTGGCACCATGCCCTGGGCAAGGCATCCTGGGCTGTATAAGAGTGGAAAGGACCGGCTGAGTACCAGCAGACTAGAAGCCATGTGTTTATTCTTTTTCTGCTCTTAACTACAGATATGGTACTTCAGGTTCCTGTGCTGGCTTCCATCCAACAACAGGCTACCTGTAAACAAAATAAAGCCTTTCCTCCCCTGTGCTGCTTTTTGTCTGCGTATCTTATTACAATAGCAGAAGTGAAACTAGAACAGGTTGATGCTACCATTCTGCCAGTGAGATTAGCAGCCTGGGTAAGAGTGTCACAGCGTGTGTGAATCTAGGGTGGTTCAGCTCTGCCTTCATAAAACATGGAAAGGATTATCAGTGTGGTACTCCGATATGCTGTGTCGGAAGTCTGTAATTATAGAGGCCAGGAGGGACTCACAAAGGGTTCAACAACTAAGGCATTCAAACGCCTCAAAAGTTGACCTCAAAAGTTCCCTAACACCTCGCCCAACCCCAGATTCACAGTGGTCCACTGAGGTCATGTACCACTGGGCCCTTCTGCCCTAGGAAACTTCAACCCTCTTCTGCTGGAAACGCCTTAAGAAGCCCTGACGGATCTGCTTTGACTTGATGCTGTAGACAACAGGGTTCATGAATGGTGGCACCAGGAAGTGCAGGTTGGCCATGAGCACAGCCAGAACTGGATAGCTGTGTTTCTCCACTCGGTGCAGCACAGACAGCCCCAACTTGGGCAAATAAAAGATGAGGACGATGCAGAGGTGTGAGACACACGTGTTGAGCGCCTTGAGCCGTTCCCCAGGTGTTGCAATGCCCAGCACAGTCCGTAGGATCAGAGCGTAGGACAGCATGATGAGGGAAGAGTCGAGGCCCAGTGAGAGTAGGATTGATACCAGGCCAACCAAACTGTTGATCCGGGTGTCTGAGCAGGCCAGTCCCACAAGGTCACAGTGCAGGCAGTAACAGTGGGAGAGGGTACTGATCTGAGGAAAGAGCAGACGCCGCAAAAGGATGGGTCCGGGGAGGTTGAGCAAGACGGCCCGTACCAGAATGGCAGCTCCGACTTTTACCACTACTGAGTGGGGGAGGATTGTGGCATAGTGCAGAGGATCACGGATGGCAATGAAGCGATCAAAGGCCATGGCCAGCAGCACACCAGATTCCACATAGGTGAAAGCATGGATGAAAAACATCTGGGCCGCACAGAAATCGAAGGGCAGCTCCCGAGTACCCAGCCAGAAGAGCCGTACCATGGTGGGGAAGGTGGAGGCACAGAGGCCCAGATCAGAGGCTGCTAGCATGGACAGGAAGATGTACATGGGTTCGTGTAAAGCTGGATCTGTGCGGATCAGGAAGAGGATGATGCTGTTGCCCAGGATGGAAACGACACAGATGAGGTTGATGGGAATAGAAACCCAATGATGGGAGGCTTCCAAGCCTGGAAAGCCGGTGAGGAGGAAGGTAGAGTGACCAGGAGTGCTGGTATTGCAGAACATCATGACTCCAGGAGGAAATTGTCCACCCTATGAGAAGGAGACATTCATTCATTCATGTGGTTGCTGAGGTAGAAAGGAAGAGCTGACTCATAGCCATTAAAACCAATACTCCTGGGCCGGGCAGTGGTGGTCCATGCCTTTAATCCCAGCACTTGGAGGCAGAGGCTGGTGGATCACTGTGAATTTGAGGCCATCCTGGTCTAGAAAGCGAGTCCAGGACATCCAAGGCTACACAGAGAAACCCTGTATCAAAAAAAAATAAATAAACAAAACACTCCTCTTGCTTCTCTGAATAAAGTGTTTCTGAGTCAATCTCTGATTATTGCTAACTGACTTTTCTTTAGCCAATCAGCAGCTACCTTCACTTGGGCCTGGGCAATTTCCATTTTCCACCTAAGTGAAACCTGAGAGCCTAACCTTCCAGAGAGCCTTCTCAGACTACATTTCACCCTTTAAACATTTTTAAATTTTTGGCTAATGTGTAATAATTGTACATATCTTTGAGGAACCACGTGATATCTCAATACATACATACAATGTGTAGTGGTCAAAATAGCCTCTTCAAGTGTACCCACTGATGACAAATTTCCTGTGAAGATGAGTTGGCTTAAAATAAGTGGCCAAGGTTTCCTTAAAGTCTGAGCAACAAGGTGGGAGTTTGCCAACTGCAATTTTATTAGTGTTTTCCCCAGTTCTGTGTCCTCCTTATCCTCTACATAAAGCCTTCATGTGTGATTCTGACTCTGTGATCATGATCTAGCTACACACTCAACTAAAGAGCATTTTCCTTTTAAACAGCCCCTTTCCGCCCTCTTACTACACACACTCTTCTATGGTGTCAACTACTTTCAAGTTCTCCTTAGTTGGGAACAGAGGACTGAGGCTGGCAGAACCCAAGGGCATCACGTGATGTCAGACAAAGCTATAGAAGCTTCCAGTATCCCTGGCTTAATAAAGCTCTGCCAAAGAGCCCAGACTGAGGTGTGTGAGCAGTCCTGTTCTTACAGGCTGACACATCGCTTTCTCTCAGCTTCCCTCCTCAGAACACAACTGCCTTCTTGGTCCACTAAGCAAGCACACTGGTTGTGTCATAGATTGAGTGAACAAATCACTAATCTCTCCGTCTCTCCCCAATACCACAGTCCATTTCCTGTGGGCTCCTGTTTCCTTTCCTTTGTTTTATCCGTGAAACACTCAAAATACCTGTCCTTTCACTCTAGAGCTTATTCTCCTAATCAACTAATCTTTGAACTATTTCCTCTCTTCAGATCCCAACGATTAGTTAATTATGCCAAACCATCGTCATTTCTCTGAGTAATGAAATAGTTCCAATGTCCTATTTTCTTCAGTCTTTGTGTATTTCAGCTTGTTTTCAAATTTCCACTTGAGTTATACTCAGAATATTTACTAAAATTTCAGTATGAATACTTAAATTATTACATATACACCCAGAATTAATAAATTAAATATATATATATTAGGGTTCTAATTTGTTTTAGCAACTTTGGCTTTGTTTAATGAACATTGGTGGTTCCCTGGTGCATGGAGGTTCAAATCTAAGCAAAATCTCCCATAGTGAGTCCAAAAGAGAAAAGACCTAGACCATCTTACATCACCAGTCTTTTCAATCATCTTTCCCCTTAAGATATACTTCTGCTCATCAAATTTGCTATGTTTGATCATTTAAAAATACCTTGACTAGGGTATAGCATATGCACAAATCTGCATGCATATCAAAGCTGTAAAACTTGATGGATTTTCACAAAGTGAGTGTATTTCTGTAACCAAATATTGAAGGCTGGAAGATGGCTCAGAGGGGAAAGGTAGTTGCCGGGGAAACCTGGTGTGAGTCCACTCTGCAGAGGCCATGTAAAGGTGGAAGAAAAGAAAGAGTTCCACAAAGTTACCATCTGATCTCCACACGTGTGCCATGGCATATGCACTCACACGCACGCGCGCGTGTGCGCACACACACACACACACACACACACTACATTTTTAAATAAGAAACCAAATGTTTTCAGAATCTTCAAGTCCTAGGACCCCCTCCAATGATTCCATCCTCTCACTATCCTGATTTATGACACCAAAGATTAATGCTATAAATCTTGGAACCTTATATAACTAGAATCATACAGCATTCACTTGTGGATGCAACTCGTTCAAATTTATGTCTATGACACATCCATGCTGCTCCATGAACTTGCACTTTGTTAGCTTTCTTTGCTGGATGATTTTCCTCTGTGGGCACACACAATGATGTGGATCTGACACACAGTGTTTACTTCATCTTGTCAGTGAAAGTCACCTCAGAGCTCAAGAAACCCCCCTGGAAGAGGATGCAGAAGAAATGCAAGAGTCAGGGGGGATGAAGGACACCAAGAGAACAAGGCCCTCTGAATCAACTGAGCAGAGCACATATGCACTCACTGAAACTGAAACAGAGAGTACAGGGCCTGCATGGGTCTGTGCAAGGTCTACTACATATGTATTAGAGCTGTCGGTTTAGTGCTTTTATGAGACTCCTGAGAGTGTGAGCGAGTGGGTCTCTGACTCTCGTGCCTTCTCTTGGGGCTTTCTTCCTTCTGTTGGTTTGCCTTGTCCAACTTCAATGTGATGATTTTTGTTTTATCTTATTATATTTTGTTATAAAACCCCTATGGTATAATAAAATTCAATAAACTATTTTGTAGACATATATGTATGGTTACAGTAAAATTTCAATAAAGATATATTTTTAGGGGCTGGAGATAGGGCTCGGTGATTAAGAGCACTGTCTGCTCTTCCAGAGGACCTGGGTTCAGTTCCCAGCACCCACATGGCAGCTCACAACTGTCTATAGCTCCAAGAGCTGACACACTCACACAGACATATATGCAGGCTAAACACCAGTGCACATAAAATAAAAATAAATAATTTTTTTAAAAATTCTGGAAACACTCTTGAGTAATGAAAACCCAGAAATATAAGACTTTAGACAGTTTCAAAATCCATCATTCCCTCTTTTGTCCCTTTTTTTTTTTAATACATCTCTTTGGAAAACTGCAAGAATAAAGTTTGCTAAAGATGAGTCCATAGCAGGCAGCATTTTTCCTGTCTGAATCCTACAGTCTCCTTACACTGACTGCATATGCATATGCTTTGCCTAAGTCTGTCACACAAGTGAAACCACACATGGTAATAGTATGTATTATACATAAACATGAGCAGCCATCCAGGCAGGGACACACTGCACACCTGCAGGGTCTGATATCTACACTTTGGACCATTGACTGTAGCCTCCAGAAGTTGTGTTTCTCAGCGTGGGCTGTCATTGTGCCCTTTCCTATAATAAAGGACATTACTGACATCACAGAGTTGTATGAGCGTGGGAATGGCTGTGGTTTGTTTTGCATCTTGGAGGCATTGATGACAGTGTAATAATGCTAACCATACCCTAGACTAGGATTTAATAGTCAGCAGCTCATGAAGTCTCCCACTTTCTAAAGCCTTTGAATGACGTTATCTCCTTCCTGAAGATGAAAGAAAGTCTACAAGATGAGAAATCCTGCCCATACCTCATTAGAAGTAAGCAGAAGAAACAAAACAATATGACACCAACACTCATGTGTCTGTCATTCGTCATCCTCACTCCTAAAATCTTTTAAAAATAATTGTCTATTGTTATAATGTATCCATACACACATACACATATGCATGCATACACACATACATACGTAGGTTTATACATATGTGACTTAAAATAGTGCTTGGTGCATGAGCACTAAAGTGGCTACCACATGAACTTCATACATACTGCAGTGGTGATGCACACCTGCAATCCCAGTACATACGGTTGGGATAGGAAGATTGTGAATTTGAGACCAGCCTAGGCTACAACAGTGATTTCCAGTCTCTAAAATAATGATAACGATTGATCATATAAATTACTTAGTTATTGAGGACTCACTGTTTTTGAAACAGATAAATATTATCATTCCTATTTTGCTCATGGGCAAACCAAGTAATTTGCTAACTTGCCTAAAACCATGAAGTTGAGAACGTGAATGGCCGGAATAGAAAACAGGACAGTCTGATCCCAGCGGCTGCTTAAGCACTGTGTTATGATGCTTCTTCTTTACCTATTGTGCCTATTAATAGGACTAATGCTGAAATATCTGTCCCCAAAGAGGAGACATAAAGTTACATATTTAAGAGTCCTCTTTATCTATCTCCCCTGCCTCCCCAGTGACCACGTACATGTACCAGTCCTGAGTACACTCATGTTTCAACACCCTAGCCAAAACCTCATGTGCTTCATGATATCCTGTGCTGCAAACTGAGTGAGTTTAGTTATAGAGTTATGGCTTGGGGACAAGAACGTTCTCCTCAAAGCAGTAATCTCCTGAGAGAGCAACTAAGACACTTGATGGAACTAGATGTGGCATGGGGAGAGGGAGGGGAGGTGGAAAGAGGTGGCTAGTAGATAAAATAGAAAAATGACGTATGGACAGAAGGTTGGGCAAATAGATGGAAAATCAATAGCAGTCAATTCTGGGAATGGGAAAAAAATGAAATTATGTTCTCTGCCCTTCCACCATTTTACTTCTATGGGCTCCAGAAAATCATGAATAGTGTAAAGTCTATTTTGTTTTGCTAATCAAAGAAGTATATCCCCAATAGCTTAACTATAAATCTTGAAAGGAAATGGCCTGGCTTAGAGAAAGTTGGAGACCCCAAGAAGGTTTCTATGGCAACCAAGCATCCGTCACCAACACTCAAGGGAATGTGAGGATTTAAGCCTCTGGCTTTGCCAGCTGGGTCCTAGGGCCAAAAGGGAAGACACAGAAAAATATGCCATAGCACTGATCCTAATCTTAGCAGAGACCAACATGAGCCAGGAGCCCAAGCCATGATATTGAGATACCTTAGCTAACATTAAGGCTAAAATTACACTGCTCGGAAATAAGCTTGGCATAAACTGCCTCTGCCAGGCACCTGTGCAAAGGAGTCACAGTCTGCTTCTATAGTCTGTGGACAACCAGACTCTTCCACCTCCTCTGCTTCTGGGCTGCCTGAAGCTGGGTGCAGCAGGGGGTGGGGGTGACCCACTCTCCACATCTCCTTCCCTACTGCTGCTTTCAAGCTGGGATCCTCAGAGTCTGCAGCTGAGACTCAATGAGCTTAAATCTGATGCTGTCAGTAGAGCTGCAGTGAGGTCATGTGAAAGGATGAAAACTGGAAAGTCTTGCAAAACTTTTGTTTGTTTATAAATTCATACATAATATATATAGGAAAAATCTCATTTTTAAATAAATAGGATCCTTCCGTTTTTTTTAAATTCTGACTTGTATTAAATCTCTTTAAATGTTTTAAACACTTGATCTTCAAATTTTCACCATATCTTGTTTTTTCTAAAACAACTAAAGTCTTATATTTAACTGGCAAGGTTAAAGCCTAGAGTAGGTCCAGAGTATACCTAGTATTAAGATGATATTAAGTATCTAGTATTAAGATGATATTAAGTACCTAGTATTAAGATGATCTGTATTAAATGATAGAGAAAAAAGAAAGAAAGGAGAGAGGGAGCGAGGGAGAGAGAGAGAGACGGGGAGAGGGAGGGAGGGACACAGAAGCCTTTTATGTAAATCACAAGTGGCTATAACCATTTCATAGTCAGGCCATTGGGCTCTTCCCTTCTGTGTTAACACAGATAAAGCTAAGGTCATCTGAGCTCTCTGCAAATGTGATCTCTCTTTAACTCCCTTGAGTGGCTTTACGTATGGATAATACATGCATTCTACTACAAGCATACATTTCACATTGGCATTTCAGAGGTTGGGACTTGTTGGCATATAATGCATATTATATTCTAGGCAGGGAGCATAGGATTAAAAGTGCATGCTCTAGGCACTAAAGAAATGGCTCAGTGATTAAGAACATATGCTGCTCTTTCAAAGGACCCAGGTTCACTTCCCCAACCCATGTGATAGATCACAACCCTTTAAGAGTATGTGCAGTATACATACATAGATGCAGTGTATACATACATGCAGACAAAACACTCTAACACAAAAAATAATTAAATTAACCTAAAAATGTTTTTAGCCCATATCTCCACCAAGTCTGGGTTTGAATCTTGGCACTGCTGCTTGCTATCTGTGGGCATTGGGTATGTTTTAAGGCCTCTATCTCTTAAGTTGCCTAATTTGTAAGAAAGAAATAATAAGAACACTTCTGCCCTTGAATGGCAATGAGAGTCTTGAGATCATCAAGAAATAATGAGGCCCTACTAAGTGTTAAAGAGATCAGTTGTTGCATGGTTAGTAGCCTCCTCAGACTGAGTTAGCTTAGCAGAAGGGGGACTGCCAGCTGCGCTGCTCAAGCTAATCAGAAACTGCCCTTTGGATGGAAGTTTCATCAAACAGCTGGACCAAGGCAGATCCTATGCTGTCATTGTCTTTGTCCCACAACAGGCTGCAGAACAACCTGCCTGTGCCTGAAGCAGCCTCTGCAGGAAGTCCTGAGGAACCATCCACACGCTACAGCTTTTCCCAGATTTGACCAGGTAGTTGAAAATTGAAGAACAGTGTTTCCCTTCATCCTACATTGCTCATCTTCTCATGGTTGGTCTCAGTCCAAACCACCTAGGCAAGTCAGATGTAAAGAGGGCCTCACAGACCCAAGTCCCTTGTGTTATAAAAGTAAAAAAAATAAAATAAAAAACAGGAAAGGCCTTCATCCCGTCTCTATCATGTCTCAGGTCATAGAATGACCCAGAGGGAAGGTGGCTACCCTACATGGCTATCTTTCTGCTCATAGCAGAAATGATGGTGCAGGCATGTGTGCAAGGCCATGGTGCCCAGTGCCCTCAGCCCAGACTGGCACCTCATCTGTTCACTCACCACAGCTCCAAAGCCTGTGACTCTTCTCATCTGTTCCTCTGTTAGTAAGAAGCATCTCTTCTTATGCCCATAAAGGCTAGTACTTTATAATCTTCCTGTTAGAAGTAGAGACACAGCAGGTCTGCTGGGAACCAGATGCAAATCCAAGAGATTTATGCAGCTAACCTTGCTGAGGTCCCTGAGCTCTCGGCCAGGCAGCTCTGAGACTTGGTGGGGAAGCAGCGGGCAAGTGATTCAGTACCTGATGATTTTCTCAGAGGCAGCAGGAGGATGCTCAGATACTTCATATGGAAGGCCTAACTTTTCCAGAAGACCCAACTCAGTGAACTACAGAGACAGGTGGAGGCAAGTGGAGAGCAAGTAGACAGCTAGGGGCACACTCCGTCCTTCTAGTGAAGAGATCTTGAAGAATGCCTGCATCTAGAGGCATCAGCACAGCTTCCTCCCAAAAAGAAAATAGGGTAGCCAGAAGCATGCATCAGTGCTTTAGAAAGGAGAAGAGAGGGTGCTTACTTAACCCCAAGTGATGCTTAGGAAATGACAGTGTTTGAAAGTGAAACTACACTCATGAAGCAAGCTTTGTCTCTCTCTGTCTCTCTGTCTCTGTCTCTGTCTCTGTCTCTCTCTCTCTCTCTCTCTCTCTCTCTCTCTCTCTCTCTCTCTCTCCCAGAAATGCCCTGGGATATCATCTGCCAAGCATGAGGTAGTGGAAAACTTCAGGGATGTTTATTTCTAGATCTGTCACCAATACTTGATTATGAGCAAATGACTTCCTTGACCCATAGTCTTTATTTGTATAAGGTAGGTGGTGATTGCTCCACAGAATCATTAATTACTATGATGAAATTAAGATATATGGAGCTGGGAAAGTGTGTTCTTCCAGAGGACCAGAGTTTGGTTCTCAGCACTCACATCAGGTATCACATCTGCCTAATGACTCCAGCTCCAAGGCATCCAACATCCTCTTTTGGCTTCCATGAGCACTTGAGCATGAGCGAACATACACACGCACACACACATGCACACACTCACACACACACATACACACAATAAATCTTGTTTTTTCAACACTCATTAATCTTGTTTGTTTCAGACGTCTTTATTTTATAAAATGACTTCACAATTTCCTTTTTTAATTAATTTATTTATTTATTCTCTTTACATCCTGGTCACAGGCCCCTCCCTCCACACTTCTCTTCCCCCATCCTCTATTCCTCAGAAAAGGGAAGCCCCTCTTCCCACCCACCCTAGCTTATCAAGTCATATCAGGACTGAGTGTGCCCTCTTTCCCTGTGGCCTGACAAGGTAGTCCCACTAGGGGAAGTGATTGAAAAGCTGGCAAGAGAGTCCATATCATAAAGAGC
This sequence comes from Acomys percivali, assembly GCA_907169655.1. Taxonomy (NCBI): domain Eukaryota; kingdom Metazoa; phylum Chordata; class Mammalia; order Rodentia; family Muridae; genus Acomys; species Acomys percivali. The sequence continues at coordinate 118,444,635 of OU015752.1, read as the reverse complement.
CCCCACTCCCCTTACTAAAGGACCCATGTGAAGCCGAGCTGCCCATCGGCTACATCTTTGTAGTGGGCCTACGTCAAGCCCATGCATGGTCCTTGATCAGCACTTCAGTCTCAGTAGGCCCCTCTGGGCCCTGGATAGTTTGCTCTGTTGGTCTTCTTGTGAAGCTCCTGTCAATTCCAGGTCCTTTTCTCCTTCCCCTCGCTTTTCCACACATTTTCTTTTAAACTACAAAGCTTTTATGTGATTACTCTTCTTTCTTATTGTTTGAGCATTTCCTACACACATATGCTGTGGATTGATCGACTATGCACCCACGCCCTTTCCTCCAGTCCTCCTCATCCCCTCACCATTTGCCCTGCCAAACTCATGTGCTTAAAAAAGAAAACCACCACCAAGTACTTCAAAACTTAAGCGAATTAGAACATACGAGGCTCTTAGGAAAGGACTTATAAACTTTACACACACATTTCTTTGACCTCCCCATAAGAAGTTAAGAGCTATTTTTTTTGATGATGACCTGTCAAGCCTTCTCTATAGCCAATATATCACCTTAACCTCTCCCCATTCTGTGGTTGGAGAGGACTTTTAATAAACTTTTTACTTTGGACTATATCGAACTAATTCAGAGAGACAGAGACAGAGACAGAGAGACAGAGAGAGAGGGGGAGAGAGGGAGAGATAGGGGTGCTTCAGCAACTCTCCAGGTATACCTCAAGCCAGCCAAGTTGGCAGCCGAAATTAATTTCAGACAAGGCCTTCTCTTTGTATCCTTTTTTCTGGAAGATAACAAATAAAGTTGTCAATCGTCTATAATGAGGGGCCTATAGAACCTCACTGGCCAATGAATCTTAAAACTGTAACTCATTCCTGCCAGATATCTTTTTATAAATATGTTAGCTATAGAGTTACTCCATTTACCTCATATGTATGTACCTGTGTGTGTGTGTGTGTGTGTGTGTGTGTGTGTGTGTGTGTGTGTAACCTCCTAC
>OU015752.1:118416876-118432447 GCA_907169655.1 Acomys percivali | reverse complement strand
GAGAGAGAGAGAGAGAGAGAGAGAGAGAGAGAGAGAGAGAGAGAGAGCTTCCCGCCCTGCTCCCTCCTCCCCTCTACAGTTCTGGAAGCCCGTGGACCCAGGCTGGCCTTCCAACAATGCCCTCATCACAGTGGAGTTCGTTCGGGAGCACTTTAGGTGTTCAGGACTGTCCTGGTGTAAGGCATTTTCGCTGACAGCCAGAATGTGGCCCCGTCCTCTTTTGGGCATCTGATTCTTCCTTACGAGTGCTTCGGTGGGAGGCAATGTTCAGTACCTGTTCTAGGCCAGGCCCTGGAGTTGAAGGCCCCACAGTCCTGTCAGTCTGCAGGATCAACCGTACAAGGAGCAGCAGCCGTGTGTTCAGCCGGGAGAAGGAATACTAAGTCTCGCGGCAACGGTGCCCGGGAAAGGGTGTGGCTACTGCAGCCTGCGTATTGCATCCCCTGTGCCTACCACAGAGCGGGGCACAGCGAGTTCTCAGGAAATGATTGTTGACATTAATGCTAAGAGTAGCTAAATTTTTAACCATGATTGATGATGGGAGACTTTCATACTTGGTCTGTGCAAGATTTAACATTCCACAGACTCTAGAAGAAACCAATAAAACAGGCTTATCAAAAAGGCATGTGTTCTGGGCAGTAGTAGTGAACACCTTTAATCCCAGCACTCGGGAGGCAGAGGCAGGAGGATCTCTATGAGTTTGAGGCCAGCCTGGTCTACAAAGTGAGTTCTAGGACAGGCAGGGCTGCTACACAGAGAAACCCTCTCTCAACACAAACAAAGAAAAAGGCATGTCTTACACGTTTATAAGGTGTGTTGCCCCTTCCCTGTACCCTACTTCTGACCTTAGGCTTCTCTGGAGACTTAAGAGGGAGAAGAAACTTCAAGAGGAGCCCAGATAGTGTCATAAAGGTTTTCTAGAGAGTCTTAGCTTATGCTTGGGATTTGTAAACAAATTTGTAAAAATTTGTCAAATCCTGTTCACATAAATGCATGTGCAGAGAAGCCCACATTGTGTGCAATCAAAGGTTATTTTTGGGGGGAAAAAACTGAATGTGCCCTTCTGATAGAATCCACATCCAGAAACAGAATTGACAACATCTCAGCAAATCCAAATGGGTTCCCTTTAAGTCATAACTCATAAGATAATTGCTAATCTCGTATATACCTCAAAACATTATAGATTTATTGTAATTCTTTGACTGCTTTATAAACGAAGTTATGTAGAACCTTTTCCTCTTGTTCTATGTCTAGCTTATTTTTGCTTCATGATGTTCACAATTCAATATTATAGTGGTAGGATTGATCCTTTTTACTGTCATTGCAACCCATTCATTTTCACTGCTACTTCATAGCTCGTTGTTTGGGTATCCAACTATTTATTTATTCTATTATTGATGATACAGAAGTAATTTCCAGCTTGGGGCTATTAAAAATGTAAATATTTTATTTATAAATACACTTATAAAAATATAAAGACAGCTATTATATTACTTCAACGACCAGGGTGAGCATTATCAGCCAGAATTTCTGTGAAATCTTACAAAAGTTCTTCCCACTGACATAACTTTGCCTGAAATTCCTGATCTTACATTGTGCTGAATGCAATGAGTATGAATTTTTATATCTTTGGGTAGATGTATACACATTCTAACATCCACTTGGCGTAAAGATTCCCAGGAGTATACAGATGGTCCCTCAATTATAATGGTTTCCCTTATAGTTATTTTTATTTGACAAAGTGCAAAAACACACCCAGACAACCATTGTGATCTTTACTTTACCTTAAGTATCCAAAGTCTTCTCTGAAATAACGAACATTTATTATAGAGTGAGCTTTGAGATAGGTAGTTTGCCTAACTGAGCACGTCTAAGATAAGCCATGCTGAACTCCTGTCCCTGATCTGAAACAGAATCTAATTGTCTTCAGTATGTACTCCTGCTAAGCATTTCATGAGATAGTCAGACACTGTACAAAGGTGTCAGTGAGTTACAAGAGTTCATTGGGAAGAGGTGTTTCTAAAGAGGTGTAATGTAGATCTTAGTAGACTAGACTATTGCAGAAAGGAATATTCTAGGTAGAAAATATTCAAAGAACAGAGCAGACCCAGATAATGAGTCTTTGTATGTGAGGACCCAATAATGGAGCCAAAGATTCATTCGTAAAAACAATTAGCTTCTTGGCTGGTAGGCTGAAGGAGGAGTAGACTTGAGTGTGTCTAGTTCATGGAAAAAAACATGAAGAAAAAACCTGAAGCGTTAACTATAAAGTTGATCTTTCTTCTTTATATTCTATCTTGGTGTTGACACTATAAATAATAGTTTGTATCTTCTGATTTTCATACTGGTGGTAAGAACTATTACAATAATATAAGTTTAAGGTCCTCGAAATCTGAAAACATGGCATATCAGATTGTCTCACTACCTGGAGGTGTAAGTTACACAGGTAATAATTCCCCTTGTTCTCCATCAAAAGAAATTACCAGGTTTCATAGTATCTCAACTTTCACTCCAAATAGCCAATAACAAGTGATGGGCACACCTCTGTTTAACACATAAAAGTTATCTTGAGAAGTGAGAGAAAGCTCTCCAAGTACTGATTTCAATTCTGATTAATATTGTCTCTTAAGGTCAAATAAAGCCTCTTGATTTTCTTGCATTTCTTTCATTCTGCCACCATCTTTCAAATTAGCAGACACAAAAAGCATTAAAGAAACATTTTATATGCGCTGGCTCAGGCCCTACAAAGTCCCAGCATGGAGAGAGATGGCACAAAGTTGGTAGCTGCAAGGAGAGAGGGACAGTGAGTTTTCTTTAAGGGTGTGGGCCCTGGTGAAAGCCACACCTCCAAGAGTACGTGGGCAGCATAATGTAGGCTCAATTTTCTTAACCAATATATTTTATTAACAACTTAGTGACCCAGCCTACGTCACTTATAACCTGACTAACCAAAACAATAGGAAATGAGGATTAACAGACACAATAACAAAACCTTAAGGATATCAGTTCCAAGAAACAATTCTCCAGGCATGAGGCGCAGGATTTCTGCTGCTGGAACCTGGGGTAAGCAGAACCCAGAACCTCCGCAGGAGCCGGAGCCCCGAAGCCTTCCCTTGAGCGGTTCTCTCTAGGAGCGTCTTGAAGTGCAGCGATGAACAGCCAAATCTATCCCAAGTCTCCAAAAGGCCCCTGCCTCCAGTTCTGGCTCATTTATATATTTCCTCCCAGAATCTGTTCATGGGATCTTTTCAGCTGGCAATAACTAAGCTCCTGCAGGAGGTGGTTGGTCTTCTAGTGAATTAACCTCACCTGTTCTCTCACGAGACCGTTCCGATCCCACACTTGGAATCCTAAAAACAAGGTTTATATCTCCTTCACCATAAGCAGTACTTGATAGGTTTTAAAAAAAAAAAAAAAAAAAAGAGGAATGACACAAAGAATAGGAAAAAGGGAATGGATTTTGGGGGTATATAAGGGAAGAGGGTAATAAATATAATCAAAATATATTGAAATTTTCAAAGAAATATTTTTAAAATGAGATTAGAAAAGAAGCTATCAAAATTTCAAAGATGCTAAAGAAAAGATAAATTTTTAACATATACCAACAATTTATTCTAAATTATATATATATAATAAAGATTCTGTTTATAGGTCAGTCATGCCACAGCCTAATGATAAACATATAATTGGACCACAATCAAGAAATATAAACATTATAGCAAGCCTCTATATTTGATTCAAACTAAACTGGTGTTTTTACAAAAAAAAAAATTATTAAGCTGTAATGTTCACAATGGTTTAATTCAGTTAAGTAGATCTACAAAGACCTCTAATATCAAAGCCAATAATTAATAAATAAAAGGAATATATCCATCACTTTGCAAAAAAAGAATAATAACAAATCCTGCTGCTTTTTTATATAAGATATTCATAGAATCACAGAATCCCAACCAAGGTACGTGCATATTTGTGTACCCATCCCACTATGATCACACAGGATGGCTTTCTGTTGCTTTGAACTACATATTATATAAAATTTCTAACTCAAATATGGTTTTAGTGAAACTAAACGTATGTACACAATTATACCAGTTCAGATTCAGTGTGGACATTTTCATTGTGATGCACTAGGACAATTCATTGTACAGAAAACTTTCTTGTCCTTTCAGTTACTTCGGGGTGGGCACCCATCTTTTAAAGGCATATCCTAAGCATATCCTAAGAAGAGTTTCCGTGAAACGGTCATCATCATGACCGTCACCATCATCATCAACTTCACCAAAGTCAGTATTAAGACCCTGACCCAAAGGTCCATGCTTCCTAAACACTGTATCTGTCTGATCACATGGCAAAGTGACTTTGAAAGGCAAGGCAAGTTACACTGTACACTGTCCATGGAAGTCTCGACTTATTCTTCAGCCTTTGCAAAGCAGGCACAACCATGTAAAGCTCTGTGTGGTGAAGATGCCACCTAGCTAATCAAAGTCAGCATAGTTTCCACTGGGAAGACAGAGTGCTGAGTACACGCTCCCGAATCTGCCTGGTTTTGATGCCGTAGATGATGGGATTCAGCATGGGAGGGGCCAACATGCAGACATTGGCCAGTAGGATGTGGGTGTGGAGAGGAACGTGGTGGCCAAACCTCTGGGTAATTATGGTAAAAATGCCAGGCAGGTAAAACATGGAAATGACACCAAGGTGGGATCCACATGTGCCCAGAGCCTTTTGCCGGGCTCCTCTGGAGGGGAGGCGGAAGACCGCATAAAGAATGAGACTGTAGGACACTAAGATGAGCATAGCATCAAGCACTACCGTGGAGAGGAGGACAGACAAGCCATACCAAACATTGACGCGAATATCAGCACAAGCAAACTTAGCAACAGCCATGTGCTCGCAGTAGGTGTGCGGTAGCACATTGCTGTGGCAGAAAGGCAGGCGTTTCACCAGGAACACATCTGGGAGTATCACACAGAAGCTTCTCAGGACCACAGCCAAGCCAATCCTAAGAATCACCACACGACTGAGTACTGCGCTGTAGTGCAGTGGGTCACAGATGGCCACGTAGCGGTCAAATGCCATGGCCAGCAGAATTCCTGATTCAGCAATGAAGGTGGCATGGATGAAGAAGATTTGCGTGACACAGCCATCCAGGGAAATGGTTCCAGCGTGAAACCAGAAGATGGCCAGAGCTTTGGGCACAGTGGTAGTAGACAGGATGAGGTCAGCCACAGCCAGCATGCAGAGGAAGAGGTACATGGGCTCGTGGAGACTGCGTTCCGTGATGATGACAAAGATGAGGATGCTGTTTCCAAACAACGCCACCAGGTAGGAAAGGAAGAAGGGGAAAGAGATCCACAAGTGTTGGTCTTCCAGGCCGGGGATGCCCAGCAGAATAAAAAGTGAGTGGCTGGTTCCTGTGTAGTTAAAAGATGCCATGCCCAGGCCAGGTCATTTATACATTGGAGTATAGGATGTGACAGTCACTTCCCTCTTCTGAAAAAGCTGAATGGGGTGGAGGAGGAGAAAACAGGACATTCTCACTGAATACGACAGCAAAATGCATTCTAATCAGGAATGGTGGCAACCCCATAACAAGTCTCTTGGTGAGGAGACGTGGACGACAACCCGCCATTCTGTTTACTATATAGACCACAGTAAGTTGCTTCCCTGCCCTGGGTTTCTCTAATCATTTGACTCTGAAGGAACGATGGGGTAGATCATCTGTAAGACAGACAAGCCCACCCTGCATGGCCTCAGGGCTTAGCTGGGGATGGTTCTAACAAAATTGCAGTTCCTACAAAGTATCACTTTCAAAAGAAAAGTAGTAACTGAGTTGCCTATCAGTTTAACTGGCGCACTGAGCAGCAGCTTTGCTCAAGGGATGGGTATTTAAGGAACAGACAAAATAAAGGACAATGCGGATGTACAAACTATAATCAATGCGTAAGAAAAAGCCTAACATGCAACGCTTTGGACAGAGTTCAGAAAATGCTTCCTGGAAGGGCAAGCTTCCTGGAAGAATAATTGTGAGCTTGCCAAGTAAAGAAGCGTGATAATGAAAGAACACAAGCAACATTAAAGACATCCCAAAGGGCTCGAGGTTGAGAGGAAGATACAACAGAGGGGTCAGGTAGAAGATAACTGTGAGGAGTGAGGGAGGAGGCAGTCACTGAGGGGCTTGCATGCTGCTCCAAGGCCTTAGAATTTGTAATGAAGTCGTGGCAGCCACTGAAGAATCTTTACTGGGAAAATAAAAGGAGGCTGTAAGGACAGGAACACTGAAAGAGCTTTTGAAAACGGAACAGATAACCCAGAGAGGGCATCAAGGGTGCACGGCTTGTGCACACCACACACTGCTACTTGAGACTCCACGTTTGACTTCAGGCATCTATAATGGCCCATGGCGATGCACACAGGAGCTATCAGACTTGTTTCCTATGTATACATCGTCGTTATTATCACCATCACTAGCTAGTCTCTCTTCTTGCAAATACAACTCCCTCTCAATTTTTTTTTTCACTGTGATGTTAGAAATCAAACCCAGGACCTTGTGCACATTAGGCAAGTGCCCTAATACTGAGCTACAGCCTGGCAATGTCCGATTTGCTCTTGTTTTTTGAGAATTACGGGTGGTGGTGCTGGTGGTGGTGCTAGTGCTTGTGGCGGTGGTGGAACCAAGTCTCATCACATGTTAGGCAGGTACTTTACCCTTGAGCTAAGTGCCCAGCCTCTCAACATTTCAACAGATGTCTCCTTCAGAGGGATTTTTATCGTTTTGTAGTCAGTCACTCCTGCCCATCTAAGTTCCCTGTCTCCTGCTTTCTTTGAGAGTCAAGAATTCTACCCCTGAAGCATCAGTTCCCACCCTGCCCAGCACCACTGTCTTTGGCACACTGACGTGAACCTTCTTTTCCCTCCCTAGGATCATTTACACTTCCTGAGTTTGAACTGACGGACAGGTTAGGGAACCGCGGGTAAGTGTGCATCCTAAGTGGCTCTCTCTTGCAGGGCTGTGTCAGATGCATAGAGAGGAGAGGAGTGGACAAAGATCAGCTAAGGCTGGCTGTGCTCGGGGCTTTGTGTCTCAATCACCAAAGCGTAAGGTAATGGTGGTAACATCTCTATTTTGCTGACAGGAGAACAAACAGAGCAAAGGTCACCAGGTTGTCCAAATCGTAGGCTGAAATCTAGATTCCCCAGAGCAGACTTGAATCAATTCCTGTCTGTCCTACTCCACCCTGCCTCAATTTATCAGATAAATTGCAGACTCCTTGTTCAAGGAGGAGGCTACTGTTAAAGCCCCCCTCCCCACCTTCCCCTCCCTTGGTACCTACACATTGTCTCATATGCAGCCATCTTTTCCCTCTCACTCCTCTGCAGGGCTGAGCCTTCCATCTGAGGACTGGACCCCAAGCCTCTTTACCTCTCCACGTTAATGCAGCATTCTAGTGATTTCAAGTTCTCCCTCTCTGGGGACTGATCCACCTGTGTCCATATGGTCAAATGTCTCATCTCCCTTCCATTTCACAGAAACAAGGATAGTCTTCGCCTGCCCTCTGACCTCTCTCCTCACATTCACACGTTGCCATCTTCCTGAAACTCAAAAGCTACACTGCGTCTTACTCTCCAGAATCATCTCCTGCTTTTTACACTTGCCAACACTAATGTCCCATTCCATTTATTTTTATCTGTAATCTCCAATCACTTACACTTCCTAATTTTATAATAGTAGTCATTAAATGCCTGAATAATAAATGTTTTGGTTTGTTTGTTTGTTTCTAATCCTCACACCAAATCTGTGAAATTGAATCTAGCACAAATTTGTATAAGAAACTGACAGGTAAAGAAACAATTTGTTCAAGCAATCTGTTAGTAGTCAGGCTAATATCCAAGTTTAGATAGCATCAAGCTTCCTTTAATTTTAAAAGAACTTTATTGGGCCAGCAAGATGACTGACTCCGTGTATAAAAGCTGCCAGCTGCCAAGCCTAATGACATGACTTCAATCACTAGACCCCCACATAGAGGGAAGACAGAACTGACTCCCACAAGTCATCCTTTGACCTCTACATGCATGCCATGGCATGTGCATAACTACACACACACTCACAGCAAATAAAGAAGTGCCATGCAATGAAAATATGTCCTACTCTCATTCCCTTTTGATGATGACCCAACCCATCTTTTGGGGGCTTCCATCCCACTCCCCACCAATTCCAGTTATGCTACAACTTCAGAGATGTGTCTGACAGTGTGGTGATATAGGAAACAATGTAAACATTAGATTCTGACCTTCCTGTATCCAATTCCTTCTCTACCAGCTGCACCTCTCTCTCTCTCTCTCTTTCTCTCTCTCTCTCTCTCTCTCTCTCTCTCTCGCTCTCTCTCGCTCTCTCTCGCTCTCTCTCTCTCTCTTTCACCACATCCCTTTTTTTAGTCACCATCATATGTATTCACCTACAAAAGTCCTGATCAAAATGTATACACATTTTCACAGTTCACACCAATAGCCCTTCACGATGACACTATACAAGCACAGTTAAACTTCCACAGACTTATATGTGAAATTTTTCCAGATTATCATTAACCATATCAAGCTCACACTCACACACATCGTAAGTTACCTGTGTGGTGACTTACATGAGTCGTATGCATCCTCACCCTGCATTCTGTCCTTCCTCTGGTCAGTGAGTTTCCTCTGGGAGCTGAGGGTCAGAGAGAGAACTCCCTCACTCCTGCCTCCAGCCTCACTGTTCTCTTACATTTACCGGAAAAGAGGCCTCTCAAAACAGGCAACTCATTGGGCAAAATACCTTCTTCTTCAGTTCCATTTTTGAACTTCAGGAGCTTGAATCAGAGATTCAAAATGTAAGTGCTGGAAAGGTTGAGCGTTCAAGGCCAGCTTGGCTTATCTAAAAACAAATAACAAAAATCAAAACTGTAAATGCTGACTGGGAAGCTATTCCAGGGGTCACCAAACTGCAGACTTGGGCCAAGTCCTGCCCACCTTCTGTCCTTAAAAAGTAAAGTTATTCTGAACATAGATAGCCCTTTGATTCACTCACATACTATCTACCTCATTTTTGTTAAATCACCCTATTTGTTTACTAAAAGGACCATGAGTGAGAAATGTAATGTGTAGTCACAAGCTACATCAAAATCATAAAACCAAAGGCACTCTCTTCCCCACCCCACCGCCCCACCCCCGCACTGCATAAGAATGCAATAAATAACTCTCCACCCATACCCAGGCAAGGAATGCTAACTAATCTCAGGGGGTCACACACAAAGTGAAGGCATGAAAGTAGAAAGGGGTTTACAAAGAAGAGCTTTGGGGGAGAAAGGAGATGGGAGCAAAGAATTGGGGTGAAAATGGCTAACATTCATTATTTAAATGTGTGAAAGTACCAAGCAGTCATTTTAATTGTCTTTAAAATGTAGTTCATCTTACTTGTTTGTGGCAGCTTTTTGCAGGGTAGAATTTATTAATTCATATCGGAAACCAGAACTATCATTCCAGGCCCTCACAAGGCAAATCTCCAAGCCCACTGCTCTAGGATAAGCCCGTGCAAGTTATGCAAGTTATTATTCATTCAGACTTCAGAGGGGATTGGAGTTCTCCAGAGTCACAAAAGAAATGAGTCAAAAAGCACTTGCCTCGTTTCTTGCTCCACTCGTGTTCCCGCTAAGCCTCAAAACGTCTGCAGGAACAGCTGGGCTGTCCTCTGACTGCTACCGCACAGATCATTCCAAACGCATACTCTACTGGGTGACCAAGTGATGGAGGCAGGCCTGATCACTTCACTTCCCCACCTCCTTAATCATCACACTCACTCACACTTTCATAGTTCATGACCATGGGCAAGGACACCACAGAAGCACCGGGCTTTGGCGATTAATACCAACATGCATCTCTCTCCTCATCACACAGTGTCCGTGACAACTGTCAGCCTTCATCTGGAGTCATGCCCCATCTTTATCACAGAGTGGCCACATGGCAGAAGACTCTACCATAGCCAGTGTACCACTGTGTGGGAAGAACTTCAGGACAAATTATTCTTTCTGTGAAGATCCCTGGGGATGGACCATGAGCTAATCCAAGTGACTTTCTTCTCCCCTAGGATTTCCTGCAGGGATGTAACTATAAAGCCATTGACTCTTTCATGACATGGAAGCTGGAAGCCCATAGTGAAAAGCACGCATGAGGGCTGCCATAAGGTTGCATGAGATAATTTGGTGGGGAAGGCAAAGGTCAGAGGACAGGAATTTGGCTGGAAGCCTTATGGAGGGTCCCAAACTTCATTCCACATGACCCTCTTAGACCCTGACTTATAAAAGGCAAAGAAACACATTGAAACCTTGTCAGTCTTTTCAAACATTTGTTTGTTTGTTTGTTTGTTTCACCCACTCAACCAACATTGACTTAGTGCTATGTTTATAGTATCATAACAAAGTGTCAAAAAGTCAAGTCCATGTATATTTACATTGCTGTGTTGTTTTTAAACAAAATCCCAAATGTTCAATTATACCAATAAAGACTCAGAAGTCAGATGCTGAGGCGAAAGCCTGCTAACTCAGAGAGGCAGAGAAAGCACCCAGCTGACCTTCCTTCTCAGCTGATATCCCAGAAGGAAGAAGCCCCTTCTCCTTCCCCGCCCTGTCTTAAAACACCCTTCAAACTGAATGTCCCTTTTACTTCCTGTGTGTCTCTCTCTATTTGTCCTCCAGACTTCCTCTCACTCTCTATGGGGTTTTTTCCCTGTGTTCACCTCCTGTCAACTGGTTGCTTGCTCTTTTTCTTGACCTATGGTTGATTTTATATAATCCTGCTTACAGAAAGCTCTTTGATTGAAGTTGTGTGCTAGGTTTGAGCCACACACCGCAACTACCTGTTTACAATAAACAGAAAGTTTTTTTTGTTTTTTTGGGTTTTTTTTAGTTTTTGGATTTTTTTTAATGTAATAACTTTACACCCTGATACCAGCCTCTTTCCCGCCTCCCCATCCAGTCCTGCCCTCACAAACCCTCTCCCCCACCCTCCCCTCTACTTCTTTTCAGAGAAGGGGGCCTCTAAATGGTACCAAATCACCCTGGTACCTCAAGTCCCAGCTGGACTAAGCACATCCTCTCCTGCTGAGACCAGATAAGGCATCCCAGCTAGGGAAAAGGGATCCAAAGGCAGAGGACAGAGTCAGAGACAGCCCCTACACCCATTGTTAGGGAACCCACGTGATAACTAAGCTATACATCGGTTGCACATGTGTATGGGGTATAGGTCCAGCCACGCAAGCTCTTTGGTTGATGGCTTCAGTCTCTGTGAGCAGCCATGGGTCCAGGTTAGTTTACTCTGTAGGTCTTCTTGTGGTGTCCTTGACCCCTCTGAATCCCTCAATCCTTCCTCCCATTCTTGCACAAAACTTCCTGACCTTGGACTATTGTTTGCCTGTGGGTCTCAACATCTGTTTCCATCAGCTGCTCTGGATGAAATGTCTCAGAAGACAATTATGCTAGGCTCATGTCTGCAAGCACAGCAGAGTGTCATGAATAGTGTTAGGCATTGGCTCTCTCCATGAGGTTGGTCTCAAGTTGGGCCAGCCATTGGATTGCCATTCCCTCGATATCTGTTCTCTCTTTGTCCCTACATTTCTGGTGTACAGGACAAAGTTTGGGTCAAAGGTTTTATGAGTAGGTTGGTGTCCCCCTCCCTCCACTGGAAGTCCCACCTGGCTAGAGGGGGTGGTAATTTCAGGCTTTGTATGTCCCAGTGCTAAGGGTCTCAAGTAGGGTCACCCATATAGACTCCCAGGAGCCTCCCCTATGCTAGAGATGCTCCCAGACCTATTTCCATTCTCCCAAGTCCTCCCCTGCCTTACCTCCTACCCCTCTCTCTCATCACCTAATCCTCACCCATTACCTTCCCCTCCTCCTTACCCACACAGATGTCTATTTCACTTCCTCTCTTGAGTAGGACTCAGGATCCTCCCCCTTGGGTCCCCTTTGGCTTCTTTAGATCTATTGATTGTAGCATGGTTAACCTGTAGCATGGTTACATTGTGGCTAATGTTGACTTGTAACTGAGTACACACTATGTGTGTCATTCTGGATCTAGGTTATCTCACTCAGGATGATCTTTTCTAGTTTCATCCATTTACCTGCAAATTGCATGATGTCTTTGTTTTTAATGGCTGAGTCATATTCCATTGTTTCTATCTATTCTTTGATCGAATGGTATCCAGGTTGTTTACAGTTTCTGGCTATTATTAATAAAGCTGCTATGAACATAATTAAACAAGTATCCTTGCGATATGGTGGAGCGTATTTTGGGTATGTCTCCAGGAGTGGTATAGCTGGCTCTTGAGGTAGAGCTACTCCCAGTTTTCTGAGCATCTCCAGATTGATTTCCGAAGTGGTTGTACAAGTTTGCACTCCCACCAGCAATGGAAGGGCGTTCCCCTTGCTCCACATCCTTGACAGCTTGTGATGTCATTTGGGTTTTTGATCTACATTCTGAGGGGTATAAGATGGACTCTCAGAGTCATCTTGCTTTGCATTTCCCTGATGACTAAGAGAAAGAAGCTGGGAGGGTTTCACTAGATGCCAGGATTAGATCACTAGTTATACAAATACAACATTGTTGTAGGATATTTGATTATGCTGTGAACCCTGAGATTGTGTATTGGGAAAAAACTGTTTCTACTCCCAATTTGATCACTTCCTCTGGGTGGGGGGGTCTGGTGGCACTCAGAAGAAGGGGAAGCAGGCTATCCAGAAGAGATCTGATAGGCTGTGGTCATATGGAAGGGGAGGAGGTCCCCTTCTGTCAGAGGTCTAGGGGAGGGGGGAATGGGAAGATACAAGTGAAGGGATAACAGTCGGATGTAATCTCAATAAGTTATTTAAAAAATAAACTAAAACTGTTTCTGGTGGTGGTGTGGCTCAGCCCTAGCATAAATGAGTGTGATCAAATAGTCTGCAACACTGTTATTTGTATAACTAGTGATCTAATGCCACCTTCTAGTGACTATCAATAAAATTTCCACGCTATTTTTGGATATTCACATAATATACTGTCTACCCAGCAATTTTTGACTGTCTGTGGTAATAAAGATATGACCAGACAGCTTCTTTCTTTTTCCTAATTTGGGAAACTGCTTATTTTTTCCATTAGATTTTGTTGTATATTTTTACAGTGTTGAGCATAATACTGTGGGATATAGAAAAAAATCAAATGGTCACTATATGGAAGAAGTGAATATCCATTATCTCACTTTTCTTGTTTTGTGTCAGGAATAGGCAAAGCCTACTGGTATATCAAGAATCCAAAGTACAGCACAATTCCACCACGTGGTTCTATCATAGCTGCATCTGTCTCCAGTTTAACACAATACCACAGAGTTAATATACTACAAATGTTTCTTGAAAAAAAATGGGTGACGGAGTATTCTGCACTGTTGACATACTATGATGCATATTCTAAATTTTTTATTGTTGAGATGAGAATATAATTACATCATTTATCCATTCCCTTTATTCCACCAAACCTTCTCATATGCCGCAATTTGATTTCTATTCTCCTATTACTGAACATTTGCATAGCTTCTGGTTTGCTCTATTAAGAGTATTCTCTGATGAATATATTTTACATGCAATTTTTTAATTTTTTATTTTTGTGTGACACACATTCCTTTGGAGTTTAGTGTGTGTGTGTGTGTGTGTGTGTGTGTGTGTGTGTGTGCGCGCGCGCGCGCGCACACATTATATAATGGGTGTATGTACAATGGTGGGCATGGATGCCATGGAGCAGGTGTGCAGGTCAGAGGACAGCTGTCATAATCTGATTCTCTCCTTCCACTGTGGGATCAATTCTCTGTATTTACTGTATTTACTGTATTTACTGACTACCAGCCCAGAAGATTAATCCCTATATATACTCTGAATTATTTGAGTTAAATGTGTGGTGCTCCGAAAAAGGAAACTGTAACAGAAATACTTTCACCTCTATGTACTTTATCTTATTACTGATAGATAAGTTCACATTTTAATACCTGTTAGAAATCTTTTTCAAGTAAATAAAAAAAGAAAATCTCACTGGAAATCTACTCCATGCCAGGCACTTCCAAACACAGGCATGAAGACAAATGGCCTCATGGAATTTATGTCACAATGAAATGCAGTCAATAAAGAAAATCTGAAAAAAAATCTACTGAAGTCTTCATCTATGGATATTTTGGTGCAATTTCTTTAAACTGATGGGACTTACACTTTTACGGAATGAAATCACTTAACGTGCATTTTTACTGCACAGTACTTCTGGGCTTGTTTCCAGATCAGTTCTTCCTGACTTGCTTGCAGAAACAGCTGCTCATTTGGGACTGGTATCATCTAACTTCTCCTCAGTAGTGATGGAATGACCGCCATATTCCTTCACAAATACATGCAAGATGCTGGCATCCTTGGATAAATAGCTCAGTGCCTGTATAGACAACTAATTCCTCTCTCTGTTCTTTTCCCCAAAAACTGACTGAAATAGAACTGACAAAGTAAAAACATGTGTGTATTTGAGTTATACAAACGGGTGTTTCAATAGCTATGTACACTGATATGACCACCATGATAAAGCTAATCAAAATACAAATTACCAGGCCAGGCAGTGATGGCGCACACCTTTAATCCCAGCACTTGGGAGGCAGAAGCACGCAGATCACTGTGAGTTAGAGGCCAGCCTGGTCTACAAAGTGAGTCTAGGACAGCCAAGGCTAACACAGAGAAGCCCTGTCTCAAAAAGCCAAAACAAAAAACAAAAAAAAACGCATTACCTCACATAAACCCTCTGGGTTTGGTTTCACAGTGAGGTCTACATCTTAGCAAATTTCAAGTGTACTATTGACACATCCTTGAAAATTAGATTTTCTTTTTTTTTTTTTTTTTTTTTTTTTTTTTTTTTTGAGTGTGGTGGGACTTTATTTTTTTCTTTTTTTTATTAATTTATTCATATTACATCTCAATTGTTAGCCCATCCCTTGTATCCTCCCTTGCTTCCCCCCCTACTCCCTTCCCCTATGTCTGTGACTAAGGGGGACCTCCTCCCCTTGTATATGCTTCTAGGGTATCGAGTCTCTTCTTGGTGACCTATTATCCTTCCTCTGAGTGCCACCAGGCCTCCCCATCCAAGGGACATGGTCAAATATGGGGCACCAGAGTTTGAGTGAAAGTCAGACCTCCTTCTCCACTTAACGGTGGAGAATGTCCTGTCCATCGGCTAGTCTGGGTAGGGGTTCGAAGTTTACTGCCTATATTTTCCTTGGCTGGTGCCATAGTTTGAGGAGGACCCCAGGGCCCAGACCCGCCTGTAGTTTTCCAGGACCCACTGGATCCTTCTATTTCCTCATTCTCCAAGGCTTCTCACACCTAAAGTCTCAATAGGATGTCCTCCCCTCTGACCCACTTTCCTGGTAGGTAAAGTTTTTCATGGGGGCATACCCCTTGGACTAGTGTCTCGATATAAGTGAGTATATACCATTTGACTCTTTTTGCTTCTGTGTGAACTCACTCATTATGATAATTTCTAGTTC
>OU015752.1:118378085-118401291 GCA_907169655.1 Acomys percivali | reverse complement strand
ACAGGATTAAAATTGTATGACAATACTATCTAACCCAATGCTTCCACGATCCACCTTCACCTCTTTAACCCCACCAACATTACTTTATCTTTTTTCTTTTAAAGCAATAACTCATCAACTCTAATTTATACTGCCAATAAAATTTAGGAAGTGAAGCCACACTTCCTCTCTTTACACACCTTTAAACAATGCCAAAATGAGGCATCCATCAAAGGATTTGTCCATAGGATCACAAACATCATGAACTAATCATCTCTGAAAACACATTCACAGACACAGCCAAAGGCATACACCATTAACTTCCAAGCTGTTGTTTTGTGTATGCAGTTTTGTTTTGGTATTTTTTTGTTTTGTTTGTTTGTTTGTTTGTTTGTTTTGAGACAACTTGTGATTGTGTCGTTCTCACAGACATCTTCCTGTCACTTCCTCTTGAATACTGGAAATAAAGGAATGCCCCACCCACCTGGCCCTCCTAGGCTTTTCTTAATGCAATCATAGCCACAGTCAAAGTTAGCCTCCAGAATAACACCCTTCATTATCCCACACAGAAGCACATCATAATGAGCAGAAACAAAACACATCATAATGAGCAGAGACAAAACTAGACTATCAGGGCCTGCCCTTTGTAACATAGCTGAAGCTATTTTGCATCCAGTATCCAATTATTTTTGTTTATAAGATAAAATTAAGTTCAAAAAAATTAACTCTGCTTCCTAGAAGTAGTTGTTCATAGATGACACTAACAAACCCTCCCAGAGGGTCAAGTTGACCTACACTAACAGACCCTCCCAGAGGGTCAAACTGACCTTTTATTTTACTATGGCTCAATGGTGTCATAACTCATGCTCTGTTATCTCCACACTTGCTATACTCTGGTTGCTCTCTGAAAGACCCACTTACCTCATATCACCTCACTTACCTCACATAGGACCAATCAGATTAAAGGTTAGCTGATAATACTTTCTCCAGTTAGCCAAAAGGTAACACTGCCATCTTCTTGGCTTCTACACTTAGTTTTCCTATAAAAAAGACTGCCATGAGAATAAATAAATGTCACAGTTTGGCTCCCAAGACCACTGTGGCCCTGGTCATGATCAGTTTTGGGGTGTGCAGCCAATAAGCTATCAATATCTGACTAAGATCGGTGTCTGAGTGGTTTGTATATGTACTCTTGGGCTACAACATAGACATAAAAAACCCTTACTCTTTAGCCACAAAATCTTTAGTTTCTGTTCATCACTCTTATTGGCTTAAAAATCTAAGGGCTTGTTGGAGATCCAAGATGGCAGCACAGATCACACACTGCTTCTAATCAGCAGGACAACCAGGACTGCAAAGTGACCTAAAGACCAAACTGAGATCTACAAAACACCAGTGATACTGATTCCCAAGTGAGAGGGATCCACACTGTATGGAGCACAAGTGGGTCTGACTCCTGGCCACCGAGCTAAGCCACAGAAAAATTCCTGGTGGGTGGACAACCCACATTAGCCACCATCTTGGGAAAGACTGTGAGAGACACCCATGCAGCTTTGGGCTTTCACTGCTCATCTGCTGCTTACCAGATCTGGGACAAAGAGCTGGCAGGCAGAGCTGAGTCCTGGCACCAGACACAGTCCACATTAGCTGCCATCCCGAGAAAGAGTGCATGGCACCCAAGCGCCTTTGTGCTCTGATCTTTCTCAGCCCCGCCCTCGCCCCCCCCAGCTGCTTACCAGTCTAGCACAGCTGGGTTGCAGAGCAGACAGACAGAGCCCTGCCATCTCAAAAAGGCCTGTGGAACAACCAAGCAGCTTTGGGTTCTGATCTCTCTTAGTTCCCCAGCCGCTTACCAGCCTGGCCCATCTGTGACACAGAACATACAGGGAGAGCTGAATCCAGGCATGGCCATGATCCACACTAGCTGCCATTCTGTGAGCAGCTTCAGGCCTGGGTCTATCTCCACCTACTTGCCTGAAGCATACTGTTCTGACATAGCTAGGACACAGAACAGACAGGCTAAGCAGAGACCTATGCTGGCCACAATCTGCATTAGCTGCCATCCTGCTAACAGCTTCTAGCTCTGATCTCTCCTTGCCCACCTGCAGTGTATTGGGCTGATCCATCTAGGTCACAGACCAGACAAGCAGAGCAGAGACCTGCATGGGCCACACTGCATTCCCCTGAGCAACTTTGTGCTCTGATCTCTCTCTACTGGCCAGCAGCTTACTGACCTAGCCCAACTGGGGCACAGAGCAGATAAGCAGAGCCCTGTCATCTCAAGGAGGCCTGTGGAACACCCCAGAAGCCTTAGACTCTGGTCTCCCTCATCCCCGCAGCTGCTTACCAGACTGGCCCATCTGGGATACAGAGCAGACAGGCAGAGCTGAGTCTGGCATGGGCCCAAACTCACACTTGCTGCCATCTCAAGGTCTGTGGGGCACCTGAGCAGCTTCAACCTTGAATCTCTCACAGCCCCCCAGCTTCTTACTGGCCTAGCCCATCTGGAACACAGAGCAGATAGGCAGAGCCCTGCCATCTCAGAAAGGACTGTAGGGCACTTGACCAGCTTTGGGCTTTGAAATCTATCAGCCCACTCCCCTTCTGCCTGACTCAAGTGGGATACAGACAGGACCCAACAGAGATGAGCTGGGTGCAAGCTGTAACACCCACTGTCCACCAGCTGAAGGAGGCCTCTAGGAAATAGTAGTAAACAACCTTCAGCTTAGAGTTGTCTTTACTTGCTCCCAACCTGCCTGGCCCATGTGGGACACAGACAATGACATCATTGGAGGAACCTCTAGGCCTGCTAACACCAGAGACAACCAGATGCCTAGAGGACAGCACAAAAATACTAGCAACAAAACTCAGAGCCATACAACACCACCGGAAACCAGTGATCCTACCACAACAAGCCCTGGAGACATGAACACCCACAAAGGACAAGGAGAAGACTTTAAATCTGAGGTGATGAAAATGATAGAAGCCTTGAAAGAAAATAAATGACTCAAAGAAACACAGGAAAATACAGTCAAACAGATGAAGGAATTGAATAAATCCTATAAAGAATTACAGGAAAATACATCCAACAAGATGAAAGAATTGAATAAATCCTATAAAGAATTACAGAAAAATTCAATCAAACGGGAGAAAGAAATAAATAAGACTATTCAAGACCTAAAGAGAGAATTAGAAGCAAGAAAGAAAACACAAGCTGAGGCAATCTTAGAGTTGGAAAACATAGGAAAGAGAACAGGAATGATAGACACAAACAATGCCAACCGAATACAAGAGATGGAAGAAAGAATCTCAAGCATGGAAGATATGATTGAAGTTACTGATACATCAAACAAAGAAAATGTTAAAACTAAAAAGTTCCTGACACAAAACACCAAGAAATTTGGGACCCTATAAAAAGACCAAATCTAGGAGCCTTAAGATGGCGGCGCCCAGCAAGCACTGTATCTGATCAACTGCACGGAGACCAGGGACTTGAATGGAGCCACAGACTGTTAAATCCAGAGAACTTTAGTGAAGGTCACCAGAAGCTACCTCCCAACATCAGAGACACCAAAATGACAAGAGAACAGCGAAAGAATGCAAACAAAAACCAAAACAGTTTGGAATCTCCAGATCCCAACAATCCCAATGAAAGCAACCCGGAGAACCCAAAAAAATTGAAATACAAGAAAATGACCTCAAGTCCTTAGTAAGGAAGATGATAATGGAAGAAAGGAATGAAATCTGTAAACAACTGTGGGAGGAGGCAATCAAGCAGGTGGAGGACATAAAAGAGTCATATAGAAAGGCACTGGAAGAATTTCAGGAAAATACAAACAGACAGATGAAGGAAATAAAGAAAACACTTCAAGATCTGAAGACAAAAATGGAATCTATGATAAAGAAACACACAGAAGAAAAATGTGACCGAGAGACCATAGAGAAGAAAGCAACAAAGAAATAGCCTTCTCAAACAGAATCCTGAAAACGGAGGAACGAATTCCAGGACTTGAAGATACAATTGTAGAACTCGAACAACCATCAAAGAAAATGCTAAATCAGAAAAGTTCCTAACACAGAACATCCAAGAAATCAAGGACACCATGAAAAGAAGAAACCTGAGAATAATAGGCATTGAGGATAGAGAAGACACCTGACTCCATGACCCAGAAAATATCTTCAACCAAATTATAGAATAAAATTTTCCCACTCTGAAGAAGGAGATGCATATGAACATAGAAGAGGCCTATAGAACACCAAATAGAATAGATCAGAAAAGAAAATCTTCCCACCACATAATAATCAAAACACAAAATATACAGACTAAAGAAAAAATTTCTAAAGCTGCAGGGGAAAAAGACAGAGTAACATACAATGGCAAACCTATCAGAATTACACCCGACTTCTCAGCTGAGACCATGAAAGCCAGAAGGGCGTGGACAGAGGTCCTGCAAACCCTAAGAGACCACAGATGCCAGGCTAGACTACTGTACCCAGCAAAACTATCAATAACCATAGATGGAGAAAACAAAATATTCCATGACAGGAACAAATTCAACCAATACCTATCCACAAATCCAGCATTATAGAAGCTACTAGAAGGAAAACTCCACCATGCAGGAATGAGGTACAACCAAAACTACACAGGAAATAGATAACTACAACATCGCAAAATCACAACCTCACAAACCTTCAACTTAAACAAACATCAAAATGAAAGGACTTAACAGTCACTGGTCATTAATATCTCTGAACATCAATGGTCTCAATTCTCCAATAAAAAGACATAGACTAACAGAATGGTTGCATAAACAAAACCCAACATTCTTCTGCATCCAAGAAACACATCTCACCCACAAGGACAGACATTACCTCAGGGTAAAAGGCTGGGAAAAAATATTCCAAGCTAATGGTCACAGGAAGCAAGCAGGTGTAGCCATCCTAATATCCAACAAAATAGACTTTCAAGCAAAATTAATCAAAAGAGATGAGGAAGGACACTTCATACTCATCAAGGGTAAAATCAACCAAGATGATATCACAATTCTGAACATCTATGCTCCAAATACAAGGGCACCCACATTTGTAAAAGAACTA
Organism: Acomys percivali; assembly: GCA_907169655.1. Classification (NCBI taxonomy): domain Eukaryota; kingdom Metazoa; phylum Chordata; class Mammalia; order Rodentia; family Muridae; genus Acomys; species Acomys percivali. Next base: position 118,396,215 of record OU015752.1, on the reverse strand, counting down.
TTAACAAAGCTTAAACCACTCATTGATTCCAACACATTAATAGTGGGAGACTTCAACACTCCACTATCACTGAAGGATAGGTCTTTGAAACAGAAACTAAGCCGAGAAATAGCATCCCTAACCAACGCCATGAATCAAATAGATCTAACAGATGTGTACAGAACTTTCCACCCAAACACAAAAGACTATACTTTCTTCTCAGCACCCCATGGAACTTTCTCCAAAATTGATCACATAGTAGGTCACAAAGCAAGCCTCAACAGATACAAGAATATTGAAATAATATCTTGTATCTTATCAGATCACCATGGTCTAAGGCTGGGCTTCAACAACAACAGAAATAACAAAAAGCCTACTCACACATGGAAACTAAACAACTTTCTACTTAATGACACGTGGGTCATGGAAGAAATAAAAAACTTCCTGAAATTCAATGAAAATGATGGAACAACATACCTAAATTTATTTGACACATTGAAAGCAGTGCTAAGAGGAAAATTCATAGCACTAAGTGCCTTTAAAAAGAAATTGGAAACATCCCACATAAGCAACTTAACAACACATCTGGAAGCCCTAGAAAAGAAAGAAGCAGAATCACCCAAGAGGAGTAGACGTCTGGAAATAATCAAACTCAGGGCTGAAATCAATAAATTAGAAACAAAATGAACAATTCAAAGAATCAACAAAACCAGGAGCTGGTTTTTTTTTAGAAAATCAACAAAATAGACAAACCGTTAGCCAAACTAACTAAAAGGCAGAGGGACAGTATCCAAATCAACAAAATCAGAAATGAAAAGGGAGTCATAACAACAAACACCGAAGAAATACAAAGAATCATAAGATCCTACTTTAAAGGCATATATGCCACCAAATTTGAAAATCTAAGGAAAATGGACATTTTTCTTGATCGATTCCACTTGCCAAAATTGAATCAAGATCAGATAAACAAATTAAATAGGCCTATTTCTCCTATAGAAATAGAAGCAATCATTGATAGTCTCCCAACCAAAAAAAGCCCAGGGCCAGATGGTTTCAGTGCAGAATTCTATCAGACCTTCAAAGAGGAGCTAATACCGATACTCTTCAAGCTAACTCCAAAAGATAGAATTGGATGGAACATTACCAAATTCTCTCTATGAGGCCACAGTCATGTTGATACCTAAACCTCACAAAGACCCAACAAAAAAGGAGACCTACAGACCAATTTCTCTTATGAACATAGATGCAAAGATACTCAATAAAATACTCGCAAAATGAATACAAGAACATATCAAAGATATCATTCATCATGATCAGGTAGGCTTCATTCCAGGAATTCAGGGATGGTTTAATATACAGAAATCCATCAATGTAATCCACCATATAAACAAACTAAAGAAAAAACACCACATGATCATCTCCTTAGATGCAGAAAAAGCATTTGACAAAATCCAACACCCATTCATGTTTAAAGTGTTGGAGAGATCAGGGATACAAGGTACATTCCTAAACATAATAAAGGAGATATACAGCAAGCCAATAACCAACATCAAATTAAATGGAGAGATACTCAAGGAAATTCCTCTAAAATCAGGGACCAGACAAGGCTGCCCACTTTCTCCATATCTCTTCAATATAGTTCTTGAAGTCCTAGCCAAAGCAATAAGACAACACAAGGAGATCAAGGGGATCGAAATGGGAAAGGAAGAAGTCAAACTATCCTTATTTGCAGATGATATGATAGTGTACATAAGTGACCCCCAAAATTCCACCAGAGAACTCCTTCAGTTGATAAGCACATTCAGCAAACTGGCTGGTTACAAAATTAACTCAAAAAATCAGTAGCCTTCTTATATACACATGATAATCATACAGAGGAAGAAATTAGGAAATCTACACCCTTCACATTAGCCACAAGCAATTTAAAATACCTAGAAGTAACTCTAACCAAGCAAGTGAAAGACTTGTTTGAAAAAAACTTTAAGTCCCTAAAGAAAGAGATTGAAGGTGACTTGAGAAGATGGAGGGAGGGGAGGGGAATAAGGGGAAAATGGGAGGGAGGGGAGAATGGGAGGATACAAGGGATGGGATAACCATAGAGATGTAACAAGAATAAATTAATTAAAAAAAATAAAGTATAAAAAAAAAAAAGAGAGAAGATGGAGGGATCTCCCTTGTTCATAGATCAGGAGAATCAACATAGTAAAAATGGCCATTTTACCAAAAGCAATTTACAGATTCAATGCAATCCTTATCAAAATACCTACACAATTTTTTAAAGACATTGAAAAGTCAATTCTCAACTTTATATGGAAAAACAAAAAACCCAGAATAGCTAAAACAATCTTATACAATAAAAGATCCTCAGGAGGAATCTCCATACCTGATTTCAAGCAGTACTATAGAGCAATAGTAATTAAACCAGCATGGTACTGGCACAGCAATAGGCAGGTTGATCAATGGAATCGAATTGAAGACCCAGATATGAATCCACACACATATAGTCACCTGATTTTTGACAAAGAAGCATAATCTATTCAATGGAAAAAGGATAGCATCTTCAACAAATGGTGCTGGTCTAACTGGATTTCTACATGTAGAAAAATGCAATTAGACCCATACTTGTCACCATGCACAAAACTCAAGTCCAAATGGATTAAAGACCTCAGTATAAAACCAGAGACACTAAATCAGTTAGAAAAAAAGTGGGGAAGAGCCTGGAACACATTGGCACAGGAGATAACTTCCTGAACAGAACACCAACAGCCCAGGCCTTAATGTCAACAATTAATAAATGGGACCTCATGAGGCTGAGAAGCTTCTGTAAGGCAGGAGACGCTGTCAAAAAAACAAAGCGACAGACTACAGACTGGGAAATAATCTTCACTAACCCTGCATCTGACAAAGGTCTAATATCCAAACTTTATAAAGAACTCAAGAAATTAAACGCCACCAAACCAAATAACCCAATTGATAAATGGGGCTCAGAATTAAACAGAGAATTCTCAACAGAGTAATATCAAATGGCTGAGATACACTTAAAGAAATGCTCAACATCTCTAGTCATCAGAGAAATGCAAATCAAAACAACTCTGAGATTCCATCTTACACCAATCAGAATGGCTAAAATCAAACATTCAAGTGACAACACATGCTGGTGAGGATGTGGAGAGAGAGGAACACTCCTTCATTGCTGGTGGGAATGCAAACTAGTACAGCCACTTTGGAAATCTATCTGGTGCTATCTCAGAAAACTGGGAATAGGGCTTCCCCAGCTATTCCACTCCTAGGAATATACCCAGAAGATGCTCCAGCACACAACAAGAAAATTTGCTCAACCATGTTCATAGCAGCCTTATTCATAATAGCCAGAACAAGGAAACAGCCTAAGTGTCCCTCAGTAGAAGAATGGATAAAGAAACTGTGGTACATTTACACTATGGAATACTACTCAGCTATTAAAAACAAGGAATTCCCAAAATTTGTGGACAAATGGATTGAACTAGAAATGATCATAATGAGTGAGCTAACCCAGAAACAGAAAGACTCAAATGGTATATACTCACTTATAACTGGACACTAGCCCAAGGGGCAGGTCCCATGAAAGTCTGCACCTACTAGGAAAGTGGGATAGAAGTGAGGACATCCTACTGAGACTCTAGGTGAGAAAAACATATGGGATAGGGAAGTAGGTGGATCCAGAGGGTCCTAGAAACCTACAAAAGGAACATTATGATGGGTGTATCTCAGCCCAGGGGTTCTGCTTGATCTAAGGCACCAACCAAGGACAAAACATGCAGTCATCATCAAACCCATACCCAGATCTAGCCAAGGGACAGAACATTCTCCACAGTTAAGTGGAGACTGGGGACTGACTTTCACAGGATCTCTGGTGCCCCATATTTGGCTACGTCCCTTTGTTGGGGAGGCCCAATGGCACTCAGAGGAAGGATAGCAGACTACCAAGAAGAGACTTGATACCCTAGCACCATATTCAGGGGGAGGAGGTCCCCCTCAGTCACAGCCATAGGGAAGGGGGATTGGGGTGAAAGTGGGAGGGAGGAAGGGATGGGAGAATGCATGGGGTGGGATAGAAAATGAGATGTAATATGAATTTCTTTATTTTTCAATTAAAATGTGTTTAAAAAATAAGACCAAATCTAAGAATAATAGGAATAGAAGAAGAAGACTCCAAGCTCCAAATCCCAGAAAACATTTTCAACAAAATCATAGAAGAAAACTTCCCGGGGAGATCCAAGATGGCGGCGAGCAGTGTGGGCCGTGTTTGGAAGCTCCAGTGAACAGTTTGGGGAATTGCACAGATTTCTGAGCCAGGAACACCAGGATCCCGACACCACGGCAGCAGGAGTGCTCCACGGTTCGGAAGGACCAGGGTGCAGAGGACCTGCGTGCCCCTACACACGGGAGGAGTGCGGATTTTCTCGGATCAGAGCAGCGGCTGCACGGGTGGCATCAGCAACACCAGCAGCAGCGACTGAGGTTTGCAGCTCAGAGCCTTCCAGTGGAGGTGGTTAGTGTGGTGACTGGTGGGAGTTGCTGCGGGAGAGGGGACACTGGACAGGATTTGGGTCGCGTGGTGCTTTGTGACCCAAACTGGACTCGGTGGACAGTTCAGCCCCAGAGTCCCGGGTACAGCTCAGGGCGCAGTGCTGTGGAGACACTGACTCAGTGCAGCAGGCAATTCTGCCCAAGGCAACAGCTTAGCGCAGCCACGGCTCCCCTGCTGTGACGCAGGCTGGGCGGAGCGCTTAGGTCCACCCTAGGTGCCATCTCAGCACATCTGCAGTTCTCCTGCTGTGACACAGGCTGAGTGGAGTGCTCAGTTCCACCCTAGGCGCCATCTCAGCGCAGCTTCAGTTCACCTGCTGTGACACAGGCTGGGTGGAGTGCTCAGTCCCACCCTTGGCGCCATCTCAGAGCAGCCACAGCTCACCTGCTGTGACGTAGGCTGGGCAGAGCACTCAGGTCCACCGAAGGAGCCACCTCAGCGCAGTCGCAGTTCACCTGCTGTGACGCAGGCTGGGCGGAGAGCTCAGTTCCACCCTAGGCGCCATCTCAGTGCAGCCACAGTTCACCTGCTGTGACGCAGGCTGGGCGGAGAGCTCAGTCCCACCGGAGGCGCTAGCACAAATCAACGAGCAGTTCTGCTCAAGACATTAGCTCTCCTCAGAGGGCAGTTTTGGGGCGCTGACACAGGCTGAGGTCAGCACGCAGATTCAGCCCAGAGGCCCTAGCTGGACTTGACGGGCAGATTAGGCCCAGAGATTCTTCCTGAGCTGTGCACACAGGCTCGGAGGCCCCAAGACTCTGGCTGGACTATGCACGCACTATAGGCCCGGAGTCCCAGGCTGAATTCAGCGTGCAGTGTGGGTCCATAGTCCCTGGCTGAGCTCGGTGCACAATTCTACCCCAGAGACTCAGGTGGAGCTCGGTGTGCAGCTTAGGGCCAGAGTCCCTAACCATGCTTGGCAGACAGATTGGGCCAAGAGTCTCTAGTAGAGCCTTTGGCACAGTCCTGGCTCTAAGACTCTGGTTGGACACAGTGTGCAGTTTGAATCCAGAATTCCTGGCTGAGCTGCACGGATGGCTTGGGCATGAGTCAATAACTTACCACAGCAAGCAGTTTGGCCAAACATCCCTAGCTGAGAGCTTGGTGTGCAGTCCCAGCCTGAAAATTCTGGCTGGACCCTGTGTGCATTTTGATCCCAGAATTCCTAGCTGAGCTCGGCAGACAGTTCAGGCCCTGAGATTCTAGCTGAGCTCGGAGGGTAATATGGGACCAGCGTCCCTGGCCAGACTTGGCAAGGAACCCAGAAGGCTATGGATACCTTGGCCTGACCCAACGCTCATCCAGAGACCCAGAACAATTGCAGGACCCACAGCACAGGAGAGCTGAGGATCACTGGCTGTGAGAGCCAAAAACGCCAGGGCTAACCTCCTGCCATCCACAACAGTGAAACATAAGAGCTTCCAACCTATGGAAACCGTGAGAAAACAAGTGAATCTATCATCAGACTCTCTCCATCCAACTCGGGAAGCTACCCAACCAAAACAAAGCCGGCAAGATGTCTAAAGGACAGCATAAAAGCATACGCAAAAAAAACCAAAACAACATGGCGTCTCCAGTTTCCAGATATCCCAAAGAAAACAACCCAGAGAGCTCAAATACAATGGAAATACAAGAAAATGACCTCAAATCCTTAATAAGGAGCATATTAATGGAGGAAACAAATAAAATTCGTAATCAAATACAGGAAGACGCAGCCAAACAGGTGAGAGACATAAAAGAAGCACATAGAGTGGAACTGGAAAAATTTAAGGAAAATGCAAATAAACAGATGGAAGAAATAAATAAAACGGTTCATGCTTTGAAGACCTATAAAGAGGCAATGGAAAAAACTCAGGAATATACAAAAAATGAGATGAAAGAAATAAAAAAATCAGTTCAAGATCTGAAGACAAAAATGGATTCAATGATAAACACACAGACAGAAGAAAAACAACAACGTGAGACCTCAGAGAAGAAGGCGAGCAACACAGAGGTGAGCTTTTCTAACAGAATCCAAGAGACGGAAGAACGAATCTCAGGTCTAGAAGATACCATCACAGATCTTGAAGCAACCATTAAAGATAATGCCAAATCTGGAAAACTCCTGACACAAATCATCCAAGAAATTCAGGCCACCATGAAAAGAAGAAATCTGAGGATAATAGGCATTGAAGAAAGAGAAGATATCGAACTCCAAGGCCCAGAAACTATTCTCAACAAAATCATAGAAGAAAATTTCCCCAACCTAAAGAAAGAGATACCTATAAACATACAAGAGGCAAACAGAACACCAAATAGAATTGACCAGAAAAGGAAAACTGCCCGTCACATAATAATCAAAACACAAAACATACAGAACAAAGAAAAAATATTAAAAGCTGCAAGGGGAAAGGGCCAAATAACATTCAATGGCAAACCTATCAGAATTACACCAGACTTCTCAGCAGAGACCATAAAAGTCAGAAGAGCCTGGACAGAGATCCTGCAAACCCTGAGAGACCACAGAAGCCAGGCCAGACTACTTTATCCAGCAAAACTATCAATAACCATTGATGGAGAAAACAAAATATTCCATGACAAAAACAAATTCAAACAGTACCTATCCACAAACCCACTTTACAGAAGGTACTAGAAGGAAAAATACATCCCAAAGGGTCAAGCTACAACCAAAACTCAGGAATTAGGTAACTATACCATGGCAAAAACACAGCTACACAAACACTCAATTGGAAACAACATCAATATTAAGACTCTTAACAGTCACTGGTCGTTAATATCTCTCAACATCAATGGCCTTAATTCTCCAATAAAAAGACATAGACTAACTGAATGGGTGCATAAACAAGATCCAACATTCTTCTGCATTCAAGAAACACATCTCACCTATAACGATAGGCATTACCTCAGGGTAAAAGGTTGGAAAAAAATATTCCAAGCAAATGGTCACAAGAAGCAAGCAGGCGTAGCCATTTTAATATCAAACAAGATAGACTTTCAACCAAAATTAATCAAAAGGGATGCAGAAGGACACTTCATACTCATCAAAGGTAAAGTCAACCAAGATGACATCACAATTCTGAACTTCTATGCTCCCAATACAAGGGCACCCACATTTGTAAAAGATCTGCTAAAAAAAACTTAAACCACACATCGATCACCACACAATAATAGTGGGAGACTTCAACACCCCACTCACTGAAGGATAAGTCATTGAAACAGAAACTAAGCCAAGAAATAACATCATTAACCAATGCCATGGGTCAACTGGATCTAACAGATATCTATAGAACCTTTCACCCAAACAAGAAAGAATATACCTTCTTCTCTGCACCCCATGGAACCTTCTCCAAAATTGATCACATCGTAGGTCACAAAGCAGGCCTCAACAGATACAAGAGGATTGAAATAATACCTTGTATCCTATCAGATCACCATGCTCTTAGGCTGCAATTCAACAACAACAGAAACAACAAAAAGCCTACACGTATGTGGAAACTAAACAACTCTCTGCTAAATGACACATGGGTCAGGGAAGAAAGAAAGAAAGAAATCAAGGAGTTTCTGAAATTCAATGAAAATGAGGGAACAACATACCCAAATTTGTGGGATACATTGAAAGCAGTGTTAAGAGGAAAACTCATAGCACTAAGTGCCTTTAAAAAGAAATTGGAAACATCGCACATAAGCAACTTAACAAAACAGCTGGAAGCCCTAGGAAAAAAAGAAGCAGAAACACCCAAAAGGAGTAGACGTCTGGAAATAATCAAACTCAGGGCTGAAATGAACAAATTAGAACCTAAGAAAACAGTTCAAAGAATCAACAAAACCAAGAGCTGGTTCTTTGAGAAAATCAATAAGATAGACAGACCGTTAGCCAAGCTAACTAAAAGGCAGAGAGACAGTATTGAAATCAACAAAATCAGAAATGAAAAGGGAGACATAACAACAGACACTGAAGAAATACAAAGAATCATAAGATCCTACTTTGAAGGCATATATGCCACAAAATTTGAAAATCTAAGGGAAATGGATGACTTTCTTGATCAATTTCACTTGCCAAAGTTGAGTGAAGAACAGATAAACAAGCTAAATAGTCCCATTTCCCCTACAGAAATAGAAGCAATCATTGATAGTATCCCAACCAAAAAAAGCCCAGGGCCAGATGGTTTCAGTGCAGAATTCTACCAGACCTTCAAAGGCGAGCTAATACCAATACTCTTCAAGCTACTCCAAAACATAGAATTGGATGGAACATTACCAAATTCATTCTATGAGGCCATAGTCACAATTGATACCTAAACCTCACAAAGACTCAACAAAGAAAGAGAATTTCAGACCAATTTCTCTAATGAACATCGATGCAAAAATACTAAATAAAATTCTTGCAAAACGAATACAAGAACACATAAAGGATATCATTCATCATGACCAAGTAGGCTTCATTCCAGGCATGCAGGGATGATTTAATATACGGAAATCCATCAATGTAATCCACCATATAAACAAACTGAAAATAAAAAACCACATGATCATCTCTTTAGATGCAGAGAAAGCATTTGATAAAATCCAACACCCATTCATGTTTAAAGTTTTAGAGAGATCGGGGATACAAGGCACTTTCCTCAACATAATAAAGGCTATCTACAGCAAGCCAATATCCAAAATCAAAGTAAATGGTGAGATACTCAAGGAAATTCCTCTAAAATCGGGAACAAGGCAAGGCTGCCCACTCTCTCCATATCTCTTCAATATAGTACTCGAAGTTCTAGCCAGAGCAATAAGACAACAAAAGGAGATCAAGGGTATCCAAATGGGAAAGGAGGAAGTCAAACTATCTCTATTTGCAGATGATATGATAGTGTACATAAGTGACCCACAAAATTCCACCAAAGAACTCTTACAGCTGATAAACACTTTCAGCAATTTGGCTGGATACAAAATTAACTCCAAAAAGTCTGTAGCCTTCCTATACACAAATGACAAGCTTGCAGAGGAAGAAATTAGGAAATCCACACCCTTCACATTAGCCACAAGCAATATAAAATATCTAGGAGTTACTTTAACTAAGCAAGTGAAGGACTTGTTTGAAAAAAATTTCAAAACTCTGAAGAAGGAGATTGAAGATGACATGAGAAGATGGAAGGATCTTCCTTGCTCATGGATGGGGAGAATTAACATAGTAAAAATGGCCATCCTACCAAAAGCAATCTACAGAATCAATGCAATCCCTATCAAAATACCTACACAATTTTTTAAAGACATTGAAAGTTCAATTCTGAACTTCATATGGAAAAACAAAAAACCCAGAATAGCAAAAACGATCTTGTACAATAAAAGGTGCTGTGGAGGAATCTCCATACCTGATCTCAAATTGTACTATAAAGCAATTGTAATTAAAACAGCATGGTACTGGCACAGCAACAGGCTGGTTGATCAGTGGAATCGAATTAAAGACCCAGATATGAATCCACACACATATGGTCACTTGATTTTTGACAAAGAAGCCAAATCCATTCAATGGAAAAAGGATAGCATCTTCAACAAATGGTGCTGGTCTAACTGGATGTCTATGTGTAAAAAAATGCAACTGGACCCATATTAGTCACCTTGCACAAAACTCAAATCCAAGTGGATTAAAGACCTCAACATAAAACCAGAGACACTAAGTCAGTTAGAAGAAAAGTGGGGAAGAGCCTGGAACATATTAGCACAGGAGACAACTTCCTGAACAGAACACCAACAGCCCAGGCCTTAATGTCAACAATTAATAAATGGGACCTCATGAGGCTGAGAAGCTTCTGTAAGGCTAGAGACACTGTCAAGAGAACAAAGCGACAGCCTACAGACTGGGAAAAGATCTTCACCAACCCTACATCTGACAAAGGTCTAATATCCAAAATATATAAAGAACCCAAGAATTAAACACCACCAAACCAAATAACCCAATTGAGAAATGGGGCTTGGAACTAAACAGAGAATTCTCAACAGAAGAATATCAAATGGCTGAGAAACACTTAAAGAAATGCTCAACCTCCTTAGTCATCAGGGAAATGCAAATCAAAACAACTCTGAGATTCCATTTTATACCCATCAGAATGGCTAAGATCAAAAACTCAAGCGACACCACATGCTGGAGAGGATGTGGGGAGAGAGGAACACTCCTTCATTGCTGGTGGGAATGCAAACTAGTACAGCCACTTTGGAAATCTATCTGGTGCTATCTCAGAAAACTGGGAGTAGGGCTTCCTCAAGACCCAGCTATTCCACTCCTTGGAATATACCCAGAAGATGCACCAGCACACCGCAAGAAAATTTGCTCAACTATGTTCATAGCAGCCTTATTCATAATAGCCAGATCATGGAAACAGCCTAAATGTCCCTCAATAGAAGAATGGATTAAAAAACTGTGGTACACATACACTATGGAATACTACTCAGCTATTAAAAATAAGGAATTCCCGAAATTTGTGGACAAATGGATTGAGCTAGAGATGATCATAATGAGTGAGTTAACCCAGAAGCAGAAAGACTCAAATGGTATATACTCACTTATATCTGCATACTAGCCCAATGGGCATGTCCCACAAAAGCCTTCCCTTACCAGGAAACTGGGACAGAGGGGAGGACATCCTATTGGGACTCTAGATGAGAGAACAATGGGGGAATAGCAAAGTAGAAGGATCCAGTGGGTCCTAGAAACCTACAAGTAGAACATTATGATAGGCAGATTTGGGCCAAGGGGTCCCGCTCAAACTAAGGCACTAGCCAAGGACAATACAGGCGGTAAAATTTAAACCCCTACCCTGATCTAGCCCATGGACAGGACCGTCTCCACACTTGAGTGGAGAGAGGGATTTGACTTTCTCAAGTACTCTGGTGCCTCACATTTGACTATGTCCCCTGGCGGGGGAGACCTAGTGGCACTCAGAGGAAGGACAGCAGGTCACCGAGAAGAGACTTGATACCCTATGAGCATATACAGAGGGAGGTAATCCCTCTGAGGAACAGGCATAGGGGAGGGGAATGGGGTGAAAATGGGAGGGAGGGGAGAATGGGAGGATACAAGGGATGGGATAACCATAGAGATGTAACAAGAATAAATTAATAAAAATAAAAAAAATTAAAAAAAATAAAAAAGAAAAAAAAAAAAGAAAACTTCCCCAACCTAAAGAAAGAAATGCCCATAAACATACAAGAAGCCTACAGAACTCCAAATAGATTGGACCAAAAAAGAAAGTCCTCTTGCCACATAATAATCAAAACATTAAATGTACAGAACAAAGAAAGAATATTAAAAGCTGAAAGAAAAAAAGGTCAAGTCACATATAAAGGTAAACCCATCAGAATTACACCTAACTTCTCAACAAAGACTATGAAAGCTAGAATGGCTTGGATGGGAGTCGTGCAAACATGAAGAGACTACAGATGCCAACCCAGACTACTGTATTCAGCAAAACTTTGCATCACCATAGATGGAGAAAATAAGATATTCCATGGCAAAACCAAGTTTAATCAGTACCTAACCACAAATCGAGCCCTACAAAAGGTACTAGAAGGAAAACTCCAACTCAAGGAGGCTAACTACGCCCAGGAAAACACAGGAAATAAATAACTCCACATCCACAAATCCAAAACACAGAGACACACACACTCTACCACCACCAACATCAAAACAAAAGTGTTGGGGACAATAGGCCATATGGCCAATGTTCAGCCATCTTGTCCAAGTCTGCACCTTTAAGTCTGTCTTTCCCAGAGCTTACCTTTCACCAAAAACTAGCTGCCCCTGTTGTGAGTCAGCAGCTAAAGACAAATAGGGATGGAGCGACCCTGTTGTGAGTCAGCAGCTAAAGACAGATAAGGATGGAGCGACCCTGTTGTGAGTCAACAATTAGACTAAAGCTAGATGAGGACAGAGCAAGATGCCCTGTGTGGCAGGACATTATGACCCTGCCTGGAATTCCCTGTGTTTAGAGTAAAGCCTGCCACTGGGTTGCTATAGCAATATGCTTCCCTGCCTTCTGACTATAAAAGCTGCTGCCTGACTAATAAAGTTTGAGAGTTTGATCAATCAGACATACTCTCCTTCTTTGTGTCTTGCATTCTCAACAGGTGACCTTCCTCCCAAGTTTTAGTCAAACTCCACAGGTCGGGTCACAAAAGGAACTAACAACCACTGGTTACTAATGTCTCTTAACATCAATGGTCTCAACTCCCCAGTAAAAAGACACAGGCTGACAGAATGTGTGGAAAAAGAGGATCCGTCATTCTGCTGCATACAAGAAACACACCTCAGCAATAAAGATAGACATTACCTCAGAGTAAAGGATTGGAAAACTATATTCCAAGCAAATGGACCCAAGAATAGAGTGCACATTCTAGCATCTAATAAAATAGACCAAAACTAATCAAAAGAGAAGAAGGTCACTTCTTCCTCATCAAATGAAAAATACACCAAGATAATAACTCAATTCTGAACATCTACATCCCAAACGCAGGAGCACCCACATTCATAAAAGAGATGTTACTAAACTTTAAATCACACATCAAACTTCATATGGAGAAACAAAAAACCCAGAATAGTTAAAACAATCCTGTAGGATAAAAGATCTTCTGGAGGAATTTCCATCCCAGATCACAAGCTGTACTATAGAGCAACAGTAATAAAAACAGCAAGGTACTGGCATAGAAATGGGCTGGTTGATCAATGGAACTGAATCAAAGACCCAGAAATAAATCCATATACCTATGGACACTTGATTTTTGACAAAGAAGCCAAATCCATACAACGGAAAACAGATAGCATCTTCAACAAATATTGCTGGTCTAACTGAATGTCTACATGTAGAAAAATGTAAATAGATCCATATCTATCATCGTGCACAAAACTGAAGTCCAAATATATTAAAGACCTCAACATAAAACCACACACACAAAATCTGTTAGAAGAAAAACTTGGGAAGAGCCTTGAGCTCATTGGCACAGGAGACAACTTCCTGAACAGAACACCAACAGCTCAGGCTCCCAGATTAACAATTAATAAATGAGAACTCATGAAACTGAAAGGCTTCTGTAAGGCAAAGGACACTGTCAACAGAACAAAATGACAGCCTACAGACTGGGAAAAGATCTTCACCAACCCTACATCTGACAAAGGGCTAATATCCAAAATATATAAGGAACTCAAGAAATTAAACACCTCAAACCAAATAACCCAATTAAAAAATGAGATACAGAACTAAACAGAGAATTCTCAAGAGAGGAATATCGAATGACTGAGAAACATTTAAAGAAATGCTCAACAACCCTAGTTATCAGAGAAATGCAAATCAAAATGACTCTGAGATTCCATCTTACACTGGTCAGAATGGCTAAGATCAAAAACTCAGGTGACATGCTGGTGAGCATGTGGAGAAAAGGGAACACTCCTCCCTTGCTGGTGGAAGTGTAAACTTGTACAACCATTTTGGAAATCAATCTGGTGCTTTCTTTGGAAATTGGGAATAATTCTACCTCAAGACCCAGCCATATCACTCCTGGGAATATTCCCAAAAGATGCTCCACCACACAAGGACATTTGCTTAACTATGTTCATAGCAGCTTTATTTATAATAGCCAGAATCTGGAATCAAGCTAGATGTCCCTCAACTGAAGAATGTATAAAGAAACTGTGATTCATTTACACAATGGAATACTATTCAGCTATTAAAAATGAGAAAATCTTGAAATTTGCAAGCAAATGGATGGAACTAGAAAAGATCATCCTGAGTGAGGTAACCCAGACCCAGAAAGATAGGCATGGTTTATACTCATTCATAAGTGGATATTAGACACATAATACAGGATAACTACACTACAATACAGAGACTGATGCACCAGTCAAAGACAATATATGATATGGGCCTAGACCCTCTGCTCAGATGTAATGGCACAGTCTCCTAGTGGGTCCCACAAGGTGGAGATTAAGGACTACTTCAGACATGGACTCTGGTCACTGAACTTTGATCACTTCTTGCTGGCAGGGTGGCCTTGTCAAGATACAGAGGAAGAGATTACAGGTAGGACAGATGAAACTTGATAGGGTAAGGTCACGTGTTAGGGGAGGAGGGACTCAGGGAGGAAGAGAGGAGGACAGAGGGAGTGGGATCGAGAGGACATGAGAGAGTGTGAAGAATTTAAACTGCAGAACAACCAGGTAATTTATATTCCTAATCTCACTATATGGGAATAGTTCAGAGACTGGCTGAGACATGAATGTCTAGTCATAGACAATGCTTCCTGTTGGCTACAAAATCCCTATGAATTATTATTAGATGCCATTCTTCATATGGTATGAATGAAGAGTTACGGATGTCTTTTTTTTTTCCTCATACAAAGAGCAGAGAACCAGCCTTAATTGTTCTGTGCATCACACACACCTTATGCATTTACAGTTTTAAAACTGTATAAAGCTTGTGAGAAATTATATTTTCAGAACAAAAAGAACCAGACACTGTCGTTGGATCAGACCTGACAGGATTCATTCCTCTCAGCGTGCTGGACACTGACATCCTGCATCCTTCATATTCCAGCACCAATTGCTTCAGTTGCTATTCTCCATCAGAACAGGACAGCTCCCAAGACAACTTCAAAGAAAGCTTCCAATCCCCATTGCTCCAGCATTTCAGACTGTCCTACACAGGACTCTAATTCTAATTAAGACTGGAATTTCTCAACATTTAGAAACTGAACCACAAATGCTATTCCTAGCTTGTTTAACCATTTCCCCAATTCTATTTGGGCCCCTAAAAAGGTATTATTTGTCCCAAATCAGAAGGAAGAAACCTTAAGAGAATGATGCCCCATTTCCTTTAAGGGGGGTTGGGTAGGTTTTTGGTTGCTTTCTTGGGCTATAGAGTGTTATTTTCAATGGGAGTTGGTTATAAGTCATTATTGGTCTTATTTAGAGAGAAAACAAGATTGGACTCAGGGATGTCTCTCTTTTCCTTTATCTTCCATTCTTAGGTTCAGAGATAGTGGTTAAAAAAAGAAGGGGGAATATAGAAAAACATAGTGAAGATAGAACAAAAAGTAGTTTAGTGAACCTACTCCTTGACATAATTCCTTAATTGTCATTGACACGGTTATTTTTAATTCACTGGTGTAGAATTTTGTATACAGATGCAAAATAAGTTTAATTTTAGATACAGTGGTATATAATTCAAATTTAAGATTATTCTTCACATATATATAGAATGTGTATGTATATATATGCATATATATGTGTATATATATATATTAATATGAGGTATTGTACCCATATAACTTGATTATAATACAAGGTTTACTTCCAATACTTTGAAAGTGCTATTGCAGGCTATTTAGGATAAATAAGTTATATAAGTTAATTTTTAGTTGATCAAATGATGGCCATATCTGGCGCATGCCTTTAATCCCAGCACTCGGGAGGCAGAGGCAGGCGGATCGCTGTGAGTTCGAGGCCAGCCTGGTCTACAAAGCAAGTCCAGAACAGCCAAGGCTACATAGAGAAACCCTGTCTCCAAAAACCAAAAAAAAAAATGATGGCCATATCAATTACTAGTCTAATTTTATCACAAGAATATATATCTTAGTTGCAACAGATAGATATGATTCTATAGAAAGATAAAGTAAAATAATTAGATAAGGTCTTTGAAAACCTAAGAGACATACAGAATATGGCATTTTTTTAATGTTTTTATTATTTTAAAGATTCATTGACAATGAGACAGGTTAACCGTGGCAACACCCAGCCTGCCTCAAAGAGGATGATGAGTATCAAAGAACCTCCTTATGGAGATGGATTCAAATATGGCAAACATTTCACTGGGCAAAATGTCTTTGTTTCTACCACAGACAGAATTCTGCCTTAATAAGGGCAATCTTGGATGCAAGCAGAGTTGACTGCCAATCTCTGCCAAGACAGGGTAAGCAAGTCCTCAACAGTTCATGCCTCACAAATATGTCTGTCAGATATATTGGGCCAGAAGGCTGAAGATGATGTTCTAGCATTATAGAGAGTTTTGGGTGACTGTTCAGGCAGCAAACTGTCTCTATCATCTTCTCATTTGGAAAGCTACCAACCTGCACTCCCCGTTTACTCAGGTAATCCATTGTATTCCTTCTCAAGTCTCTGATGGGGTTGAAGACCAGATAGTTTAGTTTTACAATGAAGCTTAGTTGTTTATGAGTTAAGATGTTTTTAGGTCTAGATAGATGTTCTAAGTTGATAATGATGAGATAGGATAGATATTGATTTACATTCAGAATTTTAGCTGCACCAAGATAGGAAAGGTGTTTTCTTCAAGGCTGCCAAATACAAATAGCCAAACCACTAAGAATGTAATATTCATATAATTCCTGACTGTGTCATGGTTCTTCTTGCTGTAGGTAGTTTATTGTATATATGTGTAATAATATAAATGTATATGTAAAAAATAAAAAATGCTTAATATTTTAAAAAAAAATCTAAGGGCTTTTGGATTGGCTTTGTTCGAAGCCAGGTGACCCCAGAGAGTCTCATCTTTTCCTTCCTCCCTGGCCATGCTTGGTTTCAGGTCCAGAGCTATAATCATGCCTGTCAAACACCATTAGCATCTTTCTGTCTCTCCCCTTCTACATCTCCTTTGCCCAGGCACATACAGAGGAGCTCTCAAATAGCTACCTTCCCAAAAGTCTTCCCAGCATGTTGAGTGACAAAAGTAGGACCTCCTGCTTATTCTTATGTCTGTCTTCTGAAGAGCTCTCAACACAGCTGTTGAATTAAAAATTATTCTTCCAACATTAGTATAGTAAATTATTAAGGCAGTGGTTTCCTTTAACCAGCTAGTTCCCCAATGACAGGACACAGAGAGAATATGATTTATTTTTAAGCTGCAAGCACTATGCTGGGCAGAATCTGAGCCACTCTAATCCTAATACCCTTTAAACACACATAAAAACCAAAAACTAGCCAATTTGATGACCCACGGGGTGACTTCTGCTCTATCAGTCTCTTTCTCCAACCACCTCTCTGCCATCTTCCTCATGCTCCACCCTCACCTACTACCAGGAAGTCCCGCCTTCCACTTCCTGTCATTCTGCCCAGCTGATTGGCCAAACAGTCTTTATTGACAACTCCTACATAAACCCAAGGCATTCCTCCACAAAGAGCTAATAAACGTTAAAGTTTGCCTTTCCATAATGTAGTGTAGTTATCTATACTGGATGTTGCCACTCTTATCCCAGCACTGATCAGATCCTGCAGGACATTGTGACACACTGATTAAACAGATAAACGCCACCAGGAAGAAATCTCTCATTGCAATACCACCATCCTTGCTACCTGTGGTGGCTGAAGCCAACCACCCTGTGGTTAAAATTAGAAGTCTGAGAGTGAACTAAACCCCTCTCTCCTTCTGCTGCGAAGCCCTCTTGTTTCCTTTACCCTGCTTAGCTTAGCTTTTGTCATCGGCACTTCCCCAAAAGCACTAGAGTCTGTTCATAGAAAATATTTATGAGTTGAAACAAGCAGCGCAACACTCGTTGAAGAGAACACTTTATTTAATATGCCACTCCAACCGT
>OU015752.1:118279047-118338782 GCA_907169655.1 Acomys percivali | reverse complement strand
TTTTTTTTTTTTTTTTAACTTTTCCTTATTTTTTTCTAAGTTCTTTGTTGACCAGTTTAAATGGCAGCCCCCTCACCTCCGTCTCCTATCCCTTCTTCACAGGGTCATTATTGTGCATAGTGTTTATTGACTGCCTCAGGGTCCCATGTCAAAGAAGTTCCTTATTAGCCAGGCCAGATGGCGCAGGCCTGTAATCCCAGCACTCGGGAGGCAGAGGCAGGCAGATCGCTGTGAGTTCAATGCCAGCCTGGTCTATAAAGCAAGTCCAGAATAGCCAAGGCTACACAGAGAAACCCTGTCTCAGAGGGCAGAAAAAAAAAAAAAAAGAAGTTCCTTATGGAATCTACCCAAGGAATGCCAAGATACAAAACAGGAAAACAAATGATAGAGCCTATGAAAAGGACAAGATAACCTTGTCCAAGTCAAGAGATCATCGGGCAGCCTGCCGGGTTTTTCTCCCTTCCGCCCTCTGGCATATCTGAGAAGGAGGACTGCAGGATCGCCCAGTGTCTTCCTGGCTCCTGCTCCCCCAGGGTTCAGTTCCCTCCTGTTGTGAACCACTTCTTGCCTCATCCAGGTCTCGCTGTCACCATCCTCTACAGTCCTTTACAGGCTTGTCTATGCAGTCTTTCATCACTTTGCCACAAAGGCTGTCTGGTCCTCATCCAACCGGAACAATGATAGGTCTCCCCAAAATCTGCAGTGTTCTGGAATGTCCAGAAAGATACCCCAGGCTTGGGAGTGGGAATTCCAGACCCACCCTGTCCTGAGTTCTCTCTGGTGTGAGGGTTTGTTAGAAGACACGCCTCTTCTGGTATCCAGAGGGAATCAGTCTTAGGCGCGCAAACACTGACAAAGAGGGAGGAGCACACCGGCCACAGATTGCTCCACAACTTGATAGCGTTGTTGCAGGGAAGTAACTAGTTGCTAAGTCTGCCTGGCTATTTTCTGGGGATTCCAGACTTCAGATTCCAAAACCCAGCAAGTCCGAGGCAAACCTTGACAAGGTTCGAACCCTGAACTTGTGAGACGAGAACATTCTGGGTGTAGATCCAGCTCTGTTGTTTATTAGCTGTGTGACTTTGGACTAGGCCTTTACCTCTCTGTGTCTTGGCTTCCTTGTTGATGAAATGAAGGGTTTTTAATTATTTTTAGACAGAGTCTCATTATGTAGCCCTGGCTGGCCTGGAACTCACTATCTACACCAGGTGAGTCTCAAACTCACAGAAGTCTGCTTCCTGAGTAATGATGGGTCTAAAGACATGCACCGCAATACTTATCAAAATAGAGATTTTTTTTTATTTTACATTTATTTATTTATTTATTTATTTATTTATTTATTTATTTATGTGTATGAATGTCTTGTTCAAATACATGTCTGTGCATTTTGTGTGTGCCTGGGGCCTGCAGAGCTCAGAAGAGGGCTCTTTGTGGCCTGGAGCTGCAGTTACAGGCAGCTGGGAACTGAACCTGGGTGCTCTGCAAGAACAGTAAATGTTCTTAGCCTTCTCCTCAGCCCCAAAGTGAAGTTATTGTTGTTGTTTTTAAGTTAATTTCTGAAATCATTTGCAATATTTTCTGATGTACAGTCACTATCAAATAGATGCCACCTACATATACAGCCTTCTCTTACTCCTCATCCATCTACCCCGAAGCCAAGCCGCAGGGAAGCTGTGGGTCTGTCTAGCGGCTCTGTGCTTGGCGCTCTGGTGAACTACTGTTCTTCCTGGCCTCACCCTGGTGAAGGGAAGTAAGCTTCCTGGACAAAGCCTGGCAGGAGATGCTGCAGCCAGACTATAGGAGCTAAGGAGGGACCAGAATATGCAGCCTGGTACTTTTGGATCAAGAAAACCAGTTTCCTCAGCAACTTCCCTCTGCCCTAGGCAGTGTACCTTGAGCACAGAGGTGAGGCCATTGTTCCCAGCTGGCTCCACTCTCCCCAGTTTGAAGCCCTACTTGGGTCCTGCCCAGGCTCCTTGGAACAAAGATCCTTTATATACTTTCGACCAAAAGGGTTTGTTTTTTCTTGTTTTGTCTCTGAATATTGTTTTCCCCCCTTTCATATACCACATCTAATTTTCTGGCTTACATTTCACTCAACAATAAAACACCTGTGACATCCTACAACAAATATCTTATACATTTGTATTTTACAAGGGGAAGTCAGGAGCTCCCTGAGGACAAGGAATGTCTTATTCATCTGTGTAGCTACCACACACACGTGGCATTATACATGTCTGCTTTAAAGCATGAGAGAGAGAGAGAGAGAGAGAGAGAGAGAGAGAGAGAGAGAGAGAGAGACAGAGACAGAGACAGAGACAGAGACAGAGACAGAGAGACAGAGACAGAGAGACAGAGAGAGAGAGACAGAGAGAGAGAGACAGAGAGAGAGAGACAGAGAGAGATTTTCATTGTGTAAGCCTCAGGCTCTTAAAACAGCCGTTTTGTTCCAACAGCCTCTGATTCTCACTCTTGGTGCCAGCCCAGGACCAAAGTCAATGGGTGAGAATGGAAATGCCAGTGTCTTCAACTTTTCCTACACCAGCTTCCTCCTAGTGGGTTTCCCTGGGTTGCGGGAATGGCGGCCCCTTCTGGTCCTGCCTCTTGCCTTCCTCTATGTGTCCATCCTTTCCGCCAATGCCTTAGTCATCCATACAGTGGTGGCCCAGAGGAGCCTGCACCAGCCCATGTACGTGCTCATTGCTCTGCTCCTGGCTGTCAATATCTGCGCTTCCACGGCTGTGATGCCTAAAATGCTAGAAGGCTTCGTGCACTATGCTAACCCCATCTCTCTACACGGCTGCCTGGCACAAATGTTCTTCATTTATTTTACTCTCCTTCTGGACTACAATCTCCTGCTGGCCATGGCTGTTGACCGCTATGTGGCCATTTGCCACCCACTCCGCTATACTGACCTGATGACCTCACACTTACTGGGCCTGATGGCCACTTTTGCCCTGACACGGAGCCTAGGGGTGGCAGTACCCCTAGTGGTACTGACTGCAAAAGCTCGATTTTGCAGGACATCCGTGATAAGACACTTCACCTGTGAGTACATCGCACTGCTGAGCATAGCCTGTGGTGACCTGACCGTCAACAACCGGGTGGGACTGGCTATGAGGCTGGTCACCGTGACCTTTGACCTGGCCTTACTGGGAACCTCCTACACTCGTATCATCTACGCTGCCTTCCGGATCTCTTCTGGAGGAGCCCGAGCCAAGGCCTTGCACACTTGTGGCTCCCACTTGCTGGTCATCCTCACCATCTACCTTTCTGGTCTTTCCACTTCCATTGTCTTTCGAGTGGCCAAAACTGTGTCCCAGGATGTCCAGAACCTACTCAGTGCCATATACCTGCTGCTCCCGGGAGCCTTGAATCCTCTCATTTATGGGGTGAGAACTAAGGAGATTCGGCAGCACATAGAAAAAATGCTCTGTGGGCTGCAGTCACCCCCAGACATCAGGGAGAAGTCACAGACTGTGAGAGGGGACAGGGAGTTACCAGGATAAGAGGGTGTTTGAGGTTGAGAAGCTGGGCCTGTGTGTGGCCTGTGAGAACAAGTAGCTGGTCTGTACTAACAGGCTGGGTGGGTCCTGAGCAGGTGACAGCTCGATGGCATCCTCCTGTTGCAGCTATGACTTGTTCACCTCTTAGAGCATTCTGTTATTATGCACCACTCTCGCCCTCATAGAGTTGCCTGTGTTTATCCTTCTAAGTTCATTTTGTCTTCTTTCCTATTGGGGGGGGGGGGGCAGATCCAAAGGCCAGAGTAGTGCCTACCCTGTACTTCTAGAGCCCCAAATGACCCTAACACCTAGGCCAGAACCCTGAGGTCTCCTGGGACACACAGACAAGGTGGTGCTACAGAGCCCAAGTCTGAAAGAAGACCAGAGTAGGCCCTGACCTGGAGACCTGAGTCTGACTTGAATCCACGTCAGGGTCATTCTCTCAGTGGCAGTGTGATCTACAGTAACATTACTTCCTCACTAGGTACAGTGGCAGTGTCTCAGGATCACTTGATCCCAGGAGTTGAATGCCAGCCTGAGCAACACATAAGACTCTCTATGTAATAATAAAGTAACTCTGTTGCTTAAGACTTCCACAGTCTCCTGCCATCTATGACCTTTAGGTATGTCCCAGAAATGGGCTATTGTGCCTGAATGCTACACAGAACCACCTGCAAACCAAGCTGGATTTTTTTTTTCTCTTCCTCTGCTAACAGATCATAGGAAACGCCTTGGGAAGCCATAAGTGTAGATTAGGGAAGAGAAGTCAGTGTAGCACAAGCAGGGACCATGGAATGTGAGTTGTTTTGTCCAACTTACTTGTGCCTTCGGTGCTTGCTCAAGCACAGTACTGTACATGTTCTTCCACTTGATGACAAAATGCTGTGCATGCTCGAAATTATGGCTTGGTGAGTCAGACAACAGCCCACTCCTGGTATGTAATTCATGATAAATGGTAACTTGGTGACCCACAGTTAAGTGTCCAGACTCTACTTAGGCTCACCACCAAGCCAAAAGCTGTTTCTCAAATGAATATATTCCCAGAGGATGTACCCAGAGGCTTTACCCCAAGATCTGGGTCCTCCTGTGGTTGCCCTCGGGCATCCTGCCAACCAAAGGCTGCAGTTAACCTCTGTCTGTCACTGTGACTCTGCTGGATCACATGGCCCAAGGAGCACAGTAATTCCCATCATTATCTTGGATCTGTGGCAGAGTCTTCACTTGCTCTGGGCCACATTTAAGTAAACAGCTTTTCCAGTTACTCAGTATTCAGGCTAGACTAGCACACCCAAATGAGAATTTTGCCTCCTAAATCCAGAAGCCTGTTTAGATGTTCTTGTCCTACCCTTTTCTTTTTCTTTTCTTTCTCCCCTGCCCCCCCCCCCCCAAGACAGGGTCTCTCTGTGTTAGCCTTGACTGTCTTGGACTTGCTTTGTAGACCAGGCTGGCCTCGAACTCATAACGATCCACCTGCCTCTGCCTCCCAAGTGCTGGGAACTAAATTATGACAGAGCTGATGAATCAACACCTTCGAAACAAGCTTCGGGATGGCTGGGAAGATGGCTTAAAGCTTAAGAGCTCTTGTAGGGGACCCAAGTTTAATTCTCAGTATTCACATCAGGTGCCTAAGCACCGTCTATTATCCCAGCCTTCATGGAATGAAGATGGTGTAGAAATCACCAAGTCGATGTTGACACTAATCTCCATCATTCTTCTAGGATGCAACTGGCTTTATTTTGCCATCTTTTGAGTGGCTAACATTTGCCTTTTCCTAGTACAACAGCCATCCCTCTACAGTCATAGGATAAAGTAGAAAGTCTGCAAGCTGCAGAGGGTGTACTACAACCATGCACTCTAGAACAGAGGAAATAACCACGGGATGGTTCTAGGAACCCTATTTAGACTGAGATATAACCCAGGAATGACTCCATGATCACCTGACCTCCACAAGCCTAGACCCTACCTACAGACCACAATGATCTGGGGGTACCTGAAATTGGTAGCAGTGTACAGCACCCTGTAAAAGCCAGCAGGGAGCAGTGAGGAAGGCTTACCTCAAGGGAATGTGGTCTCCCCTTCATTCAAGGCCTCTAGACCTATAGACTTGACCAAACCTGGAACCAGGATGGAGAATTATAACCATTTATAGAATTCAAACTGGACTCTTGTGTCCTTGGCCCCAACTCATCTGCTCATACAGGTCAGATAAGAATACAACAGCCCTCTCATCTATTTGGTTTCTAGGAACTCCCTAATTAACTGGCCCAAGTACAGATCTCACATACAAATAAGGCTGTGGCCTTGACTGTTGTCCTTTCTGGTAATAGAGCATACTTTGCCTATGGGCTTGACTAAGACAGCCCTAGGAATCCAAAATAATATTTACCCACACATAATCCAAATATGTGCTAACAAAACAGAGTCTCCTGTGACCAGACACAGCTAAGGCCTTCCACAATAAGCAAGGCAGCAAAGCCCGAGAATCCAGTTTGCGGAATGGCCTCAGTACAAGCCATTCTCAATTCTCAGTACTAAAACCCACAAGAAACAAACAGAAACTTCCTCAAGAAACCAAGACGTTTGTTCTCTTAGCCTGAGACATTAACACTGCCTCAGGCTACAGGCTACATGGCCCTGTGGGTAGAGTGCCTGCTTAACATGCAAGAATCCCTGAGTGTGAGGCCCAGTATTGCGTACACCAGGTGCAGTGCCACATACCTGCAACCTTCTCAGGAGCTGTGGGCAGGAAGATCACAGGCTCAGGGGTCCCTCAGCTACATAGCAACTTTGGGGCCAGCTAGGCTTCATGAGACGCCAGCTGTCTTAAACAGACTAAAAGCTAATGGGAAACATGGACAAATTAAGTAAAGGAAATCAATTACTAACATCAGACTATCAATAAAGATAAAATTGATTTCTTTTTAAAGTATCAAATTCTGGAGCTAAAAGCATAAATGAAACATTTGCTAGAGAAATCAAACAGTTCTGAGCAAGGAAGAAAAGTCAACAAGCATAGAGACTGAAAAATCAAAATTATTGTCTAGGAAACAGAAGTAGGAGGGAACACAATTCAAAGGGACCTACATGGCCACCATTATGTGAAACCCAGATTCATTGAGCTACATGACAGAAAAAAGAAAAAAAAGCTGAAAAATGGCCAAAAACTTCTCATATTTAATGAAACATGTCAACCCACAAGAGTAGGAAATCCTCCCACTAAAACACTTAAGGGCTTTACCAAAAAATATGAAAAGTACTGGGCATGGTGGCACACACCTTTAATCCTAGTACTTGGGAGGCAGAGCAGGCAGATCTGAGTTCAAGGTCTGCCTGGTCTACAAAGTGAGTCCAGGACAGCCAAGGCTACACACCCAGAGACTCTGTCTCAAAAATCCAAACCAAAATTTAAAAAAAAAAAGGAAAAAGATAATTATAAGGATATGAAAATAATAAGGATAAGAAAACAAATTTTTATTTGTTTGTTTGTTTGTTGCTGTTTTGAGACAGGCTTTCTCTGTATAGCCTTAGCTGTCCTGGACTCACTTTGTAGACCAGGCTAGCCTTAAACTCAGAGATCCACCTGCCTCTGCTTCCCTGAGTGCTGGGATTACAGGTGTGTGCCACCTTGCCTGGCTCCTTAAGCACTTTTTATGGAACTATAATGGGGCTGTCAACATGGTAGTTCCTCAAAGTCAAACACAGAATTATATAGTCCAACAATTCTTTGCTGTATAGAACAAGCCAAACCTGAAAGCAGGAATCCAATAGGTACATGTACACCAATGTTCATGGCAGCAGTTAGTCTCAATATCTCACAGGCAGCATCAATCCAATGTGGTGTGTACATATAGAAAGGAACTGAGTGTTATGCTGTCAGGTATTTAGAAATCATGCCAGACACAAGTCAAATACTGCATTCTCTGTATGGGGTCCCTGGACTACACATTCAATAAAGTTGTAAAGTAAGAGTGGTTAGGAGTAGAGTTTCTATGTGAAATGATGAAAATGTTCTGGAAATGGCTAGTGACGACAGTTATGCAATAGTGTGAAAGTACCAAATGCCACAGAATCAAACTTAATTGACAAAATTGTCAATTTAATGTTATAGATATTCATCATGGGGCAGGGAAGGTCATATGTTAACATTAGATTTCTATACAATCTAAATAATGTCTTTAAAGTTTTGCCTCTGAACAGAAAAATTTTTTTCCTAAATTGACCTTTGTATGCTAACAGATGACAAATTTAGCACCACACAATCACTTAGAAATGTTTTTATTTCAAAATGACCTATAGAAGCTTATCTAGACAAACGTCCATCTGAAGAGTTATTGCTTGATTTTTAGTTCTTGGAAATCAGTCAAAGTGAAACTAAATCTCTTTGCCCAAACTGAAACGGTCAGATGGGGAATGCTGGAGGGGATGAGACTTCCTACGCCAGGGTCCATTTCCAAGAAGGCTCTTCTGTACTCCCAAACCTCTACTTTGATTCCTAACATCAAAGCTGGGCTGGGTTTTGTTTAAATCATGTTTACACTATGTAGAAACAGTACTGTGAATCAAGCACTCCTTTCCTGGCAGTAAAGTCCGGCAAAGCTTTCCCATAATCAAGCAAACCCACTACGCCTATCTATGCTCATGTAGTCTGCTATGGCGGAGAGCCGGCTCTTCTAGGCCTTTTCTCAGGAGCCACACATCAGACACTCCTCTCTGTTCTCCAAAGAGCACACCATGGCTGCTGTGTTCCTCTCCTTCTCTTCCTCCTCCTTCAGTGTCTTTTCCTTATCTTTCAGCTTCTCCTTGTTCAGAGTGAACTGGATTGGATTAGCGGCAGGTCTTGTCCTTAAGTAATACATCCCGGTCTTTAAACCCTATAAAGGGAAATAAACACAGCTATTAGGAAGAAGTCTGGGAGAACATCAGACAGCCTTTGTTCAAAATGATCCCCATGTGGTCAGTTACAAAATTAGTTTCTAAAACCTTTAAATGTATTCCTAAAAACTAACTGAAACTCTTTTTTAAACTTACAGCCTCATCTCCTCTATGAAGTACTCTAAAAAATGCTTAAATAGCTAAACCTTTGGCTTTTCTTCACTTAAATAGGACTGCCTCTTTGAAACGTCAAATATCTTTGTTCAGTTGTATTACTTCCAGGTTTGTACAAAACAACATGCCTGCCTTAGACTATAACCATTTAGGGATGAGACTGTCTTGGTAGAACAGACTATAAATATGTCACAAGGGTCATCTTCCTACCCAGTATTCCCAGGACAAGCAGACAAAAACGTATCAAGTAAGAAAGCTGATCTAGTGTAATTCCACAGGCGGCCTCTCACAGGTCAAGGCCTAAGACTCTAACACAAGTGAACTGTGGCACTTTGTAGTTGGCAACACTGCAACCTGGTGGCACTGTGGATACAGTAGGAGACAAAGGATGCTTCTGAATAGTGGGTGGACAGGTTTGGAAATGGCAATGGCGCACTAGACGGTCTGGAACAGTAGTACCTGGGGTGGGAAGACTGTAAGAGCCAGAGGCCAGGACAACTGGAGTGGAACAGTGTCTCTGGCTACAAGTAAGTCATTGTTCTAGCATGGAGTTCATGAGTACCCAACTTAACAGAGGAGCTATGGGCAACCAGTGGTTTCTTGGGGAACGAAAATCAACATCCCGGTGGATAATGCCACACCCAGAAGTGTATGGACAGTACAAATTGGAGTCGGCGGTTTACTTTAAAAAAGAGAAAGAGACAGACACAAAATTGTGGGAGTTGGGAAGTGGGGGCTCTGGGAATAGTTAAGGATGATTGCAATCAAAACACTGTATGGAATAAAACCACTCATGAGTTTTAACACTTGAAGTGAAAATACTTTGAGATAGCAAATGTAAAAGGCAGCTAGAGCAGAAGTATTCCAATTGTGAAACATCCCAAGCTGGCGATTAAGTCCTCCTCGGCGTGGCCGACCAACCTGCTTCCAGCCGTAGAAGTGCATGCTAGTGAGTTTGCCGTAGTTAGGTTCAGCGATGTGGATGTTTAAAGACTGGCTCTGATCAATGAAAGCACCTCTCTCGGCAGCCATCTTGAGAACAGTCTTCTGAGAGATTTCCCACACAGTCTTATAGAGTTGCTTCAGGTCATCAGGAATTTCTAGTATGCTCTGGAAAAGGAAAACCATGTGCTGTTTTAATTCCAATTAAAGAAAGCAAAATAACTAACAGGTTAATTATGCTTGCAAAATGCTTGGTCTAATCTTCCTGCAGATCTCACACTGCTATGCAGTTAGTATCTTGATGCTTATAGCAAGTTAGTCCAAACTGCTTATGTCTTGCTTAGAAGGCCAATAAAATCTCATCTAACCAACCAAATACAAGTCTGCTGTAGTGATTTAAACACCCACCGTGAACTGGCTTATGGACAAAACAGTTACAGTTCTAGACGTACTTAGGAAAGAAAGGGAAAATAAGGGCTAAGCTAATAAATGACAGAAACACAAACAATCAGACTTTACACGGACCCAATCAAAGTGCCATAAACTCCTTTAAATTGGATAAAGAAAGCCAGGATGCCAGACTACATTTAAGAGCCAAATCAGGTTTTCTTAGGCCTACAGCCTACAACCTGATTGATGCTACAAGGAAATATGAGAGCTAGAAGATGAGCCGCTGTTAAGCTGGCCAGTGTTTACTCAAGGCATCCACCCACACACATGCTGTGGATCTCAGATGCAATCATTTTACTGTTAAGCACTACGAAGTACTGAAGCTCTCAGTCCCCCACGCTTTTTAAGTTTAACTGCAGTTTCAGGTTTTAAGAAATGTGTAAGAACAATTGAGATGTAATATGAATAAATTAATAAAAAATATTTTTTAAAAAAGACTAAAATATTGGGGGGGGGAAAGAAGTGTGTAAGAATTCCTGACATGCAGTCCAGGCGTGGTGGTGCACACCTGTAATCCCAGCACTCGGGAGGCAGAGGCAGACAGATCTCTGTAAATTCAAGGCCAGCCTGGTCTACAGAGTGAGTCCAGGAAGCCAAGGCTACAAGGGGAACAAAACAAAACAAACAGATAAACATAAAAGAATTCCTGACATTCCTACTAACTTAGCAATAAATGCAATCCAAGCTTAAAGGTTTTAAAAGCTCCCAGGTTGTATAGAAAAACTGGAAGGTGCTGCTTTATTGGAGAAACAATAAGGACTATATAAAGACATGTGTAAGCCTAGAACAACAACGCAGAAACATAGTTACTTTAATAAATCCTGAATGGCCACAGTGAAAGGCCCTTCTCCTCTGCACTGCCTGGGAGAAGGGAGGTGGCACCACAATGTTGAGCCCAGCTGCTAGAATGCACATGTTATTTCTAGTCTGTACCTGGATGGAGCCATTGCATGCAATAATCTGGTTTTTCATCTCTTCATTCCACAAGCCCCGCTCAGTAAGATCTTTCAGTAAGTGAGGATTCACAATCTGATGAAAAAGCAGAAAACATGTCAAAAAATAAAATTATAATGGCAGGCCTACAAAGGATCCCAGGCCTAGAGCTCAAAATAAGCAAGGTAGCTGAATAACTTATTAGATTCCCTAATAAACTCAATTGTTTTTTACAAAACTGAGGGGACCATTTCACAAGACAAAGTACATCACTTTAAGGTCTTGACATCTGTTATAGGACACCTTGAAATCCACATTTTTAATTAGTAGCTTTGACCCTGCAGCACATAAGAATTACCTGGAAACTTACAAAACACTGATTTCTCCAAGAGAAATTCTCATTGGGAACCATGTCTGGGAACCATGTGTGGCCCCCAGCTCTTTGAGATTATGCCTTATGTAGTTCAAAGTACCCTGGAACTGGCTATATAACCAAGGATGACCTTGGATTTCTGAGTCTCATCTTCACCTCCAAGCTGAGAACTACTCTAAAATGTTATTTTAAAAGGGTGGGTGGGTGCTATGCAGCGTAGGATAGCCTAAAACTAGAGTACCTCCTACCTCGGTTTCCTAAGTGCTGGGATTATAAATACAAGCCACCATGCCTGAGTAATGATGCTTCTATGAACACCTTTAACACCAAGGAAAGCATGTACGGTAGCAGACATAAAACATCATGCAAGAAGTGGTGAAACATAGCCATAAGCCAAGTATGTAGAAGGCAGAGGAAAGAGGATCACTCAGAAGGCAAGTTAGAAGCCAGCCTGATCTACATAGTAAGACATCTCAAAAAAAAAGTTATACTCATGTGGACTCTGAGTCAGCAGGCACGGCAGTGCACAGCTGTAACCCCAGCCCCTGGGGAGTGGAGAAAGAACAATCAGTTCAAGGCCAGCCTCAGCTACATGGTAAGCCTGAGGCCAGCCAGGGCTACCTGACTGTCTCAAACAAACCAGTC
Source organism: Acomys percivali (assembly GCA_907169655.1). NCBI lineage: Eukaryota > Metazoa > Chordata > Mammalia > Rodentia > Muridae > Acomys > Acomys percivali. The sequence goes on along the minus strand of OU015752.1, from coordinate 118,326,887 downwards.
ACTTTCATACCGTGCGTCCACTCACTGGTTGCTTAGATTGAGAGTAAGCATTTAGTCTCAGCTTTCAGAAGAGCTTCTAATTGCAAAGTTCTCACCTGGAATTCTCCTGACAAGACCCTGCGAGTGTAGATGTTACTGGTGTAAGGTTCAATGGACTCATTATTCCCCAAGATCTGAGCAGTCGAAGCAGTAGGCATTGGGGCAATAAGTAAACTGTTTCTTATCCCATACCTTAGAAGAAAGAAATTATGAGAGATTAGTGCTGGAGCTACAGTCTGTCAAGAAGGCATCCCTTAGTATGGAGTACCATCGCAGAGGCACTTAGCTCACACACAGCCTTCACTCAACTCCAATAGGGATAGTCAGTCATAGCGTGGGTGTCACTGCTCCCTACTGTCCTAAAATGGCTGACCCTGAGCATAAGCAGTTTTAGCTGTTAGCAAGCTGTATAAAGTCCTCTGTGGTATTAGGAGTCACACTCAATGCACTATTTTGCTCAGGGAAACTGAGCTCAGTCCTGAGCAGCCCATCGGAATCGAGGCACATTCATTGAACCGCACTTATCTGTGCTATGTGCATCTATGACTCCAGGCCCTTTGTCAAGCATGCTGTGAAAGCGCTCGGAACTAGTCACGTATCACAACTCTCCATATCCCATGTAAAGGGATCGTGCTCAGAAAAATCCTGACGCCACCCACTACTAAGTATTAGTTTTTAAGAAGTTAATTTCTTCACTTTTAAGTGCCAAGGAGCATATACTATAACATCCTTTAGAAGAATATACTACTTAGCATTCTTAGAATCTCCACGGTTTAGCCTAAGAGACGCCAATCCCGGGCCTGCAAGATGGCTCACTGCCTAAAGGCATCTGCCACCAAGCCTGATAACCTGAGTCCAATATACAGAAGGCATAGATTGTTCAACATGGTAGGAAAGAACCAACTCCTCCAGGCTGTCCTCTGACCTCCACATGTGTGCCAATAAACACGCACACCTACCCACAATAAATACATATTTTAAAAATATTTGTATAACGACCAACTCCATAGACTTTTCATGAGCTGGGGGTGACAAATACAAACGTTAAAACAAATACTGTTCACCGAGCACTTGCGGTGACTAGTATATACTCTCTCTGCACTGTTTGTATTAGTTAAGCTCCTCTAAAACAGGAAGCCTATCTTTCCCACATTGCTACGGACCCGTATGGTATGAACAGCTTTGTACAACTAGGCTGGCAACCTCACCGTCACTTTCTGGATATAAAACACCAGTTTTCTCACGTCCTTACTTCCTCATCTGTAAATCCCAACATCATGTTTATAGACAGGAAAACGCTTTGAAGTCATACTTGCCAGATCCCAACTATGCAATCATCTGTAATCACTAAAACAACATGAAGATCTAACTGCACTAAGGCACTAAACAGTCTCAGACTATGTCAAGTCAATTCACGTGAGCAAACTGTATGTGTGCGTATATGGACGAGGTCTAGAGAGACACACCATCAACCAGGCTTATCTCTGGGAAAACAAATTATGTTTCTGTTTGATTTATGGAGCAAACATATGGAAGAAATATAAAGGACAGGTTTTTGTTTGTTTTTCAAGACAGGGTAGCCTTTGTTGTCCTGAACTGGCTTTGTAGACCAGCCTGGCCTCAAACTCAGAGATCCTCCTGCCTCTGCCTTCCAAGTGCTGGGATTAAAGGTGTGCGCTACCACCACCTGGCCAGAAGACAGTTTTTACTTTCTGTTTTATTTCTATACTAAGATACGGCATAGTGGTCTGCAAGTTTGCAGGCAGCCTGGTGAGCTGTAGGCCAGCCAGGGCTGTATAGTAAGGACCTATTTGAAAAAAGAACACACACACACACACACACACACACACACACATGCATATATATATGCCTAATAAATAAAAGAGTAAAATCATTTTTTAAAAGTAGAAATATTTGGGCCAGGAGATGGTAGTGCACACCTTTAATCCCAGCACTTGGGAGGCAGAAGCAGGAGGATCTCTGTGAGTTTCAGTTAAGCCTGGTCTACATAATAAGTTCCAGGACAGCCAGAGCAACATAGTTAAGACACTATCTAAAATTTAAGAACAAAACAAAACAAAACAAACAAACAAAAAAACCTGACTAGCATAGGTGCTCAGCTCCTCAAAATACATCAGTTCATACTGAAATGCCTACTATGTGCTGAAAGGCTTTCAATGTGACAAACAACTTTCATGCTATTATTTTCTTATATTTTCCAAAGTCATTTCTGTGAGATAGGTCATGTTAGCCACATTTCAGAAGGCAATGTTTTAAGTTTCGTAAGTTACAATAGCGTATCTAGCCCTGAGGAGGCAGAAAGCCCTGCCCTCTGGCTTCCATGCCACTTTGCACATCTCTACTTACTTTGCAATCTTCTCTTTGAGAAGCTTCCAGTCCCACAGGTCTGTAGGAGTAACATTCCACATATCATACTGAAGAATCTAAGAAATAAATATCCTACATTTATAATGCTACTCTAGAGCAGTGTAAAACAGTGACCAAAAAAAAAAAAAAAAATTTAAAAACTGACTGTCATATCCCCACATCCCAGCAAATGCTGTCTTGTAGTCAATACATTGAGGAACATCAGCTTCAGTGAGTGACTCTCCTGGACACAGTTCCACTGAGCATATTGAGGATCAGAAGCATCCTAGAACCTTCTCTCAACCGCATTCCTGCAGATCTACAAACTAGGAAATCATAACATTTATGAATTGTTTTGGCTTTTTGAGACAGGGTTTCTCTGTGTAGCCTTTGCTGTGCTGTTCTGGACTCCCTTTGTAGAACAGGCTGACCTCAAACTCACTCAAACAGGCGATCCACCAGCCTCTGCCTCCCAGAGTGCTGGAAGTACTGGGATTACAGGAGTGCACCACCATGCCCAGCTTCATGAAATGTTTTAAGAAATGCATCCCTAGCCAGGCAGTGGCGGTACATACCTTTAATCCCAGTGCTTAAGAGGCAGAGGCACGGGCTGGAGAGATGGCTCAGTGGTTAAGAGCACCACCTGCTCTTCCAAAGTTCAATTCTCAGCAACCACACGGTGGCTCACAACCATCTATAATGTGATCTAGTGCCCTCTTCTGCAGATAAAGCACTCATATACAATACATAAATTTTAAAAAAAAAGGGGCAGAGGTAGGTGGATTTCTGTGAGTTCAATGCCAGCCTGGTCTACAAAGCAAGGTCCAGGACAGCCAAGGCAGTTACAGAGAAACTTTGCCTCCTAAAAAAAAAAGTGTGTGCCACCATGCCTGGCAGAACTGCAAAATCGAGACCACCATGGTCTACAGAGTAAGAAATGCATTCCTGTTACAATAAAGCACACTCTAATCTTTGCTTCCTTGGTCTGTTTCTTTGGCTAAGAGTACCAAATTTCAAACAGCTATAGATTCTATTGAGAACAAAGGCAACACAGAAGACAGTGTTCTAAGAGGGCTCCCCAGATTCCAGCCCCTGGTGCCACAAGCCATGGATAATCTTTCTCCTCTACTAGTGTAGACCGGATCTGGGAATATCATAAATGTCACAGTGCCTCTTGAAGAACAGTGACTACTGGACTTATGGCTTGAATAAATCTAGGCCTCAATAATCTAGAGCAATCCCATCTCAAGGTCCTTAACTACATCTGTAAAGACCCTTTCACAAGCCAATACACTCTCCAGGCTCTGGCGAGTAGGAAGTGTATATCCTTTGAGGGGTCATTTTCAGTCCACGACTGGTCCACACAGCAAGAAAAAATGGCAACCACATACTTACTCCTTTGCTGACTGGTGATCCCTCATATGTTTCATAGGGGCCATACTCCTTGGCTAGGTCACAGCTGGCTTCCAGGGCTCCATAATAAATAGTTTCAAAGATCTGCTTATTCAGTAGCTGGGCTTCTGGGCTCTCAAAGGGATACCTCATCAGGATGAAAGCATCTGCTAGACCTTGTACCCCAATTCCAATGGGCCGATGGCGTTTATTTGATAAGTGTGCCTTTGTGTCAAAAGATTTGGAAAAAGAAAATATTACTGAACTCAAAAGGTAGCATTCTACATCACTGACACACATGACCTCTTCACTGCAATTCTCTCACACCACATTCTGAGAACGTCCATTTAAATTAGGACTTACAGACCAAAACAAGTATCTTCCATTTTGGATTCAATATTATCCAATAAGCAGAGAAATGTATTCATACCTCCGGAATAGGGTAGTAGTTTATATCAATTATTTTATTCAAGTTTCGGACAATGACTTTAGTGACTTCAGCCAGTTTCTCAAAGTCATACGTATGTTCCGGTGTGACATACATATTCAGAGCCAGAGAAGCCAGGTTACAAACTGCAACCTGCAATACAGAGAGTTTTCAGAAGCACGCACTTTTGGTTTCATCTCCCTGACCAGTGCGATCACTGTACTCTTTAGAACTATCAGATGTGGAAATTTACAACCACCCCTGACACAGTGCTGAGGACCAAACTCAAGGACTGTATTAGTCTTTGCTGGGTAACCTCTTTACAACGAAACGAAATCCTCAACCCCTAAAACTAGGGCTTTCCCATCATGTCTCAGCACATTTCTCGCCCTCTGACTCTGCTTATGCACTAGTTACATGTGTGAGCCGCACTATTCAGAGCACTGAGACAATTCTTAACTGCACCCCCTGATACACCCCAGTCTCTGTTCTCCCAGGTGGCTAAGTTACTTTTTTTTTTTTTTTTTAAGATTTATTTACTAAGTATACAGTGTTTTGCCTGCATTTCAGAAGAGGGCACCAGATCTCATCATAGATGGTTATGAGCCACCATGTGGTTGCTGGGAATTGAACTCAGGACCTTTGGAAGGGCAGGCAGTGCTCTTAACCTCTGAGCCATCTCTCAAGCCCCTAAGTTACTATTTTAAAAATACACTTTAGTAACATAACTCTGCCGTCTTTTTTTTCAGTGCTGGGGAACAAAATTTCCTTCAGCCACTCACTTTAAGTAAATTCCAGTGAGGGAGTCTGAGTAGTTTCTCTGCCTACCTCATCTTTGCTGGTATATTCTACTATCTCTGTACACAGGTTGCTGCACTTGATGGTTCCTAGGTTCTGCTGGTTGCTCTTCCGATTACAGGAGTCTTTGTAGAGCATGTACGGCGTACCCGTCTCTGTCTGAGACTCAATGATGGCATACCAAAGCTGCTGAGCTTTCACGACTTTGCGGACACGACCCTGCTTCTCGTAACTAAAAGGCAAAGCCAGTATTATTTCAATATTCATTCCCTAGAGAGAATACATTAAAATATAAAATTGTGCAAATTCTCACAGTTTTACTAATGCGAAAAAAGGAATAATATTTTTTTAAAGGATGGTTTTAGAGTGTGTGTGTGTGTGTCTGTGTGTGTGTGTGTCCAGACATGCCTGTGCACATGGAAGCCAGAGCTGGAGCAACTGGTGTTTCCAGGATGCCTGGCATGTTATCTGGTTGTCTGAGATCTAACGGCCTCAACACTGTGCCTGAGAACTCAGCTAATAAGCCATTCCTCCATCCCTAAAATCCATTTTCTATCAGCTAAGACCACCAGAAAACTAGGCAGCTTTAGATTCCTTCAAATGACACAACCAAATTAATAATACTTTTAAAAAAGAAAGAAAGAAAGAAAGAAAGAAAGAAAGAAAGAAAGAAAGAAAGGAACAAAAACCATCAGGAAACTGTGTCGCCGCTTACAGAGCTCTGGCATGCAGCCTGCATCTACTTTTGCTTTTCTTTCTGTTTTCCTTTCAGATCCTGACAAAGCCTGGGCATGCTTCCCTGACAGCCTAGGCTTTCTTCCCCTGAGCCCTGCTTACCAAGCACCATTGCTAAAGCTGGCTACTTCCTGGGACCCTAACCTAAAAGGACACGGCTTTCTCTCTTCCTCCTATCCAGCTCCATCCCTGCAGCTGCCAATATTTATAGCTTGCCTGCCCTGCTGTTTTTCTCAAACTCCAGTGAAACTGTCCTTAAGCTGCAAAACAAAACCAAACACAATTTAGTACTGTGCTAATTTTAATGAACTACTAACACATGTTACTTGTGATTTACGTTACCAAAGGTGCTGCACTGGGGCCAGGGAGTTGGTTCAGTAAGTAAGGGTATGTTTGCCAAATCTGATGGCCTGGGTTTGATCCCCGGGACCCACACAGTGGAAAGAAAGAACCAATGCCTGCAAGTTGTGCTCTGACCTCCATATATACACTGTGACACACAGGTTCCCCGCATCTCAAAATAATTAAATAAATGTAATGTTTTAAATTAAAAAAAAAAGACTATACTATAAAGTAACTCAGTCTTTATTCCAGTTTTTATAAAGTTTAATTAAAAAACGCAAAGCACACACATTTTAAGACAATAAGGAGTTAAAGAAGCTAAAGAGTTAAGAAACATCTAACAAAAATCAAATGAATAATTATACTCTCTTCTAGATACTTTGAAATAATTCTAGAAATAAGCTAATAATTATGTTTCTGTCTTTCCAATAGTGGGGATCAAACCTGGTGCCTCGCAGCATGGTAGGCAAACGCTCTCAAGAGCCTTGGTCTTAACTCACCATAACCACTTCTGCTATTTGGATGCCCTGAGTAAGAGAAACCATGGCTCAAATGCTTATGATATTAGTATTTTTCTCATACCTCTCATATAACTTCTCAAACTCCTCTCCCCAAACCTCATCCAGACCAGGACACTCGTTTGGACACATCAGCGACCAGTCCTATAAAGAAGAAGCACCGGCCAATGAGAGACGTCACGCAGCAGTCACAACCCATCACAAACACTGCAAGAAGGGGCTGCCATGCTGCCTTGGAAAATGTGCTGAAGTCAGAGTTTGGGGTCTACTAGAACTATAGTTCTACCTGTCTGCGTGACCTTTAAGCACGTAGGTCAAGTAGCATCTACCTTCCAGAACAGCTGCTGTCTGTGGCATCACACAGGCAAAGGACTGAAGAACAAAGCCTCTAAGAGCCAAGCTGCTATGTGCACAGGCGCAGAGCCCTCTAACCTGGTTAGTCTCCACTCGCTTCATGAAGAGATCTGGAATCCAAAGTGCAAAGAAGAGATCCCGGGCACGCTGTTCTTCCTTCCCTGTGTTCTTCTTCAAGTCAAGGAACTCAAAGATGTCTAAGTGCCAAGGCTCCAGGTAAATAGCAAACGCCCCAGGGCGCTAAAGGTAAATAAGTCAGCATTCTTATCAAAATCAAAATAAAACAAAGAAGCTTCATATTTTGAAAAGCACTTTTATAATGTCTCCTTTCATCTGTACTATAATCAGTAAATTAAGAGAAATAAGTAAAAGTATCAAAAAAAGTAAACAATATTTTTCTTAAATTTTTAGGAGTATAACAGAAATGACACAGAGAAAACTTGAGGGCTAGAGAGATGGCTCAACAGTTAAGACCACTTGCTGGTTTTACAGAAGATCACATTTTAGCTCCCAATATCCACATTAGTCAGCTCACAACTGCCGATAACTACAGTTCCCGGCCATCTGACACCCTCATCTGGCCTCCAGACATCTGAATGCAGGTGTCACACAACACACACACACACACACAAAAACACACATGAAGAAAAATAAATCTGAAAAAGAAAATTTGGAACAAAAATAGCTTGTTTAAAGGAACAGGGAACTACAAGTTCTTCATCAATGCAGCCCAGACCACTTTATAACGTGACAAGTAAATAAAGTCCAAGTAAAGTTGCTCAGCTTTAATAATATAACAAGTGTTCTCACTCAAGGTTAAAAGAGAGATGTCGCTAGGTATAGTGGCACATACATGTAATCTCAGCACTTGGGAGAAAGAGGCAAGAGGATCAAGAATTAAGGGTCAGCTAGGTCTACATGAGACCATCTCAAACAAACAAAAGATGGTGATCTGTCTCATGAAGGTTGTCAAAGTCCACTACATAAAAATTCATAAGCTAATAATTGATTAATCACTCATATTAATAAGAGGCTTTCGTTGTAAATCTCCTAATAAAACTGGATAAGCAATCCAATTCTCTCAATTCTAGGGGAGTTTCATTTGGGGGTTTATTGTGGGTTTTTGTTGTTTTTTGATAAGGTCTCATGCCCTGGTTGGCATGAAACTTGCTTTATAGAACAGGCTGGTCTATGTGGCCTAGAACTGAGAGATAGGCCTGCCCCATCCCCCCAGTGCTGGGATTAAAGGAATGCACAACCACTGCCCAGCATGGGACTGTTGTTAAAACACATTCAACTATACATTAAATAAGCAATTTATGTCTCTTTAACTTGATTAAGCTAAAAATCAAAAAATACTGAAGACCAGACTAGACTGCACAGCAAGTTTGAAGTTTTGTAGCTTAGGGCTACAAAACAAGTGTCTGTCTTAAAAATAAATAAATAATAAAATAATAATATAATGAAAGAAAGGTATTTAGAAAATTAGGGGTGCTGAAGAGCCAGCTAAGCAGTTAAGAGCAGTTGCCGCTCTTGAAGAGGACGGGAGCTCAGTTCCCAGCCCCACACTTGGGTGCCTCACACCACCTAAATGCTCATGCTCACACGCACAGATATGCCAACACTAATCACATAAGTAAGAATAAAATAAAACTTTAAGAACAAAGTAAAACAATAAATAATTGAACCAACTTTTCTACCTAAAGACCTGTGGCCAGTCAGGGCTCATTATACAAGGAAACCCTGTCTTACAAAACAAAAAGAAACCCAAAAGACGTTTAATTCCAATCCCCAGCGCTGGCCAGCAATGGAGTGTACCTTGTTTCCTCCTTGGTCCACATAACGAGCTGTGTTGTTATACACCCTCAGCATTGGTACGAGGCCGTTAGAATTGCCATTAGTCTGAAACAGAGGTCAAGAGTAAAGGCATCTGGGTGAGACATAGGGCTCAGCGAGGAAAAGAGCAAAACAGCCCCAAAGTAAAAACTGTTCCTATCTTTTGTTCAAAACAGTGACTGATTTCTAAGTAACCATCGATGGAGTTTGACCTGCTCTCCATGCCCACCGCAGCAATGAAAACAGAATGTCGAACACAAAAATCAACAAGACATTCTTAAGTACATTAAGATACGTATTCAGCTGCTTTACTACAACCCTAATTTATAATGAGATTAAAATAAGTAAAAAAAAAAAAAAAAATCCAAAACCAAGGTAGCTAAACTTAAGCTTTGCAATCGAATAGTCATGAGAGCCGGGAATGGTAGTGCATGCCTTTAATCCTAGAACTTGGAGGTAGAGGCAGACAGATCTCTATAAATATGAGGCCAGCCTGGTCCACAGAGTGAGTTCCAGGACAGACAAGGCTACACAGAGAAGCCTTGTCTTGAAGAAGCAAAAAACAAAAAAAAAACCAAAACAAACAAAGGTCCGCCCTCTGGATCATACACGTGATTGGTATTAAAAGTTACACAACTTGACACATACCCCAGCAATATAGCTGCCAGTAGCCCGAATACAGCTCACAGCAACACCAATTCCCCCGGCAGACTTGGAAATCAAGGCACACTGCTTCAGAGTGTCATAAATTCCTTCAATGCTGTCATCTTTCATACTCAAAAGGAAACAACTACAGGGAGAATACAGGACAGCAACACAAAGAGATCAGTGAGTGACAAAGTGATTAGACAACCTCGCCGGTTAAATCAAGCAAATGCAAGGTCTAGAATCTGCAAAGTTCCTAGGTGTTTTCAGAAGATGGGAACACACCTTACTGAATATGAAACATCAATATATTATGTTAAATTAACATTGCTAACTACATTAAACATTAAGCCCAGGGAAGCCTCAAATATGAGCCTAGTTTTAACTATACTACTTATGTGCCAGGATTTTCTCAAACAAATTCTTAAACATACATCAGACCTTTCCAGTGGTTAGTAAACTACCAAGAAAAATGAAGTTCTTTGCTTTTTAGACAAGGCATCTCTACATCGCCCTCTCTATCCTGAAGCTCACTAAGTAGACCAGGCTAGTCTCTAACAGTGCATGCACTACCATGCCTGGCCCTAAAAATGAAGTTTTTGAAAACAAGCATCTAATGGTCAGCTAATTCTTTGATATGTACATAAAATACATACTTCCCTTAGTCTTTTGTTTGTTTGGTTTTTTGAAGGGATGGATTTTGAGACAGGATTTCTCTGTTTATCCCCGGACAACCCAGAACTCGCTCTGTAGAGCAGGCTGGCCTCAAACTCAGAGATCTGCCTGCCTCTGTCTCTCAGTGCTGGGATTAAAGGCGGTGCGCCACAGCCAGCCTACAGCCTTTTGTTTTAAAGATGGCCCCTCTACCTGAACTTTGGCTCTATCTCTCCAGGCTCCCAATTCACGAGCATTACTCTACAGAGTCACTTCATCATCCTGAATGTTAAACTAGTCAGATTCTGTCCACAGACTCTCTATAAAATAGTCAGGTATTAAGAAAGATTATGCAAGCCGGCCTTTAATCCCAGCACTCAGGAAGCAGAGGCAGGTGGATCGCTGTGAGTTTGAGGCCAGCCTGGTCTACAAAAGCGAGTCCAAGAGAGCCAGGACTGCTATACAGAGAACCCCTGCCTTGAAAAACCTTAAAAAAGAAAGAAAGAAAGATTATGCACTCAGGAGGCAGAGGCAGGCAGATCTCTGTGAGTTCTGGGGTCAGCCTAGTCTACAGAGCAAGTCCAGAACAGCCAGTCTCAAAAAACAAAACAAAACAAAAGGAAAGGAAAAGAAAGCATATACATATAGATATATAGCACCTATCTCAAGAAATAAGATGCCACAAAGACCCTAATTACATTCTTAGAATTAGTTATCCTTCTGAGGCCTGCTTTTAACTCAATAATGCTATAGTAATTCGTTCCTATTAATATAATGTAGTCTTAATTTTCATGGTTGTAAAGCATTCCATTGCATAATTACCACATGTCTGTGTGCTAGTTGATGGTCATTGGATTATTTTCAACTTATTTGCTCTTTTAAAATTTGCTATGAAAATCTTTTCCCACCTTCGATTTATTTGTTTATGGGACTACATAGCCCAGGCTGGCATTGAATTTTTCATCCTTCTACCTCAGGACTACCAATTCCTGCATTGTGATGGAGATCTGCTAGGAATTAACAGTTGGGGGCTAGGACTCAAACTCAAGGCCCTACACATGCTAGCAAGCACTCTACCACTAAGCTACAGCTCCAACCCTGATGCTTGGAGGCATCCCTATATAGCTCCCTATGTAGCACAGGCGGCTATCAATCTGCTACAGAGAGCAGACTGACCCCAAAATGGCAATTCTTCTGTTTTTACCCTCTGAGATCACAAGCATATCTATCATGCCTGGCTCTGAACAACACATCTTAAATTTTCTAAATGCTACAGTACAGAAACACAATTTATTTATATGAAATTTATATTTTTGAAGTGTTTTACTAAAACCTCTTTAATTGTAATGTATCAGTTTAATTCCCATGTATCTTAGGAATCCACCTCCTCTTAGTTGCTCCTTTCACCTCCTTAACTCTCACAATTTTTAAAATAAACTACTATAGGCACCTTTTAACTAACTCTAGATACTTACTAGTCATTTTAAGAGTGCTCAAAAGTCTTGACCCAAAGGTCCTGTGCATGCTAAGCATATGATCTAGCCTCTTTTTTTTTAAACAAACAACTTTCTTAGAATATAAATGACATACAATTCCCTATCAAAAATAACCTGTTCAATAGCATCAAAAATATTCAGTTGTGGGGCTGGAGAGTTGGCTCAGTGGTTAAGAGCACCGTCTGCTCTTCCAAAGGTCTTGGGTTCAATTCCCAGCACCCACATGGCAGCTCACAACTGTCTGTAACTCCAAGATCTGACACCCTCACACCAATGCACATACATTTAAAAATTGAATAAAAATATTTTTAAAAAAAATTCAGTTGTACAACTATCACCACAATCAACTGTATAAAGTTCTCATTAACAGCATTTGCCCTCTTCCAATTTGTTTATCATAACAGTCAGAGACTGTTCCAAAATGAAAGTTATTTAATCAGAACAGGCAATAATTGAAGTTTTTGTTTGTTTTTAATGTGATGAACCACCTGGCCTTTTTTTATTTCCCCAGTCAAGCCACTTGTAAAAGCAGTTTTAGAGGCTGGAGAGTTGACTCAGTGGTTAAGAGCACTGGCAGCTCTTTCAGAGGACTCAGGCTCAATGCCTAGAACCCAATTGGCACCTCAGAACTAGTTAGTTCCAAGGATCTGATGGCCTGTTCTGATTGTGGGCAACAGTCACACACATGGCACACATACATACACACAGGCAAGACACCTATATAAACAAATACATTTTTCAAAAAGAAAACAACAGCAACAAAGAGCAGCTATAGATGATACATGCCTAGACAATTGTGGGCGGTTGGTGCCAGCATTGAAGAGAGTAGGAGAGGCATGGGTAAACCACTTCTCAGAAAGCAGGTTGTATGTTTCAATTGCAGCATCAATGTCTTCTTTGTGAATCCCCACAGACACCCTCATCAGCATATGCTGTGGTCGTTCAGCCACTATAAACAAAGTAGGAGTTTTCAGAGAATGTGGCAAGTCAGAATAACTAGATTGAAACACATTTCAACTGAAAAATACAACACCTCCCCCCAAAAAAAAACTTCTAAAAACTTTACAAACAAGCAAAGAAATTATTTCAATTGTCATTTAGAGACATCTTGCTATGTGATAACCCCTAGACCATGAGCTATCAACATTTTTATCCTTTACAATTAAACAACAACGGGTTATTTGGAAGGCTGCAAAATGGCTCACCAGGCACAAGCACTTGTTGCTAAGAGTACCAACCTGGACCCAGTCCCTGGGTCCACAGTGTGGAAGGGGAGAAGCAGCTCTTCCAAGGTGGTCTCCAACTTTCACATGTGCATTATGGCATATGTACACCTCCCTCCTTCCTCCCCATACCCATACGCACACATAAATAAATGTAATAAAGTTTTGTATTGTGTATGGGTGTTTTGCTTGCATATGTATGTACCAAGTGCATGTCTGGTGCACAGAGAGACCGGAAGAGGACACTGGATCCCCTGCTGTTACAGACCATTATGAGCTGTCACATAGGTGCTGAGAATTGAGACCGGATCCTCTGGAAGAGCAACCAGATTCTTAACCACTAAGCCATCTCTCCAGCCCCAAATGCAAAAACTGTTTTAAAATATTATGTAGTCTAAATAGAAATGTTAAGGCTGAGGGTGCAAAGCTCTGCAATCAATATAAGTAATAAAAATATAATATACATTTAATTTCTTACCTTTTCCATTGATCTTCAACAAATAGGACCGCTCCAGTGTCTAGAAGAGCAAAGCAGCCAAAAAACTCTCAAGCTTTTAAATACACAGTAGATATGTAATTCACAGTAAGGTAATCTGTTGAAATTTCTCAATCTTATCATTTTAAATGAAAAGAATAACCTTTACCATTTCTACCTTCAGTCTAGAACAGTATCTATCATGTTGCTGTTCTACCTTAGCAAAGATTACATTCATACTTCTGGAAAAGGCCTGCTGTGTGCAACAATGTGCAACAATGCTATAGGCAGCCAGGCACAGTGGCAAATGCCTGTAATCCCAGCACTTAGGAAAGCAGAGGCAGGAGGATCTCTGTGAGTTCGAGGCCAGCCTGGTATACAAAGTGAGTTCAGGACAGCCAGGGCTACACAGAGAAACCCTGTCTCAAAACAAAACAAAGCAAAATCATTGCTATAGGCTGTGGTATGCAGCTGCAGCTGCAGCAGCACCACCATGTCTCAGCATCTGTGCAGTGCTTGCAAGAGTCTAGACACTAGCCCAAGGGACATAATCAATCTCCAGAAGAGCAGGTTGAAGCTTATATTATCCCATCCTGAAGAGGATGATTACATAGCTTATGACCAAGAAATGGGAGAGCTGGTCTGATACAGACATCCCTGTCCTTGGTCACTACATTGTATAAGCAACACGACATATTTAGACAAGTACTTCTCAGAGTAGGGAGTCAATCATTATTGCAGGGAATCGGAGAATGTGTAGTAATTTTGACAGATTATCCATATCATTTTTAAAATAGCCCATAAGTATTATTTGGAAAGTTAAAAGCTATTAATGAATAAGCTAATTTTGCTTATTTTAAAGTATCACCACTACCAAAACCAAGAGCACCCAAACTAAATCACTGACATAAACAAAATCCTACACTTCCTGTTTAAGGGCCTCCCCCATATTTGAAGCCCATTTATTTCTTTATTTACCTTAAAGCCAAAGTAGTTATAAGAGAAATCTCGATCGTAGATAATGGCAGAATTCAGGCGCTGACAGGAATTAAAAAGAATCCATAATTAAAATAATAATGACTGCATAACTACAAATAATATCCATACAAGTTGATATTAAAATATTGGTAGCACATATTAATTTATATTTCATAGTATTGTATGTGTGTACACTTCTTTATTTTTGAGACAGGAACTTGCTATGTACCCTGACTAGCCTGGATGCACTAAGCAGACCTGCAGTCTGCCTGTCAACTTGCAGGGACAGTCCCGACTCTGCTTCCTGACTGCTGGACTGTAAGCATGTACCACCATTCTCAGCGGCAAATTTCCGTTTTGACAATGGACCCTCTTTCTTTCTTTCTTTCTTTCTTTCTTTCTTTCTTTCTTTCTTTCTTTCTTTCTTTCAAGACAGGGTTTCTCTGTGTAGCCCTGGCTATGTGCCACCACCACCACCCAGCCTTAAATGCATTACTTAAAAAAACAAAAACAGAAATGATGAAAAATTTTCCACCAGAAAAAATGTATACATACATCCTTATTGGCCATGACAATGTCCAGTGTTGAACTAGCCACCATGGGAGAATGCTTGCCATTGTGTGGGTTTATGTAGTTGTACAGATCTTCCATCACATCTGGGCAAAGATAAAATAAAAAAGCAAAGTTAAAACCACTCAACAGCTGGTTTAAAACAACAGCTCTCAATTGTTGGGTTATTTTTTGTTTGTTTTGTTTCAAGACAGGGTTTCTCTGTGTAGCCTTGGCTGTCCTGGACTCACTTTGTAGACCAGGCTGGCCTCAAACTCACAGAGCTCCACCTGTCTCTGCCTCCTGAGTCTGGGATTACAAGCATGTGCCATGACACCCAGATTCAATCCTTGTTTTTTAATACCAATCCACTTTAATGCTGAGCAGAAAACAAAAAACCTCTGTTGAGTAACAATATGATAATACATTATATATAAAGGAAAGTCTTTATTAAAAAATATGAATATAAGGCCTTCTAGCCGATCAGTAATTCCCAAGTGACTCTGCTATACAGCTAAAAAGAAAAAAAAAGGAAATGGAGGCATTAGTCACTCTTGCCACTTGTTTTCTTTCTTTTTTTTTTTTTTTGAGACTGCATTTCTCCGTGTAGCCCTGGTTGTCCTGGACTCACTTTTGTCCACCAGGCTGGCCTCAGCAATCCGCCTGCCTCTGCCTCCCAAGTGCTGGGATTAAAGGCGTGCAACACCACACCCAGCTTCTTTCCTTTTTACAACCATCTATAATGTGATCTCATCATACTGTATACGTAATAAATCTTTAAAAAAATAAATAAATAAATAAAGGTGTAGTGGTGCACACTTTAAAAAAAAAAAATTATTTCAGAGCAAAAACTTAGGTCAGCAATACGGCTCAACAGTAAGGGTATTTCCCAGCACACGCAACGACCTGAGTTCTATCCCAGGGACTAACTCCCACACATTGTCCTTTGACTTTCACATACATGCCGTGGTACACATTTGTCCATACACATACACACAAAATAAACATATAAAAATTTAAATTAAACTAGCACAAACTTAAAAAGACAGTATGACATATGCCTATAATCCCAGAGGGCTAGAGACAAGAGAATCAAGAGCACAAGGTCAGCCTTGGTTACAAACTGAGTTTGCAGCCAGCTGAGGTTACATAAGACCCTGTCTCAACACAGGCCACCCACACTCCCCGCACCTCCCCCCACAGAGCAGGTCAGCTACCCGAAGAAGCAAGGCATTCTAGTTCCTGTGCTGCCACTAAACTGTATACTGATTTTTAAAATAAGATGTAATCTTTGAAACATACACAGTTATTATTCCTGTAACTTTATGACAGTATTAAGTTCTTCCTAATGTTTTTACTCCAGACATACCACTGAACACTTTCTTTGTTTCTTTGTGCAGGTTAGAGACAGCAATCCTTGCTGCCAGGATGGCGTAGTCAGGGTGCTTTGTAGTCAAAGTTGCAGCTGTCTCAGCAGCCAGCGTGTCCAGTTCCACTGTAGTGACGCCACTATAGAGGCCTTGGATTACTTTCATGGTGATCTGAGCCTACAGGAATAAAACCAATAGTTATTGGGCCTTCCAAAACAACAACAACAACAAAAACCAGCCTCCTTAAAAGAGTAGTTAAGACGACCAAAGTTATAATATAATCTCATCTGAAAAACATCCATCCCAATGTAAGAATCCATAAACCAACGCAAGCACCAAGTATGTATCCTAGTAGGTATAAAATGATTTCGTGTCACTTCTTAAAAAATCTAAATTTAGCTTTTTAAAGAATTAGTACATGTCTTGTGCCAAAGGACGGCAGAAGAGGTGTCAGATCTTCTGGGACTGGAGTTACAGCTGAGCTGCCATGCCTGTGCTCCAACTGCTGAGCCACCTCTCCAGCGTCCCCCACACATTTCAGCTTTTGAGACAGTCTCTCATCACCCACGCGTCACTATCCTGGAGTGTACTGAGTAAGATAACTCGCCCGTGAGCTTCCGTGAGCCCTCTGTATATGGCTCCCCTCGGGAATGCACTATCACACCTGACTTTTTCCATGGGTGCTGGGGATGCAAACTCATGCTTACAAGCACTACCAACAGAGCCATCTCCCCAACCCCATTAGCACGTATAAGCATGCAAGTGTGTGTACACACTGGTGTAGGTGCAGTCACCCATGCAGGTACATGTGGAGGTACCCACGATGTGGCCCTTTCTTCAGTTGCTCAGAGCTGTGGATACACACACTGCTGCACCTGGCTTTCCCACATGGGTGTTGGGGTCCAAACTAGGGTTTCGTGCTTACAGCGCAAGCACTTTCCCACTGAGCCATCTCCTTAGCCCACCATACGTTTTAAAGAAAAGCAAATTCTAAGTTCGGTCTACATATTCACTAAATCTTTTAGACACAGCTTAACTGGGAAAGCTGGTCAAAGTGCATGTCCTTGAAACGCCATATGAGTGTAGGCAGCTGCCGTGGTCATTTGTACTTACAACACAGCTAAGCCAGTTTGCTGCAGATCACTTCCTTGACTCAGCATGTATGAAATCAATGAAGCCCATGTAGCTTCTTTTTTTTTCTTTTTCTTTTTGGTTTTTCAAGACAGGGTTTCTTATGTAGTCCTGGCTGTCCTGGACTCCCTTTGTAGACTTGTAGACCAGGCTGGCCTCAAACTCACAGCAATCCACCTGCCTCTGCCTCCCGAGTGCTGGGATTAAAGGCCTGTGCCACCACAGCCCGGCTAGCCCAGGTAGTTTCTGACACTATGTGGCAAGTCATCAGAACTCATAACATCCCTGTGCTACAACTAATAGCACCCAGACTTTCTCAACAAGATCCGTCCTGGAACACTGAAGTCCGCTAAGGCATCCCTGAATGTGGACATGTGTTGTCAGATAAGGCAATAGAATACCTAGATCTTGGAGTTACAGACAGTTATGAGCTGCCATGTGGGTGCTGGGAATTGAACTCAGGACCTCTGAGCCATCTCTCCAGCCCAACAGAATACCACAAAAACAAGAAACTGTACCTGTTTCTCACTGTACTACCATTAGTGTCAATCAATCCCCTCCCTTTGGACCTGTCTTATCTACAGAAAAAAGATGAAATAGGATGAGGTCTTAGATTCATCCCGATATTAACATTCAACTATCCTAATTACTATCTAGAAGTCCAAAGTGTAGATTTATAATAAATATACTTTAAAGTATAAAATGATTTTCTCACTCTGGCGAACTCAACATTTATTAGATACATGTCATACTGTGGCTATCACAAGAATAAGATATATGCATGAGGGTTAGATAGCTCAGCAGTTAAGAGTGCACCCTGCTCTTTCTGACTCACATCATGGGTGTATCACAACTGCCTGCGACTCAAGCTCCAACACCCTCTCCTGGCCCCTCCAGGTACCTGCACACGTGGCAGACACTCACAGAGACATAACTAAAGCTTAAAAAAACAAAAAAAAAAAAACCAAACCAACCCTCATGAAAACCATCTGCAGTGGTTATCTGCACAAGATCTCTGCAAAACTGTGCCTCTCAGCACTTCATCTTGAGTGGGGAGGGAGCTCCCTACCTTCCCTGAGGAGGAGGAGGAGGAGGTTAAAGGTTGCTGGAGGAGTCCTATTCCTCAATGACGCAATCACTGCTAGGCCGCCCTTGCTCAACCAAGTAAATTAACTCCAGCTCCCTGCTCACACAAGCACAGAGTACTAGGAGGTCTTATGGGGGGAAATGGTTGATGAGGAGGACATAAGAGGACACCGGGGAAAAGACGACAAAATATACTTTATATTTTTATGTATAAAATTGTTAGAGACTCTTAAGAGAATAAGATACACCCCACTCTTGATTCTAGCTGATGGAGACACATAACTGATTTCTATACTGGGTGGCTAAGTAAGGATGAATAAGACACCTGAACAGTGGTCGGAGCAACTCTTTGTTCACATTCTGAGTTCTCTGAAAAGTGAGATCAAAATTAAGAAGTCTCAGGCAATAAAGACACATTTAACACTGAGGTATGTATATATATAGTTAAGTAAAGGTCTAGAGAGTAGAGACATAAAATCACATGAAGCAAAGAACCCGTGATACATACTGTATTTACTTACCGGATCAACAAAGTCCATATTGAGTCCATAACAGAGTTTCTGGATGCGTGATGTAATTTTGTCAAACATAACTCGCTCCTGGCGGCCATCTGCACAATCAAAGCACAGTTTGCACTGGCAGTTATTAAGATGGCAGCACCAAAGAACCAAGTTGTAGCCAACATTTGAAACCGACCAAAATGAAATGCTCATTAAGCGACTGTCCTTGGGGTCTGCAAAGACTGCTCAGTGGTTAATCGTTATCAATTTGATTGGAGTAAAAGTCACCAATCCCAGCACTTAGGAGGCTGAAGCAAAGAGACCTCTGTGACTTCAAGGCCAGCCTGGTCTACATAGAGAGCTCCAGGCTAGCCAACACTACACAGTGAAACCCTGTCCCAAGAAACAAACCACATACAAAAAAAAAAACAACCCCTCCCCCTCGCCAAAAAAAAAAAAAAAAAAAAAAACCCTCAGGGGCTGTAGAGATACCACACTCCCACCTCCCAAGAGACCAGAAAAATGACAGACGTCCAAAAAAATGTGGTGTCCAAAGTGTTTTTTTTTTCTTTACTCATTTCCTCCTGTGCCAGATCATCAACTCGGAGGGTTTCTTTGGTTTGTTTCTTTTGTTTAAAAAATGAAGAAACCCCATCAATAAATAAAATGGAGCCCAAAGAGGCTACCTCGGGGCACGGTGGCGATGCATAGCAGCGCTCGGGAAGCAATCCCACACACGGTAGGAGTAACTCTGGACGGGAGCACAGTGACAAAGCTATGGGGACTACACTTAAGGTCGGGAGGAGCGGACACAGGCCCAGCTGACTGACAGGGCGGGAAGCCGCGGCGGGAAGGCGGGAAGCGGTAGGGCGCCGCGGGCCGGGCTGGCCGGGCGGGAATAATCGCTCGCCGCTCAGCAGCCGGGTCCCCTCTCTCCCTCCTCATCCCACGGACCCCCTCACCTCGCTTAATCACATGCATCGCCGCCAGTAGCTGAAGGCTGTAGGGTTCGAGACCAGTTGGCAGCTCCGAGACGCCGGTGGGGCCGAGACGACTGTCAACTGGGAAGGCTTGGACTCCCAGGTGGCGGCTCCGGACGGACGCAGGGATTGAGGCTGCGCGACCGACTGCACTCTCCTCCCCAGAAGAGAGGAACGAAATTACGAACTCCTTCCCGCTCCCGCCACCCGTGACGTATAAAGCAGCGCGACGGAATTCGAATGACGCTTCCCTGACGCTTTCGACGCCCCTAGTTGAATCGGCAGAAACTGAGACGAAGAAAGGGCGCCTGCCATTTCCTTGGCCGCCGCCGTAGTGAGTGTGGACTGAGACTCAGCGTCTCTCTCTACCACAGTCGGTGAAAGCAGACGCGACGGGAACCGAGTTCCCCTGCCCCCATATTGGGTGTGGGCAAAGCAAATCTCCGCCCGCAAGTTTTTTTTTTTTTCCTAACAAAAAAGTAACCATTCAGAACACATTTTTTTTTCTGTTTTACATTATGGCAACCCCAAGATTTCCTACTCGTTTACACTAAAATCTGCGCCCAGCAGACAGGCAGCTAAGAGGCCCGGACTCTCAGGTCTGCACTCCTGAATTAAACAATCAGGCAGGACCAAAGGTATTTGAATTTTAGCCTTATACAAGTAGGGGTCCTGCGAAATTTTTAAACAGGACCACGATCCATTTGCTTTTACAGTTTTGTGGATGGTAGTAGAGATAGGATCAGCAATAAGGTAATTGTCGCCTTGAGATGGTATGGCATTAAGAATAGGTGAAAACAGCGAGACATTATGCAGAACGCTCAATACCAAGGGATGTCTCCCATCAAATATCTCCCCTAGGGATTCAGGGAGTCCCACGAAAGATGAGTAATAAAGATGGACGGAGGACACCAAGGAAACAAGGCCCTCTAAATCAAACCTCATGAACTCAGAGACTGGCAGCACGCACAGGGCCTGCATGGATCTGCACCAGGTCCTTTGCATAAACATTATGGCTTTCCTAGTTTAGTGTTTTTATGAGATTCCTGAGTGTGAGGAAAAAGTGGGTCTCTGACTCTTATTCCTTCCCTTGGGCTTTTTTCGTTCTGTTGGTTTTGTTCAATACGGATGTGTTGGTTTTATTATTATCCCTTAGAAGCTGTTTGTTTTCTAATGAGACAAAAAGAGGAGGGGATCCAGATGGGGAGGAATTTGAAGGAGTAGAAGGAAGGGAAACTATAATTAGGATATATTAAGTGAGGGGGGATCTATTTTCAATAAAGGGGGGGAGAAAAATAGGTGAAGCTGGACATGGTGGCGCATGCCTTTAATTGGAGCACTCAGGAGGCAAAGGCAGGTGAATTACTGAAGTCAAGGCCAACCTGGTCTACAAAGTGAGCCAAAGACAGTGAAACCTTGTCTCGAAAAGCCAAGAAAGAAAAGAAAAGAAAGAAAGAAAGAAAGAAAGAAAGAAAGAAAGAAAGAAAGAAAGAAAGAAGAATACTGAGAATCATATTTCATATTTATTCAAGGCAGGTATAAAAACTAATCTGGGGCTGGGTGGTTGTGGCGCACGCCTTTAATCCTAGCACTTGGGAGGCAGAGGCTGGTAGATCGCTGTGAGTTCAAGGCCAGCCTGGACTACAAAGTGAGTCTAGGACAGCTAAGGCTACCCAGAGAAACCCAGTCTTGGAAAAACAAAACAAAACTAATCTGGACCATACAAACAGATCTTCATAAAATAATGTGGCCTTTTTGCTAAAACCTCTCATTTGTTTCTTGTACCCCGCCCCCCAGAAGCTGTGTATCTTTACCTGCAACTCACACGTCACAGGGAATCCTAAGTGAAGCTATTGGGGGCGGGGGATGTGATGTGTGTACACAATTAAGTGTTAGTCAGATATCAGGAACAAATTTGTCATTTGCTGGAAAATGGACCTGGAGATCATCATAAGTCCAGCTCATAAAGACAAATATTACATTTTTTTCTTCACGTGGAACCTAGACCTAAAAAAACAAAAACAAAACAAACGAGCCAGCTGATAAAACTCTAGATCTATGCAGAGCCCAATAGTCATTAGAGAGGATTCCTCCTGCAACTGATAGAAGCAGATGCTGAGAGCCACAGTCAAACATTAGACAGAAAGAGAACCCAAATCGGAGCTTGGAGAAGCCACGGGGGGGGGGGGGGGGGGGGTTGGAGGGCAATAGGAGAACAGGGCCCATAGAGTCAACTAAGGCCTCACTGGGGCTAAAGCTTCAATCATGGAACCTGCACGGGTCTGCACCAGGTCCTCTGGTTGTATGTAATGTTCCTGTGGGACTCCTAGCAGTGGAATTAGGGGAGTCTCTGACTCTTTGGCCTGCTCCTGGGACCCCTTTCCTCCTCCTGGGTTGCCTTGCACAGCCTTGATTTGAGGGCTTGGGCCTACCTTATTGCATCTTGTTTGGTTGATGTCCCTGAGAAGTCTCCTCTTTGAAGAGAAATGGGGTAGATGGGGAAGAGGGGAGGTGCGGGGAGACTGGGAGAAGTGAACGGAGATGAAACTGCAGCTGGGATTTATTGTATAAAAATAAATAATAATAGTTAAAAAAAAAAAAAAACCAAACCCTTGAGGCCAGGCAGTGGTGGTGAATGCCTTTAATCTCAGCACTCAGGAGGCAAAGGCAGGCAGATAGATCTTTGAGTTCAGGGCCTGCCTGGGCTACAGAGAGAGTCCAGAACAGCTAGAAAACCTGTCTCAAACAACCAAGCAAACAAAAATTTGAAAGGAGTGCCCTATTTGGAAACAGGAAGAGTGTAATGGGGTAAAAGTTTCTCTATTTTGTCTCTGCTGAAGCCATCTTTAGTTGTTGCTCCCCCCCCCCCAAAAAAAAAACTCCATAGAAAAGCACCCAACTCTGTTCTAGAAACTCAGGACCAAAATGCTCCAGATCACTGCATATTCTTTTTTGTTTGTTTTTTGAGACAGGGTTTCTCTGTGTAGCCTTGACTGTCCAGGACTTGCTTTGTAGACCAGGCTGGCCTCGAACTCACAATGATCCGCCTGCCTCTGCCTCCCAAGTGCTGGGTTTAAAGGCGTGTGCCACCACTGCCTAGCTAACTGCATATTCTTAGCAAGAGTTAAACTGCTTGCTTCCCTCTGCAACTGCCAAACAATACATAGCTTTTCTGTGTTTTGTCTTTAAGAACTCCCTGTAATTAAGTATTCAGTGCTGCTTTGTGAGAAGCGTTTCTCCCCAGGCAGTCAGTCACCTGCCAGCATAGCAGACTCTCAGTTTGAACTTGGGCTGAGCTGAGTGGTCTCTGGGTTTTTACCCCTTAACAAAGAGGACCACCAATGTAACTGTGATTCCATACTTGAGAATGGGCCGGGGCCCTGGCAAAGTTCAGAACTATTCTAAATCCTTAAGGGACCTTTGTGTCTTTCCATCTCCATAGAACTGACAAAACAGGCTATCTAAAGCTAGTGATGTCCTCCTACCCCCAGAAAAGGCCCTTTAAACTCTCACAAAGCTGCACACGTTCGTGCCTTTGTCTCAGTTTTCTATAAACTGTAAAGGCTACTAGCATGCCAGAGTGAAACACTGAGTTATTTCTCCCCCAGTGACAAAACTATGCATAAATCCATTTCCCTTTACCAATTTCTGTTTCCTACTTTCTTTTGAAATGCAGAGAAACTAAAATGATAGGTTTATGGACCTAAGAACAAAAGGTTAAGAGGATGGACAAAATAATATCAAACTACATGCTGTTCATACATGAAGATGCCAATATGAAACTCAATATATATATTTTTGAGAGAGTTTCTCTATGTAGCCTTGGCTGTCCTGGAACTCACTCTGTAGACCACGCTGGCTTCAAAGTCACAAAGATCCACTTTGCCTGCCTCCACCTTCTGAGTGCTGGGATTATAGGCCACTGCACTTGGCTGAAACTCAATATTTTATTCAGTGAATATATGCTTTAAAAAAAAAAAAAAGGCCATCCAGATGTTGATAAGGTATTTATCACCAAGCCTGACATTTGGAGTCCAACCCCCAGCTTCCACATGGTAGAAAGAGAGAAGCAACACCCACAAGTCCTCGTGACTTCCACACACAGGCTGTGTACGGAGCACACAAGCATGTAATAAAGTGTACTTTTTATTCTTTTAAGATGGCTCAAAAATACAATTATCAAGTGAGTAGAGTGGCATATATCTCCTAGGATTTGAGAGGTGGAGGCAGGAGGATTAAGAGTTCAAGGCCAGATTCATTTGTATGGCAAATTCAAGGCCAACCTGGAATACAGAAGATCCTGTCTCAAAAAGAAAGAAAGAAAGAAAGAAAGAAAGAAAGAAAGAAAGAAAGAAAGAAAGAAAGAAAGAAAGAAAGAAAAAAGAAAGGAAGAAAAGAAATAAGACTTTCAAATGTAATCAACAAAACTGAATGCTAAATATTGTGTAAGACATGATCATATAAAGTCTTTACCTGAAACTCAAATTTACCTAGGAATCCTATATTTTACTAGGTATCTCCAATTAAAGAGCTTCCACATATGTGCACTGGAATTTCGTCCACCCTTAGCAAATGGAGAATGGTCTCTTTAATCCATTTGTTTGTTTGTTTGTTTTTAAGACAAGGTTTCTCTGGGTAGTCCTGGCTGCTTTGGAACTTGCTCTGTCAGGCTGTCCTGAACTCAAAGATCCACCTGCCTCTGCCACCCAGATGCTGGGATTAAAGGTGTGTGCCACCACAATGCAGTCCCTATTATGTTTCTTAAACCACTAAGTTATTTAGGCTGAGCATGGTGGTGCATGTGTTAACCCCATGGAGGCAAAGACTTCCTTGCCTGAGTTTGAGGCAAGCCTGATCTACAGAGCAAGTTACAGGACAGCCAGGGATATACAGAAAAACCTTGTCTCAGGGGTGGGGGTGGGGAAGAAAAGAAAATATATTTTTTGTTCCCTCCCTCTGCATGCACACCATAGTACATGTGTGGGAACGTGTTGGTTCTCTCCTTCCACCATGTGGGTCTCAGGGATGAAAGTCAGGTCTGTAAGGTTTTGATGTCAAGTGCCCTAACTCAGAGCTTTTTCACCAACTGCTTCACCGTCTTTGTTAAGCTGCAGGGAACACAGTGAGTCTTAGCCTGTAACTGTTTAAGTTACCTATGATTTATGTTTGGTTTCAGGCATCCCTTGGTCCCTACCTGCTGCAGGACATGGCTGGCACACCCTGCCCTCTACCCTTCACTATATAATCCAGACATTTTGGTTCCCTGCCTTCTCTTTCTCTATTTCTCCTCCTTCTTCTCCCTCTCAGCTCTCTCTCCATGCACTTTCCCCTCTCTCCCTCCTCCTGCATGGCAGCCAGAGCCGCTCCCAATAAACCTGCATTTATATAACTTTGTTTTACAATTAGTTCATTTTTTATTTTTATTTATTTATTTTGCAATTAGCTCACTTTGAGGTTTCAATTTATACCAATAAAGACATGGGAGGCACAGACTGAGGTAAAAACCAGCTAGCCTAAAAGATAACTTTATTTCCTGATCTATATAAAAAGTATCTATTTGCAAGCCTGATTCTGCAACTAAACGCCTAGGTCTTTAGCAATCTGTGTCATTCTACCCAGTTAGTCTACCTTTCTCTTGAGCGCCTCCAAACCCCAGAGGGCTCGTTGGCTCGCTTTCCTGGAATTCTGTGTTATCTGGGTCCTGTCGACTGTTTCTCTGTTGTTCCTGCAAGGCCAGAGCTCCTTCCAAAAACATTCTTCTTGTTGTAACCTGCTTAAAACTGTA
Source organism: Acomys percivali (assembly GCA_907169655.1). Taxonomy (NCBI): domain Eukaryota; kingdom Metazoa; phylum Chordata; class Mammalia; order Rodentia; family Muridae; genus Acomys; species Acomys percivali. The sequence goes on along the minus strand of OU015752.1, from coordinate 118,301,207 downwards.
GCTCCTTGTTAACACCTGCTTTCGTCTTTAGCATAACAGAAGCCATTTTGTTTTTAATCTCCATTTTGATCATAAGGTGAAATTAAGTTCAGATTCTCAGACTCTACCCACTTGGGAGCTTGAAAAGCCTTTTTCTTACACTACTTATTGAACATTCTGCTTGAATTAATGATGTATGTTCTACTTAAACAAAACCAAAGTACCCTGCTACATTCCTTTCTCCCAGAATGGTGGGGAACTGGAAAGTCCCCAAGTTTATATCCTAACCGATCAGTTTAAAAGGTTTTGTCTAGCTACCTAGATACAATGTATTCGGAACAAAATCAATTTTTCTTGTGTTTAGCTAGTCAAAATGATGTCTCCCTGTCTCCCATGTCTCCCCTGGCTTCCCACCTGGTTATGTGGCTGTTTACCTGGTTATGGTGTTTCTTATTAAAGGCCTGCCTTAAAAACAGGCCAACGTCACAGTCAGGCTCACAGGTCCTTTCTGTAGCCCTGATTGCAATCAGCCTTGTCTTGAGGTGTACACTGAGTAGTTTGTGTGACAATTCTTATACTACAACATTCTAAGTCAAGAGGGGCGGGAGAGGGCTCTATCAAATCTCCAATTCTTATAAATCTCCTCTCCTAGACCCTTGGCAGGCTGAACCATGTCACCATGGCAGGGGCACTCCAAACCAAGTCAGTAGGGCTCTCCTGCTCGGAACCATTTCACATTTATGGTAGGGTAGCTTGAGGTCACCAGGCTGACTTGCCTCATAAAGCAAAGACCACAAGACCTCTCTCAAGCAACTTGCCTCAAAATAGACAGGAACTTTCCATTCTTTAGCATTCTTACCTATGGAGGCTTTTAGAGGGACACCCAAAGTGTTTCTCTTAAGGGTACCCCTAACCACATCTGACAAACACACTATATCAATTTGGGCTTTTATATTTTTTGCTAATGATTTGGTTTTCTATGTACAATAAATAATCAAATATCCTGTAAAAATCACCAGCAGGAGTTAAAATCTCCCACATCCCATTTGTTAAGCCCCAGAGAACACAGTAAGAGTCACAGCCAGCAAAGATTAAAATCTCCTACATGCTTTATTGGACTTCAAAGAATCTTATGAAATAACACAGAAAAACCCATGTGAGGGTGTCCAGGGGGCTTACAAGGCAGTCTACAGCCTAGCCCCCACCTAAGACCAGCCCCAGCTGCACCCAACCCAGGCCCAAATTAGGAACTCAGGGTAAAGGTATGACAGATGGGGCAGAGGGAAAAAATACCTTTACAGCCATAGCAAAAATAGGTAAAGGAAGAGAGTTGTCTGGAAGATGGGAGGTGTAGGGGTTGAAGTGGTCACACAGCAACCTTCACCTATGTGTGCTATCTTCCCTCACCACCCCTTCCCCAAACCAGTTATGTCTGTTTTGAGCCTCTGGCCAGGCTATGCAGTAACATGAAAATAGAGTCTAACAAAGGGAGGGTGCTGTGCAGGCACTTGGGAAATTCAGGAGATTTATTTATTTATTTATTTATTTATTTATTTATTTATTTATTGTTTTACTTTAAAACTATTTGTCTTTTGGTTCAAATACAACATCCTTGCCCAGGGCTCCACGAGAGCCCTGTGTCATGACTATGGCTCCCATAGCCGGGGGAGCCAGTTGTCCTGAGCCCCAGTAGTACTGATGGTTGAGGAGCTTCAGGGCAGCACCTCTTAAAGGATACACTCCTGCAACATAGGGGAGCAGAGGTAAGAGGAAGGCAGATGTGGGCAGGACAAGAGAGACATGGCAACTGCCTTGTAGCCCACAGCTTTGGCATCTACTCATTCTCCAACTAAGAGAAGTCTTTCCCATCAGTCACAAGCCTTGTTTCTCTTCAAAACTCTGGTGACTTGTTCCCTGGGAGTTGGGTCCACTTCCTGAACGGAGCCCTGGAGATCCAAATGAGCTCCAGGAGAGGTTCCCTCCAGCCCAGCACACTTCCATGGAACAAAGCCCAGAAGTCAGGAACTTGGCCCAGTCTGGGGTAGGCAGAACGACTGTCAGTAGGATGACTAGAACTGAGGTACAGTGTCTGAAGTTACTCCTCCTATCTTCCCCACACCTGCTAGGAAAGCTGGGGAGTAATGGGAGAGAGGAGCCTGAAAGCAGGAGATAGAAACAAAAACCAAACCTCAAAACTGGGACAGCAGAGATAGAAACTGGAGCCCAAAAGTAGGGTAGGAACTGCGGGAACAGCAACTAAGACATGCACTGAAGTGGAGAGGATGTGACAGCGGCAGCCCAAGGCTGGAAGGGTTTAGGGCAGGCAGGCCATGGTGGTCAGTTAATAAATAATGATGAAGGACCAAGGCTGAATGGGGCAGGTATGTACAGTGCCCAGGCCCTTGGGCCAGCCCCACTGTGCCCCACTCTAGGGGCCAGATATCACCAAGACAGGAAGGAAGGTGAAGGCAGAAGACCCAGGGAAAGACAGCCTCAACACTGCCACCCTATCCTGCTTATTTCTTGAGAGGCTTCTTAAAAATTTTGAGGGGAAACTTCTTCCTGCCTGGACTAGAGTCTGTCTCCTCTCCAAGAGAACCATTATCCTCCTCAGCCACAGCCTTTTTGCCAGCCAAGTGGGGAATTCGTGTGTTTCGGCTACCCTGCAAGGCTCGGTTGTCCCCAACCGGAGATGGTGTGTCTGGGTCTGGGGAGCTGGGGCTATGAGAATGAGAAGAATCCAAAAGTGGGGAGCCACCAGATGGGACTGAGGGGTTCAGCTCCATCAGGCTGTGGGCCTTGTCTAGGCCATGGTTCAGTGCCAGCGTTGCCTTCTTGGCCAAAGCAGGGCTGTCGGGCAGTTTCTCCACCACAGATCCCGGATGGACCCCCTCAATCAGCCGATGGCTGCCATTGGAAGGCATGGCATTGACAGGCTCCTCTGCAGCACGGCCCATCTGAGGAGGCTTGGGGGCCACACGCTGGCGGTCACTCATGTGGAGGGAGGACTCCGAATCGGAATGGGTCAAATCCCTGCAAGATATAGGACAAAGAAGAAGAAGGAACATAGAATACAAGGAAAGGGAAAGAGGTGCGGAAGAAAGGTGGGGAGTGTGAGAAGGCGAAGAGAGGCCGAAAAGTGAACATAAAAAGAAACAGGTGGCAGGAAAAAATGGATGAAAAGGAATGAGTAATGAAAGTTGAGTAAATAATCAGGACAGAGTAAGAAAGGGGACAGATTGGAGAAGATAAAGAGGAAAGCAGGATTATGGAGGAAGAAAAGTAGGTAGAAATAGGAGAAAGGGGACAATGATGAGAAGAGACAAACAGAAAGAAACAAAAACAAATGTCATTATATAGCATCATCATCAGGCAAAGAGCTTTGCAGTGGCTGGGCCCTATCCCCGCTGAATACCAAGGTGCTACACTGATATAAACCATAGGCTCAAATTCCACAGGCATCCTCTTCAATACTTTGCCCTCCCATGGCTGGCAAAGGTACTTAGGACTCCACCCTAAGCTCTCGTAGAAGCTGCATGTTGCTCTGAGTCACCGTTTCCCATGCCTTCCTCCTCCCTGCTTAAGTTATTCCATCACACCTGGGATACATGCAGTCTGGGCCAGGCTCAAAGAACAGAACACATGCAGTCAGCAGGCCTGACCAAGGCTGGGGAGGAGAAGTTAGAACAGCCTTGCAAACAATCCCTCATTCATCCCAAAGGCCAAGATGTTGCCTCTTATCCCCCCGCAGAATCTATATGAGGACATGGAGAAGTTCTGCAGAGTTAAAATCAAAGCAGTAAGTGCAGAGTTTGTGTCAGAGCTCTGCTGGCAGTGAGAAGTTAGAGAGGCACAGAAGGAGAGAATACTGGTCTTTACGGAACAGGGGCTGAGAAGCGCTCAGGACCCTTCTGTATGATCTTAGATAAGTCATCTAACTTTTCTGAGCCCCAATTTTGCCCTACAGGGATGGTATCAAACTAGCTATTTACAAGACTGTTTGGAGGAACAAAATCTTAACAAAGCACTTGGGAAATTGCAAAGTATTGTAGAAGTAAAGGCAATGAAGCCAGCCAACCTGGAAGGCCAGTATGGAGCCCAGTTACAAAAGGCTTTCTTTGTAGGTCTGAATTATGGGACCATTTCATTACACACTAAACACATACACTGAGTCTAGTTCAGGGTTTGGCTAAGGCTAAAGGCTATGAACCAATCCCAGATACTACAGCTTCTGCCTCTACAACAAAGGGGTGACTATTAGGGTTTCTTATCAATCTTAAACTCTCCTTCACTTTCCCAGAGACCTGAGAGCCCACAACAGAGTCAGAAGAGAGGGCCAAAGGAAAGCTATAAACACCTGAGTTAGAAGAATAGGAGAGGAAATACAGAAGCAGGTAAGATCCAGGAAGCCAAGGGTCAAAGGTTAGGAAGGACACCAGCCTCCAGAAACAGGCAAAGTAGGGGGTTGTCTCATAGCTACTTGAGTTTCTTTCTCAGGGAACAGCTAACTGAGCAGCAACTCCAGCCAGCTGACCTTGGAGCAGCAAGCTCCAAGCCAGGAGCTTGGTGTTAGAAGGGAGACAGCACTAGCTCCAACTCCACTGCTACAAATACTGCTTCAACCACATAATCTATTGTCTACATAAATATTCAGGCTCATATTTGGATTCATTGGTTCTTGCTTCTATCTAAATGTGTCTGCACCAAGTGCACATCTGTAATCCCAGTACTTTGAAGGCTAAGACAGAGAACTATCACAAACCTAAGCCCAGCCTGTGGATAAACAGGGGTATACAGGATAACGATGCTTCAAAAACAAAACAGGGCGCAGTGTCACACAACAGTAATCCCAGCAACTCAGGGAGGCAGAGGCAGGTGGGTATCTTGAGTTCAAGGCCAGTCTAGTCTACAAAGTGAGTCCAAGACAGCTAAGGCTAAACAGAGAAACCAAAAAAATAAACTAAACAAAAACCTGGATGTGGTACCACACACCTATACTCCCAGCAATTGGGAAGTAGAGACAGGGGATTCATAGAGTCAAGATTACCCTTAGCTACACAGCAACTTTGAGACCAGCAAGGCCTACGTCTTAAACAATAAAACGTGTTCTTGTTTCTCTATGCACATAACAATCCTCCCCATAAACATACACCACTAAGAAAGTGCCAAGGCAGCCTGCCTGGCAGCTTTTTTAAACTGAGGAGGTAAGATCCTGGAAAGGTCTATCTTTATAACACCAGGGAAAAGAGATAAAAGCAAGCGTGGACCTCCCGGTCTCAGCTCTGACCCACAGTCCTGTACTTGTTGATCCTCACACATCTCCATGCCTCCCTCGTCAATGAAAAGCTAAGATCCCATAGAGAGATGAGGACCAGGAGAAACCCGCAGTAGATATTGAGGGAAGAGGCCCATTACGGCAAGCTCACCTTCCCTCCCTGAACTGCTGAAACCTGTTAGGCCAGAGTTATCCCTCCCCAAAGGCTAGGCTGCCTTGGACTCCCATTCCAAGCTACTAACCTTACTAGAGAGCCTGTTTGCCTTTACAGATGATCCTCTGGTGCATGGTGCAAAAGAAAATTAAGCAGTGAACAGGCCGGGTGAATGCAGGCACTACCCACCCTTCCTCCCCCACTGCCCTCAGCTTAGGCCTTGGAGCACGAAATCACAGCAACCCCTAACTTCCCCAATCCATAAATACTGGGAGGAGCAGTCTCTCTTCTCACACTTCCAGATGAAATGAGGATGAGAGTGAAAATGGACAGTTCTGCTGAAGAAATGATCCTACTGAGGGCTTTCCCTTTGTGGAAGCAAAAGCAACAGCCCTCAAGGATAACTCCCTGAAGGTTTATGAAACAAAGGCAAAAGAGATGAGTCTGGGTCAAAAGAAATCAGCAGAGCAAGCAGGCTGCAAGTCGGTAAACCAGGGCTGAGCCATAGTCACAGTTTCAGGGATGAGTCTTTTCTTAGGGTCCCCTAAGCTTGTCCCATACAAGATCAAGGCTACTACCTCTGATCTTAGCCTAACATCTTGACACATTAGCAGGGAAAGTCAAAGAGAGGCCAGGCCAGGCTGAGAAGAAACTTTCAATTCTTCTCTATGTCACTTACTGGGACGTTGCAGAAAAACAAGTATCCTGAATGAAAAGTCAAGTTGGAGTCTGTGCTCTGTCCTAATTATCTCTGTGACCTGGGGAAAAACTACCCTTTCAGAGCCTTAACTGCCTACTCTAACAAGTAATTATTTTACTTCCTACTTTTCCTGTCCCAAATTTCCAAGTCCACATTCCTTCTCCTGTACTGTTAATTCCATGAAGGCTGCACTTGCTTACTCAGTCAAGCGAGACATCTAAGTGTCAAACTAGATTCCTCTTTCTGTACCTTGTAACCAGTTCTAGGTGAATCATCTTCTTAAGCCAAGACCTCAGTTACCTCCCCAAGTGGTATGCTGCAATGCCCCCAAATTAGTCTTCCTTTCTTTGTTGCATGCAAGCCACTAAATTTGTTACTTCTAAAATGGAAAGACTTTAATTTTATTACACATATTTATTTTGTGTGTTTGCACACACTCATTCACAGATGTGGAGGTCAGAGGGCAACTTTCAGGAGTTGGGCCTTTTCTTCTACCATGTGGGCTCTTGGGTTTAAACTCAGGTCATCAAGCTTAGCAGCAAGCACTTGTAACTAGCCTGAGTCCTCTAAAATGGAAGCAAAGCCAATTCACATGCATCTAGAAACCCTTTTATGGTGCTCCATTTCTAAAAAGATAAAGGCCAAACCCTGAGCCTTTCTGAACTTTTCATCATTTTGACCTCATCTTCCACTCCTTCTCTCTAACACATATGCAGTGTTCTCATTACGAGTATACAATGTGTTCTTACACCTCCATTCCTCTGCACATAACATTTCCTTAAGCAAGAACCTTTTCCTTTCTCTGTGGACAGGGCCGCACCACAGATGTCATCTCTTTTGTAAAGCATCCCACCTAGATACACACTGTTAGTCATTCCTCCTTCCTCAGTACCCCAGAGCACTTAAGAAATTGTTCCAGAATTTATTTGTGTGCCTTTCCCAGACAAGACTATAGTCATAATGACTAGGATTGCATCTTATCTTCTGGGAATCCCCATGTTCACCTGGCACAGAATAAATTTATCTAAAGAGTAAAGAAAATGAGATAACTGATATAAAAGTACGTAATTTAAATAAAAGTGTTATAGGATCATGAGGGAAGAAGACCGTTACTCATTTTTAGAGTCAGAAAACCTCAAACAGCAGAGGGAAGCCGGGCGTAGGAAATAAAGCTGACCTTCATGAGGAATCCCAGAACTGAGAAGGAAAGGGCAAGGAGGAAGACTCCCCACCACACCGCCCAGAGGCCAACAAGCAGCAGGCAGCAGGCAGAGGCCAAGGTAAAAGCAGTAGGAAGGGAAGGAAGAAAGAGAAGAGAGGCAGCTGATACCCCAGGCTCTCGGAATGCCCAGACATCACAGCGGTGTTGTCAGAAAGGATTGGGTCAGGGTAGGGATCCATCTGGAGGAAATAGGAAGTGCTGTGGTGATAATAAACAGGGTGAACATGGACGGTGTTGATGGTGGTGGAGGTGGTGGAGGTGGTGGTGGCGGCGATGGTGGTAGTGGAAGAGGAGCAGGAAGAAGAAGCAGAGGCAGATGGAGAGCTGGTCCCGTGGCCTTCAGAACTGAAAGACTGTCCAGATGAAAGGCTACGCATACGCCGCAGAGATACCCGGCTTGTCAAGAAGTGGCCAGCCTCGCCCTCTACCAACCTCTGAGATCCCAGGCCATGCTGTGGCTCCGTCAAGCGCTGCCGAACACTGCTCTGCAGGCTGGGGGCTGCAAGGAGAGTAGAGAGAATGTAAGGACCGGCACACCCAGGCTGGGTGCAGGCAAGCAGGTACCCATAAAGATATGCCTGCTAGACACCTCTCTAGACCTTTGATACCCAATCCAGAGAAAAGGACACCACCTCCCAGAAACCTCCCACTATGGGACCTAAAAGGATGGGAAACTGTAGATGACGTGCCCAGGTCAGTTTTAGTGGCAACTTCAGTGGAAGGAGACCTAAAGCCAATGTCGCTATAAAGGGAAGTAGCAAGGCAGTTAGTGGGAGGACACAGGCAGAGCAGTTCAGGACAGGGACTTGGAGCAAGGTCCGGGAGAGCACCAAGAACCAGCCTTTTCCTTTTAGCCAACCCCAGAAAGTAATTCACAACACAGACAAGGACTTGTACACAAACCTGTTCGTTGGATCATTATTAATAGTTCCATGAAAGTATACATAAAGGAGGGACAATGAAAAAATGAGAATGCATCTATCTGCTGGCAGATGACAGAGATATTAAAAGTGATACTTATAAAAAGATTTTAATAACATGAAAGATACTTATTAAAATGTTCTGGAATTGGGTATGGTCAGACATAACTGTAATTTCAGCATTTAGGAGGCTGAGTCAGGAGGATTAGGAGTTAGAAGCCAGCAGACTCTAGAGTGAGACAAACAAAAATTTTCAAGGGATGAAGAAGGATGAAAAAATTTTAATATATATTTTATTATTCATATTACATCTCAATTGTCATCCCATCCCAGGATGAAAATTTTTATGAACTAGCCATGAGCTTTGGAACACAAAACACTAGAATTTGAAGTCAAGCCTTTCAACTTCTGTGACTCTCAGCCACTTTCATTCTCATCTTAATCCACATATATAAAATCCTGTGTGGTTGTTCTCAGACTTCTCAGTAGGCAGGAGGCTGGAGACATGTCCCATCTGTTAACAGTATGTTCTCTCCTTGCAGAGGGTGTGAGTTTGGTTCCCAGCACCCACTCTGAGCAACTCACAATTGTCTGTAACTCTAGCTCCAGGGACCCATGCCTTCTTCTGGCCCACAGGGTCCTGCACTCATGTGCCTAAACCCAAACCCAATGCACGCACACATGCATGCATATACACACATCAAATAAAAATAAAATCTGAGGGCTGGAGAGATGGCTGAGAGATTAAGAGCACAGTCTGCTCTTCCAGTGGTCCTGAGTTCAATTCCCAGCAACCACATGGTGGCTCACAACCATCTATAATGAGATCTGGTGCCTTTTTGTAGCTGGCAGAATACTCCATACATAGTAAATAAATAGATCTTTGCTGGGTGGTGGCACATGCCTGTAATCCTAGCACTCAAGAGGCAAAGGCAGGTGGATTGAGTTCAAGGCCACCCTGGTCTACAAAACGAGTCCAGGACAGCCAAGGCTGCACAGATAAACCCTGCCTCGAAAAACAAAACAAACAAAAAAATATTTTTTAAGTTGACAAAAAAATGCAAGAAAAAGTATTCAGCCTTTTTAATGCTACTATTCATGTTTATTTTTTTTAACTTCCCAAATTTCCTCTACTATGTACATAAATAACAATTACCTAGTTCCAGGATTAATGCTGCAAACCAGGCTCTTGTAGGATAATTACCATCCCAACCTAGGCACCAGGTAACCTAGGGATGTGCCAGAGCATGTCTTAGGCTCAATCCCATCCCCAACTTTAAAAAATATATATATATACGTATTCCTTTAAAGTTGGAGAAAGTCAGAGGCTGCTAGGATGGCAGAGCTCTACAAGGCCAAGCCATGGAGCCAGCACAATCCCATAGTGATGGAAAGTTAGGAGGCAAGCCCTCAGCTGGTAGCTATCAAAGCATGAAGTGCTTGAAGAGAAAGAAGCCCATAACAGGAAGGGAAGGAGGTTAAAAAAAAAAAAAAGAAAGTAGGACCTGGGAGAAAAGGGAAGAACGTGAAAAGGAAAAACAGAGGGCTGTCCTTTCCTTTCCCACCCAGCCCAGCGGGCAGCAGGGAACTCCCATCACCACCTCCGTTTTCTCTCCAATCCTCAGCTAAGCAGGCTGATTCTTCTCACCCCCGAACCCCTCCCTTCAGTTAGTAGAGGGAGTGCTGAGGGGGCAGAGGGAGCAGGCAGGGGTGTGAGGCAGGCAAAGGAAGGGGCCCATTGGATAGGAGTGTTGGTTTAGTTCCAAAAGTCAGAAAAACAAAAGCCCCAAAGGGGCTCCTCAAACCCGGGTATTTCCAGAGGGACTGATCATCCGAGCCGGCGGATGTAGAGCAGAGAGAGCGGTCACTGAACCTACGCCCCATCAGCCAGGCAGCATCTAGGGTCAACAGCCAGGCCAAAAGGAGAAGAGAATCTGATTTATGAAGGGTTCTGGCCTGTCTCTCAATGGGATACAGGGAGGGCTGGGGTCGGGGTGTGAGTAGCTCAGAGCTAATTATGGTTCTTCCTAACCTAGAGAGCATAGGAGCCTTTAGATCAATAAGTTAGGTTCCAGATTTGCCTATTAGTGACTGAAACCTTGTTAGGACTTTGACTAAAGACCTAACAAGTTATCAGATCAAGCCAGGAGTGATTGCACACGCCTTTAATTCTAGCACTTGGAAGGCAGGGGCAGGTAGATCTCTATGAGTTTGAGGCTAGCATGGTTTACATAGAATTCAGGCCAGCCAGGGCTACAGAGAGAGTTAGGCCAGCCACAGCTATATAGTGTGATCCTGTCTCAAAAAACTAAAACCAAAACCAAAAAGATAGCAGATCAAGGAGACAAAGAGGCTTGGCCAGGGGCAAAGCACTATTGAAAAAATTCACATGTTCCTACATGTCTATAATACCAAATACTCGGGAGGGTAGGAAGCAGGAAGATTATCACAAGTTCAAGGTTAGCCCAGATTACACAGCAAGTTCCTGGCTCAGCCCATTAAAATGGATATTTAGAAATAACTTTTGTAAAAAATAAATAAATAAAATAAAATAAAAAAGAAATAACTTTTTGTCTGAAATATGAATTTAGCCTGATTAAAGAATCTGGCCTACAGGGCAAGCAGGGGAATGTAGCTAGCCTCCTGAAATGGAGACCCTAAATCAGCCCTGAACTCCCCTTTGGGTATAGGCCCAAGACAATACCATCACTACAGATAAGCTTAATTTATTTAGTTAAGCCATCTCCCATCCAAATAAAAATTCAGTTGTGGACCACAAGGGAGTCACTAAAGCATTCCTCCAGAATGCTGTCCCTCTGGCTCTGCTCTACTCCAGAATGCTGTCCCTCTGGCTCTGCTCTACTAAGCTCTTGTCACCTTTGGAAGAAAGAAGAAAGAACCAGGATGCAGAGTGGGGGTAGGGGGTCCAGGTTTGATAGACAGCCAGACATACTTGAACAGGAGTTCCCTCCTGGGCAAGAATGTCTCCTAGTTTGGAGACTTTAGGGGTAGAACAATTTAAAGGATGCTACTATATAGGGCTCTCACGCAGAAAGGCGAGGAAAAGAGACTTCATTCTATTCATCTGCTTTAGTAATTAGGAATAAGAAACATAAAGTAAAAGTAAATAAACACAGACAGTCAAAATGAATATTATTTTATACTATAAATAAAAAGACTCTAAAGTTTTTTTTTCATAAAGGTAGGTAGTTGGGGGAAGAAAAAGGAGGACTAAATAGAAAAACAGAGCAAAGAAAAAAAAAAAACACATAGACACAGAACAGAGAAGGCATATAGCAAGAAGAAACCACCAAAAGGACAGCTATAAAGAAACATCTTCATGTGAATTGTTTTATTAACCAATGCAGGAGCTGCCGTCTTTTCTCGCTGTCTTTCCCAGCTGCTGCTGAAGCACAGCAAGGCAACAGATGTCTCATCGTATGTACCAAAGGCTACTTCTCCCATCCCTACAAAGAAGTCACCTACACTGCATGGACAAGGGTGACACAATCTCCTCATCCATGTCATCCACGTCGTCAGTCATGATGAAGTGGGCAGGGTTGGGGCGGGTACTGCCCATCCAGCTGGGGTCTATGTTGAGGGCAGCCACCAAGGAGTGGATGCCAGGGTTAGTGACAATCTGGAAGCCACAGAGGATCTCAATCTGCTGCCACCGGTGCAGGCGCTCCCTCAGGGCTGCTGTCACTTCACTCAGGGCTTGCCTGAAGACATGAAAGAGAACTGCAGGGGTGAACCGTGTGGAAGCCCCAATAAGAACAAAGTCACTTTTCAGAGGAACACATTTGGGTAGAGGCATGTATGAACAAATTTATAGGCTTAAGAGCAGAGTGGGAGCTGGATCAGGGCTTGGGCAGGAGACCAGAGCTGTCACTCCATCGTGAGGAGATGGGACTGGGGTTAGAGGCCTCACATAACCTCAATCTCTAAGGATGGTATCAGCACTTCTAGAGCTGAGACCTGGTGCTACTTACTTAGCAGTTAAGATTTTATGATCCACATCATCCAGGGAAGAGCTGTGGGCCACATGGAAGGTACCAAAAAGTGTGTTTCTCTTCTTTTTTATTTTCTCAGCCTGCAAAGATGAAGCCCCCAACATAAAGAAATAAGGAAGAAATAAGGCTTTCCTGTGGTGGGGTCCCCATCCTCCAAACATATCTTAAGCTTCACAAGGAGAAGGAAGAGAAAAAGGAAAAGAGAAAAGTGAAAAAGAAGGCAAGGAGAAGTGGGTGGACTACAGGAAACTGGCTAAGAGGTAAGTGGTTCCAGGGTTAGTACTCCAAGCCTTAGAAGGACTTCTTTGCCAGGTGGTGGTGAAGACCTCAGGAGGCAGAGGCAGGCGGATCTCTGTGAGTTCCAAGCCAGCTTGGTCTACAAAATGAGTCTGGGACAGCCAGGGCTACACAGAGAAACCCTGTTTCGAAAACAAACACACAAAAGTGGGTCTTTGTTCCCTTGGCAGCTGGGAAGCGGAAGCAGCTTTCCCTCTTCCCAGCCCTACTCGCTTTCACACCCAGGAGACAGGACGGCGTGTCCCTATACTCTCATTCCCTCCTCCAAAACTTTTAGGGCATTATTAAGACGTGTCGTTGGGGCTAGAGAGACAGCTCAGCAGTTGAGAGCACTGGCTGATCTTACAAAGGTGTTTCCAGCACCCACATGGAAGCTCACAATGTTTATAACCCCGGTCCTAAGGGACCTCACATGCCTCTTCTGGCTTCCCTGGGCGCCAGGCACACACATGCCAGCAAAAGATCCATATACATAAAATAAAAATAAATCTTTTTTTAAAAAGAAGTGTACATTAGAAAAAGAAATAGAACCCACTGCCAATATAGCTCTTCACTCAAAAGGAGGGGCAGAATAAAGCAGAGAATGGGGCTTGCATAAGAAGAAGAGGGCGGGAAGGAGGGAGAGGGCAACAGGAGGCCGCAGGGAAGGAGGCCTCACCCCCTCCTTGGCCACCAGCAGCTGCTTCTCGGCGTTTTGCTTCTTGATGTTGTAGTACTGCACCTCCACCTCATGCGTCAGCTGCAGCCACTTTTGAAGGGCCTCAGGAGCATACCATGAGCTGTGTGATTCCAGCTCCTTCTCTGCCTTCCTCAAGGCCTCCCGAACCTATGGGGACATAAGAACGTGGGTATGTGGGTCTATCTGTTGACATAAGATCCTTTTCAACCTCTCTGTACCATGCTTCACAACTCAGAGTCCACACCTGCTTAAGATCACATTGTCCGTATTGTCAAGTAGAATTCAAATGGAGACTTTTTTTTTCCTCCAGAACATTCTTTACTAACTATCACATCAGCTTATTCTCCTACTTACACAGCCAGTCTCAGCCAGCTATTCTGGTCTCTTCAGAAATATATCTGCTACTGAATCATCTTATTGTGAGTTGGGGGTCTGTGTGTGGGCCTCAAAACATCACAACGTGGGTTGGAGAGAGGCTCAGTTAAAAGCACTGGCTGCTTTTCCAGATAACTTGAGTTCAGTTCCCAGCACCCACATGGCAGCTCACAACCATCTGTGAGTCCAAGGGAATCTAACATCCTCTTCTGGCTTCCTTGAGCACCAGGCACACACATTGTACAGGCAAAATACCCACACACATTTAAGAAAATAATACTAAATTTAAAAAATGTCACAACGCGGTAGACAAAGCACTTGGCTGAAAATCTAATTCTGGGTGATGGATAGATGGATCAACAGTTAAGAGTACACAGTACTCTTGCAGAGGACCCAAGTTCAATTCCTAGCAACACATGAAGTAACTAAAAACTGATGAAACTCCTCATCTAAAGGAAGCTGATGCCTCTGCCCTCTGTAGGCACCAGGCCACATACCCTAGTCACGAAGTACTTCACAACTTCCTGTAACTCCAGCTCCAAAGAGAGCCAACGCTCTGGAAGAGGAGCAGGTGTTCTCAACTACTAACCCATCTCTACAGTCCTACCTTTAGGTTTGGTTGGTTGGTTAGTTTGGTTTTTTGAGACAGGGTTTCTCTCTGTAGCCTTGGCTGTCCTGGACTCACTTCATAGACCAGGCTGGCCTTGAACTCATAGAGATTGGCCTGCCTCTGTCTTCCAGAATGTTGGTACTTTTAGTTTTTTAAAAGAAAGGTCTTGTATAGCTCAGGGTGGTTTTCATTTTTTAAAACAACAGTTATGAGGCATCATTTGTGCACTGGAAACCAAACCTGGGTCATCTGCAAGAACGCATGCTCTTAACCACTGAGTCATCTCTCCAGTCCTGTTTGGGGGTGTTGTTTTGATTTTTGAAACAAGGTCTCACTATATAGCTCTGGTTGGCCTACAACTTATTATGTAAACCAACCTAGCCTTAAATTCACAGAGGTCCATGAGATTAAAGGCTGGGATTAAAGGCATGCATCACCACACCCAGGAGGTTGTTTGTTTCTGATTTCTTTCTTTCCTTCTTTCTTTTCTTTTCTTTTTTCTTTTTCATTTTTGGTTTTTCAAGACAGAGTTTCTCTGTGTAGCCTTGGCTTTCCTGGACTTGCTTTGTAGCCCAGGCTCGCCTTGAACTCAGAGATCTGCCTGTCTCTGTCTCCCTGACTACCGGGATTACAGATGTGTGCCATCACATCCTGCTTGTGTGTAATGGAAATCAATCATGCAACTTGACTCTCACAATGTTAACTCAAAACAAAAACAAAACAAAAAATATAAAAAGCATGTATGTATAATCCCATTCTTCATGTTGTTTTATTTATTTTTGTTGTCCTGAACATTGAGCCCAGATTCTTATGTATGCTGGGAAAAGGTCCTACCAGAAAGTCACAGTCCTAGTCCTATACCATTCTTATAAAGTTTTTTTAAATGGGTTTATTTTAGGGGTGGAGGTAGAGGATATACACATGAGGGCAGTGCTCATGGAGGCCAGAGAGGATGCTGGATCCCCTGGAGCTGGAGTTATAGGCAGTATGAGCCATCTAACATGGGTGCTGGGAACTGATTTTTTGAGACATGGTTTCTCTGTGTAGCCCAGGCTGGCCTTGAACTCACAGTGATCCGCCTGCCTCTGCCTCCTCCTCTGCTGGGATTAAAGGTATGCACCACCACCACCACACCTGGCTGAGCAGTACAGTTATTTTAACTGCTAGACTTTCTTTCCAGCCCTACTGCCATTTTCACAAAATTCAAAATCCTACAAAACTAGTCTAGTTTAGAGGTTATGACAATAGTTACTCTTGGAGCACAATTTTCCAAGAGCAAAAGTGAGCTTTCTGAGTGGTGCTTACATAGGTGTGTCTATATGTAAAAACTTACCAGCTCCATACTTATGATTTGTTCACTTAATGTAAATACCTTAATGAAAGGGGGGATGAGAAAGAAGGTCACTCTTATCTCCTGTTAACTACCACTTTTTTTTAAAGTCATGGTAACCGCTTGTTATAGCTTTTCCATTACCCTTATTGATAAGTCTAGAAGAAAGATTTGAACCACGTTTCAAAACGTTCGCACATAAAGCTTTCCAGTCAGACCCTGGCCCTCTGCCCTTTACACACCTTGAAGCGTCTAGTGCAGATCATCCTACCTGCTCCAGCTCTTCCTCAGCGTACTTTTGGCGGCTCCTCTCGTTCTCAGTGCCCTCCCTCAGCTCCTTCAGCCGCTGGGCTTCCTGCTTCGCAAGGTTGATCTCATCACGAAGCTTTTTCTCCAGATGGACCTTCTCTACTTCCACGGTTCTGTGCTCCTCCTGGGCCTTGTGCAGCCTTGGGGGGAGAGGAGGCGGAACAGAGAGAGCTGGAGGAAACCAGGCACAGACGTGCCAGCCAATACCCCAGGAGTTATAACAATAAGGAAAAAAGTGAGAGCCTTCAGCTCTCAGCACGTAGCCTGTCTACACTGCTGGCTGCAGAGCCCAGCACTTAATGCTTATGTCGGCCATTATTCTGCTGCCATGAAGCCAGGTCCACAACCAACAGAATCCTCCGCTAAAGTACCGCACTCCCTGAATTATAACAACTATCAGTTTACATGTCACAGTTCACATTTTTCTTCCTAGCAGATGATAACATCCGCCTGGGACAGATGTGACTATGAAGAGGGAAGATAAAAGGCTAGAACTCAATCTTTGTGATCTCAAAGTCCATACACAGTCTCAAATTTTGAGATATGAAAGGTTCAAGCTGGGCGGTGGCATACATCTATAATCCCAGCACTCAGAGAGGCAGAGGCAAACAGATTTCTGTGAGTTCGAGGCCAGTCTGGTCTGCAAAGTGAGTCCAGGACAGCCAAGGCTACACAGAGAAACCCTGTCTCGAAAGAAAGAAAGGAAAAGAAAGAAAGAAAGAAAGAAAGAAAGAAAGAAAGAAAGAAAGAAAGAAAGAAAGGAAGGAAGGAAGAAAGAAAGGAAGGTTGGTTTAATAACTGTAAAAAGCCCTTTAAAGATAGATAAAAGTGAAGCAAAACCTAATGGTTCAGATTTACGTGGGGTGGTAGTAGGAGGGACGCTTATGGAAAATGAGAAAAAAAATTATTAGGTGGACTCCTTAGACTCTCAAATGCCTGTTATAAGCATGCGTGTGTACACACACACACACACACACACACACACACACACACACACACACACTGAACTGTATGTCCAAGGGGCTAGAGTGAGAAGATCTTAAAAGATCATCTGTTGCCTTTGGTCCTGTGGATTTTTCAAAGTTGGTAAGATTTTAAGTAAATCAATTATAATAAACATCTATCCTTGTACTCACTTTCACACTGTCTCTGCTTACTGACAAAGTCTTCTAAGGACGTCTCCTTCCTCCCTCCTTTCTTTCTTCCATATGTCTTAACTCATTCATCCATCTATGCATCCATTTCATTCATTTATTAAATAAACAAGTTAATCGAATGCCTACTAAAAAATTAAGTACTATGCTGAGCCCTAAATACAAGAAATAAATTTAAAAATCTCACCTCCCGCCAGGTGGTGGTAGCACATGCCATTAATCCTAACACTCATGAAGCAGAGGCTAGCAGAACTCTGAGTTCAAGGCCAGCCTTGTCTACAGAGCAAGTTCCAGGTCAGCTAGGGCCACAAAGAGAAGCCCTGTTTAGAAAAACAAACAAAACAAAAACTGACCTCCCACTAAGAAGCCCATTGCCTCTTCCAAAGTTTACCAACAGTAGACTAATAAATTCTACAGTGTGACAGATTCTACAATAAAGAGATGAATATATAGTGTTGCCTGAGGCAAAAGAATGAGCAACCAACTGTGCCTGAAAGAAATTGGGGAAGGAGATATCTAGACTACACCTGTGCTGGCAAATTTTATGCCAATTTGACATAGAGTTATCTGAAAGGAGGGAACCTCAATTTAGAAAATGTCTTCATAAGATTCAGGCATAAGGCATGTTCTCAGTAACTGATGGGGGAGGGCCCAGCCTATTGTGGGTGGTGCCGTCATCCCCTGGGCTGGAGGTTCTGGATTCTATAAAAAAGCAGGCTGAACAAGTCATGAGGAGCAAGCCAGTAAGCAGCATTCTTCCAAGACTTCTGCATCAGCTTCTGCCTCCAGGTTCCTGCCCTCCTGTCCTCACTGCTTTGGATGATGAGCAGTGATGAGGAAGGTAAGCCAAATGAACCCTTTCCTCCTCAAGTTGCTTTAGCCACAGTGTTTCATCACAGAAACAGTAACACTAAGACAAGACTCAAGGGAAAGAGTTTACCAAATGCTATGAAAAGAAAAAGAACTGAGCTATTGTGTGGTCTCCTTAAGTTGGTAGGAATCATAAAGCTACTGGGGAACTAGGATATGGGAATAATAAAGAAGAAAAGAGAAGAAGTTTAGAGTTCTGCGTTAGCCTGAGTGAGGTCATTGGTTTGGTCCAAAGGAGGGGGAGGTAAGAAAGGAGAGGTCAGGAAAGGTGAGAGAAGAAGATGAAAGGGGAAAGGGGAAAGGGGGAAAAAATGGAAGAAGGAAGGAAGGAAGGCCAGGAAGGTAGCTCAGCATATAAAGGTGCCAAGCATAACAACCGAGTTTGATAGCAAGGACCCACATGGTAGAATGAGAGAACAGACTCTGGTGAGTTATCCTCTGACCTTCACACCCACACCATGGTATACCCCCAACACACACACACACACACACACACACACACACACACACACACACTCTCTCTCTCTCTCTCTCTCTCTCTCTCTCTCTCTCTCTCTCTCTCAATAAATAAGTAAATAAATAAATAAATAAATAAATAAATAAATAAATAAAGTGGGTTGTTTTTTTTTTTAAAAAAGAAGCTGGGCATGGTGGTGCACACCTTTAATCCCAGCACTTGGGTGGTAGAGGTGGTGGATCTCTGTGAGCTCCAGACCAGCCAGGGCTACATAATGAGACACCATCTAAAAGAAAGAAAGAAAAAGGAAAGAAAGGTATGGTTTAGATTTGAGGTACAGAAGAGTACAGACAAGATCAGATATAGTGGCATGTGCTTGTGTCACATATGAAGCAGAGGCAGGAGGATCAATGCAAGTCCAAGACCAACCTGGTCTACATAGCAAGTTCCAAGCTACCCAGAGAGACTAATATCACTACCATCACAAAAGCAGTAAAAAGAAGGAGAAATGATAGCCTATAGAATAAAAAGAGCCACTGGGGGCATTGTCTACGTAATAAAATGAGCATATCCAAGCATGGTGATACACATCTATAACCCTAACACTTGGAAGACAGAGGCAGGGAAATATGGAGTTTAAAGTCAGCCTTGGTGTAAGAGACCATGTCTCAAAGTCAGCAGAGAAAAAATGATTAAGATATAGAATTCAATTTATTAAGAACATCAAGTCCAGATTTGTCTGTGGCTGAGACCCTAGTAAGAAGAAACAGTGGGTACAAGCAGCTCTGTGACAATAGCAGTTTTCTGCCAAGTGGAGAAGAAATTGCTGTTCCTTAGGATGGACACCAGATGGCGATACATGCATAGCTAAAAACAGCCAGTAATGCCATTTTCCCTTCCCTCCTTGCTGCTGTCTACTGTCCCACAGACCAACAGCAGGAGACTGTACCACTAGGGACTCAATCCTCACTGAAAAGCTGGTCTGACCACATCTTACCTCTAATACATACCTCCATTACAGCAAAAAAGCAACCATGATCTAGTGGAGACAGAGAGCACTATATGTTGAGTGCAGAAATGAGGAGGTAAATGTACAAGCAAGTGCTGTCCTACTCCAAGACAACAGCAGCCTGATTCAAAGTCCCCAGCTAAGCCAGGTGCAACGGCGCCTAACCTATAATCCCAGCACTCGGGAAGCAGAAGCAGGCGGATCTTTGTGAGTTTGAGGCCAGCGTGGTCTACAAAGTGAGTCCAGGAGAGTCAAGGCTACACAGAGAAGCCCTGTCTCAGAAAAACAAAGAAGTCCCTGGCTGTGGCTCTAACACTTGTATGACCAGGGACACATTTCATTTGTTTCTTCATAGCAAAAAGGAAACAAAATTCCTGCCTGCTTCAAAGACTTGTGAAATCCTAATTGGAATGTATATGTGGTGTTACATTCATTTACAACAAAGCTGTTGGTGGCAGCACCCTGCTGTGTATTTCTATACACGGGAGGAACAAAGTGGCATGTGGGCTCTGAACTCTGGAGAAAGGGCTGTGTGTGTGCAGCAGTCGGGGGGGGGGGTCTATCTCTTGCTTGGTGGTACAGTGATCATTAAACTCAGGGGGATTTGAAGAGCAGGGAGGGCTAGGAGCTTAAGTTTTATCCCCAAACTTGGAATGTCTCTTGCTTAGATTCTTTTGTCTTTGGAATGAAAACAGTGCATGTTTCTCAAACGAATGAAGCATGCGAACTGTCCAGATACAGCAGTGAGCCCCTAGCTGGCAAAGGGTACAAGAACAAGGGACCCGGCAAAGTGATCGTGAATCAGCTTAGAAACCAAACTCTTCCTGCCCACTAGAAGCTTATAGCCACGGATCTGGTGAACTTGCTGCTGCAGAGTCAAAATTCCCAGCTCAGGGGCTGGAGAAATGGCTCAGCAGTTAAGAGTGCTTCTGCCCTACTAGAGGACCTCGGGTCTGTCTCAAACACTCACAGGGCGGCTCACAACTGGCTGTAACTCTGGTTCTAGGGAATCCAATGCCCTTTTCTGGTGTCTGTTACCAGACACACATACAGACAGGCACATAAAATAAAACTCATACACATAAAATAAAAACAAATCTTTTTGTTTTTTTAATGTCCTTGTTCATTGCTGACATGTGACCGTCCTAGCCTTCATTTCCTCAACTCTAAGACAAGGATGACAGTACCTATCAATTTCAGTACCCAGCCCATTGGCCAGGTGAGGAGGCCCATGCCTTTAGTCTTAGCACTTGGGAGGCTGGGGCAGGCAGATCTCTGAGTTCCAGACCTTAGAGAGATTCAGGCCAGCCAAAGATACATTTTTTAAAAATCTATTAATTAAAAATAAAAAACAAAAAACAAACACCTAAGACCAAAAAGAAACTTTGCCTGTAAGAAAGCTTTTCCTCACCCATTCAAAGAAAATAGTGTCTGTTACTTAACAGTAACCCTTTAAATGTCTCAGGCATGTTAGTGCCCTTCTGTATAACGCTAACACTTGAGAGGCTGAAGCAGATTCACCATGAATTCCAGGCCAGACTTGGCTACAAAACAAACAAACAAACAAACAAACCAAAGAAACTAGGTTGTCGGTGCACACCAACTAGTGTAATCCTAGCTCTTGGAAATCTGAGGCGGGAAGATAGCTATGATTTCAAAGCCAGCCTGGATCTGGACTACATAATAAGACACAGGTGGTGGACACGAACCAGGCTTTTTTCTTTCAGAGGAACAGTTTGAGACTGGATCTCACAGGCCAGGCTGACCTGGAATTCCCTATGTAGCTGAAGATGACTTTGAACTCCTGACACACCTGTCTCCACCACCCAAATGCTCGAACTACAGGCATATATTCAGACATGTATTTCAGGCTTTATTCCTATTTTTGTAGATTTCTCCAGGCTTCTGAAATGAAATTGTTAAGCTGCCCGTCATTTTCTAAAGAATGATCCTGAAACAGACCTCTCCCTTTCATAAAACCAAACCAAACCAACTCCGACACTAGCACAGACCTTTTACTGACTTTTACATCTACTGTGCAGATCTATGTGTGTCTCCAGGTCCCACCCTGGCCCTGCCTGCCCATCTTTCCAGGCCATCTGAACACAGTGTCATATTCACTCAGCTATCGAATCTGTCTAACTCTGTTGCGTGCTTAAACTATAAGGTGGTGAGAGGTCTGCATTAAGACCTGAATTCCAGATGTCTGGAGTAGAGGAATGCTGCCTGACTGGGACTCTCTTTTTACAGCTCTATCTTCTTCCAGTTTCAAAGTGTCATAGACTATCAGAGTGATAGCGTAATACTTCCCTGATCTAGTCAATTTAGGTTATTTATTTTTATTTTTTGTGTATGGGTGTTCTGCATGTCTGTATGTATGTGCACCACATGCATGCAGTGCCCATGGAGGCCAGAAGGTGTCAGATCCCCTAGAACTGTAGTTAAAGATGGTTGGGAACCATCATGTGGGGGCTGGGAATCATACTCCTCTAGAGAAAGCAATTAGTGCTCTTAAGTTCTAAACCATCTCTTTAGCCCCATCCTTCAGGTTATTAATGACAAAGAGTTCTAGAAAGGAATATAATATAGACTTAGTCACAGAAGTCAATACTTAAGGTATTTAGAGTGTATGAGAACTAAGGGAATAGGATGAAAAATTTTTATGAAGTAACTTTTCTTTATGAGACAGGGTCGTAAGTAGACCAGGCTGACCTCAAACTTGCTAGATAGTGAAAGATGACCTTGAACTTCTAATCCTCCTGCCTCTAAGCCCAGTTTTGTTTTGTTTTTTTAATGTTTTTACATTT
>OU015752.1:118256615-118278565 GCA_907169655.1 Acomys percivali | reverse complement strand
CACACACACACACACACACACACACACACACACACACACACACACACTGTGGTACTAGGGATTAAACCTAGAGCCTCAGGAATACTAGGCAAGTACTCTATCATTGAGCCCTTTTTACTTGTATTTTTGAGGCAGCATCTTATTTTAAGTAAGCAGTCTGAGGTGAACTTACAATTCTCCTGCCTTGACCTCCCAAGTAGCTAGGTTACAGATGTGCACCACAAAGCCAAACTCCTTTTATATGATTTTTAAAATTACATGTCTTTGTTTATTATTTACTTAATGTGGGGTAGGCTGAAGGGTGTATGCTATGGCGCACATCGATGGTGAGAGGACTGAGTTCTCTCCTTCTCCTATGTAGTTCCTAAGGATGGAACTTGGATCATCAGACTTGGCTGCAAGCACATTTATCCTCTGAGACATATCATCTGCCCTTTTCAAAGTTTTTTTAAATTATATGTGCATATATATGTAGGTGCCCACAGAGGTGAGAGGTATTCAATCTCCTGGAGCCAGAGTTATAAGCAGTTGTGAGATGCCGGACATGTGTGCTGGAAATCAAAGTCGGGTCCTCTTCATGAGCAGTATGCATTCTTAACACTTGGCTCCCTCTTATGTTCTTAACAACATCCACAATGTCTTGATCACATGAGACTATGAAATAAGCATTTTCCCTCCTGGTACTTCTAACCTTAGCATTCTGACAGTGGCCATAACAGACTGAGTCCAGCTATTTCATTCAATATTTACCTTGTCCAGATTGATCTGGAACCATAATCTATTCTTTTGACTAATTTCATGTTCCAGAATTCACTATATAGCCCAGGCTAGCCTCAAACTTATAAAAATCCTCCTGATTCAACCTCAAGAGTGCTGGAAATTACAGGAATAAGCAAAGGTTCTCTGGGTATATGTGGCCTCTGCCTCCCATGTGCAGAGATTAAACATGTGTGTCACCATGCCCAACTATTCTTTATTCTCTGGATATGTCCTTTGATACCCAGGTTGGGTTTTTTGTTTGTTTGTTTGTTTACTTGTTTTTGAGACAGGGTTTTTTCCTGGCTTGGCTGTCCTGGATTGGCTTTGTAGACCAGGCTGTCCTTGAACTCACAGATACCCACCTGCCTCTGCCTCCTGAGTGCTGAGATTATAGGTTTTTGTGTGCCACAAAACCTAGCTCAATAAACAAAAAACTTAAGTTTTGAAAAGAACAATTTATCTTTTCTTCCTTTTGTTGCTTAGTTTGTTGTTGTTGTTGTTGTTATTATTTTTTAAAAAAGGAGGCTAACTCAGTAGCTAAGAGCACTAGCTGCTTTTGCAGAGACTGGGGTTGGGTTCCCAACAGTTTTAGTGGACAGCTCACAACCACCTGTAACTCCAGTTCCACAGATCCAATGTTCTCTTCTGGCCTCTGGGCGTACCTATGATCATTGGTGCACATACATACATACATACATACATACATACATACATACATACATACATGCATACATAGTCACAAACATACATATAAAATAATTTTTCAAAGTAGTATCTTACGGTAAAATTCATATAATACAAAGTAACTTTTTTTTAGGGGGGGTGGTTTTTTGAGACAGAGTTTCTTTGTGTAGCCCTGGCTGTCCTAGACTCACTTTGTAGACTAGGCTGACCTCGAACTCACAGCAATCCTCCTGCCTCTGCCTCCCAAGTGCTGGGATTAAAGGCACGCACCACTGTGCCTGGCCACAAAGTAACTTTTAAAATGAATAATTCAGAGGCATGTATTACATTCCAAATATATGTCAGTACCAACTCTATTAGTTCCAAAGCAAGTCTATCCCTCCAAAGTAAAACTTATTGCCCATGAGTAAGTAAGAGACGGCTGGGTGTGGTGTCATGAATCTTTAATTTTAACACTCAAGTAGAAGAGGCAGGTTCCCCCCACCCACCCAAGACAGGGTCTCTCTGTGTGGTCTTGGCTGTCCTGGACTCACTCTGTAGACCAGGCTGGCCTCAAACTCACAGAGATCCACCTGCCTCTGCCTCCCGAGTGCTGGGATTAAAGGCGTGTGCACCACACCTAGCTGAAACATTCTAATCTAGATGTATGAAATATGCTTAGCTACAATACTTCTGTTTATCTCAGGAGTAGTTTTCTGACCTCTGACCACCTTTGTTTTAGATCACACTCAGCATAAGTTTTCTGAAGCGGGCCTAGGAAAAGATCTTCATGTTCTTTTTAGAGCAGCAGTCTTACTTCCTCCATTAGGGCCTCTCCTGCTAACTCTGACCTAGCAGCATGGTGCCAGGGCTCTGGTCCTTACGTTAGCTGACTTTCCCGGCTAGAGCACTTGCTTGCTTTAGTCTATAATTCCTTCCTTTTTCTTTTATGAAGGAGAGTTGGGGTTTGATAAAGACATTTTAATATAGACATAAGCATAATTGTTAAGAAAGAAGCTCTCAGAAAAAAAAGTAAAACACACCCAAGAATAGGGTATAGGCTTCTCAAAGAAGAGTTATGGCAAGCAAGGCATGCCCAAGTGCTGGTGCAGGCCCTCAAGGGAGGGCTGCCTTCAGTTCCTTCCAACACACGCCCAGTCCTCACATACACAGGATCTTACTACACAGCCCAAGTGGGCAACTACTCCAAACTCTCCTGATGCACCCTCTCATACAAGATTGGAGATGTATACCACCATGCCCTGCTAGGACTTTTGGTCACTTTTGCTTTCTATTGACACCATTAAAACAAGAAAAGGATGGCAAGGCTAACCATCCTCACATCAGAACTCCAGAGACTAAAATATTTAATAAGTGTTCATTGCTACATTAACAGCCCATTTAGTCTTTACCAGCCACTCACGGACATAAAGTTGTCAGCAGTTAGTCCCTTCCCTCTGTCCCAACCCAGTGGTGGCAGCCTAAGTGACATTCAACCTTTACGTGTTACTTGTTTTAAGCCTTCCTACTCTTCTTTCTTCCGTCTACAAAGTCTTTTCTTGGTAAATGCATGAAATAAAGCTAGGTCCTCACTAAACGACAGAGATCATGCGCCACCTCTCCAAATGATGTTTTCTCTGTGCCCAGTCTAGAACACACAAGTATGAGTGCTTGTAGAGAACACTGGTTTTAGTTCGGCTGTGCAGAAGTTGAGCCCAGTGCCTTATGAATGCTAGGAGAACATTTTATCACTTAGTTACTTCCCGAGCCTGGAATGCTCATGGCATCCCTCTAGGATAGACTATGATTGATTCATCTAGGTCTTCCTATAGGATCCAGCCAACACTAGCAAAAAGTAGCTCTTTCCTTAAAATTCTTAATTGACCCATTAGATCAAAATTTAAATATGGCTAGACTAAAATAAGACTACCTCATATCTCAACACCAGTGACATAGTGAAGGTACTGTCTTGTAGGCGTGCCTATGAGACCCAGGATTTCAGCTTAGCCACTCCCAGTGGTTTAGGGTTCCACAGCAGTAGTATCTACACAAGACTCACAGAGAGGAGGTCCAAACAGCACTGTGTCCAGGGCCTTCAGCTGCAGCTTCTGCCTGTGGCTCCAATCTGTCATCTTCAGCACAGTCCCTGTCATGGTGGTGTTGGTTACAGCTAGCCTGTTAAGAGAAAGAACAGGGGTAAGGTTTGGGGCAGCAAGAAGGACTCTGCAATGATTACTTATCTCTTCCAGCAGCACATTCAGTTTTTGTGATTGCTCTCCTCTCCTCTGTACTCTAGAACACAGAATGTAAACAAGTGAGTTTATTATATTTTCTGTGTATTAGTGTTTTGCCTGTATGTGTGATATGGTATGAGTGAGGACATACATGTGCCACCGTGTGCATCAAGAGATCTGAGAACCACTTTCAGGAGTTGATTCTCTCCTTCCACGTTGTTGAAGCGGGGTCTCTCTTATTTCTGCCAGGAGACATACTCCAGGCTAATTAGCCCATGGGCTTGCAAAAAATTCTCAAGAAAAACAGGAGAATTTCACTGTGAAGCGCTGGGATTACAGATGTACACCAACACACCTAGCTTTTTCTTTTTTTCCTTAAGGTTCTGGGGCTCAGACACAGATGAGGCTTATACAGCAGGTATTTCACCTGCTGAGCATCTCTTCAGTGATTTCTCTTGTGCCTCTGCTTCTAGGGATTATTCCCTATATATTTGTCCCCACCTCTCATCATATGAAAATGTCTTCCCTTGTCCAGTCCAGGTCAAAACATCATGCTCAGTGTTCCAGTGGTTCTTGGGCCTCTGAACAGCTCTATTCTTTTATTATTATTATTAATTTATTCTTGTTACATCTCAATGGTTATCCCATCCCTTGTATCCTCCCATTCTTCCCTCCCTCCCATTTCCCCCTTTATTCCCCTCCCCTATGACTGTTCCTGAGGGGGATTTCCTCCCCCTGTATATGCTCATAGGGTATCAAGTCTCTTCTTGGTAACCTGCTGTCCTTCCTCTGAGTGCCACCAGGTCTCCCCCTACAGGGAACATGGTCAAATGTGAGGCACCGGAGTTCGTGTGAAAGTCATACCCCACTCTCTACTCAACTGTGGAGAATGTTCTGACCATTGGCTAGATCTGGGTAGGGGTTTAAATTTTACCGCCTGTATTGTCCTTGGCTGGTGCCTTAGTTTGAGCGGGACCCCTGGGCCCAAATCTGCCTATCATAATGTTCTACTTGTAGGTTTCTAGGACCCTCTGGATCCTTCTACTTTGCTATTCTCCCATGCTTCTCTCATCTAGAGTCCCAATAGGATGTCCTCCCCTCTGTCCCAGTTTCCTGGTAAGTGAAGGCTTTCATGGGACATGCCCCTTGGGCTAGTATGCAGATATAAGTGAGTATATACCATTTGAGTCTTTCTGCTTCTGGGTTAATTCACTCATTATGATCATTTCTAGCTCAATCCATTTATCCACAAATTTCGGGAATTCCTTGTTTTTAATAGCTGAGTAGCATTCCATAGTTTCTTTATCCATTCCTCTACTGATGGACACTTAGGCTGTTTCCATATTCTGGCTATTATGAATAAAGCTGCTATGAACATGGTTGAGCAAATTTTCTTGTTGTGTGCTGGAGCATCTTCTGGGTATATTCCAAGGAGTGGAATAGCTGAACAGCTCTATTCTAACTCACTGCTATTATATATAAACTTGCTTATGAACAAAACTGAGTTAGTCTTTTTAGCAAGTATCTTAGTAACTGCAATACAGTTTACTCCTAATAAGATTATTAGGAATGTTATTAGGTTATTTTTATAACCTTTAAACACACTGATAAGACTTTTTCTTTTTTAAATATAATTTATTTATTTTTATGTACACTGATTGGTGTTTTGTGTGCATATATGTCTGTGGATGTGAGCCACCATGTGGGGGCTGGGAATTGAACCAGGGTCCTCTGGAAGAGCAGTCTGTACTCTTAACTGCTGAGCCATCTCTCCAGTCCAAGACTTTTTCTTATTAAAAATAAAATGACTAGGGAAAAATGGGACTTCATTTTTTTTTTTTTTCTGCTAATACACAGCAGGTATAGAAACAATTGAGCATAAGATACAAAAAGGCGGAGACCATGTGCCTGGGTTCCCAAAGGGCATATTTAATTCTATACTACTCTGTACCATTGATTATTTTTTCTGAAACATAGCTTTATTTCCTCAGCTAGAAAAGAAGCCTCTGGGACTGGAGAGGCTAAGAGCACCATCTGCTCTTCCAAAGGTCCCAAGTTCACTTCCCAGCAACCATGTGGTGGCTCACGACCATCTGTAATGAGATCTGGTACCTTCTTGTGGTGGGCAGGCATACATGCAGACAGAACACTGTATGATTAATAAATAAATATAAAAAAAGAAAAGAAAAGAACCTTCTGACATCATAGTGTGTGTTTCTACTTCAGGTCAGGAGATCTGGCTTCTGGTCTTAAACATTCTCACTTGTCTGATCATAAGCTGCTTTGTTCCTCCCCTAAGACCTCAATTTTCATTTGTGTAAATTTTTATTTTCTTTTTTGTCACAAAGTCTCTATGTCCTGAAACTCACCATATTGACTAAGTAGGCCTCCATCTCACGAAGATCCACCTGTTTCTGCCTCTTGGAGTACTAGGATTAAAGACATTCACAACCACATCTGATCTTCAGTGTAATTTATGCAAAATAGGGTGCTTCCTGAAAGCCTGGGAATTCCTAAACTCTTTAAGTCACTTCTGCAAAATGGATTTTGTAGTATCATCATACTTCCTACGGGCTAATCTTCAGTGACACCAAAGCATTGCTATCTACTTTTAAGTAATGAGAAGAGAAAGGTACCAGTATTTACTAACATTATCTAATAGTGTTCTGATGTTTTACATGTGCACTGACTGATTCTGTGTGTCAACTTGACACAAGCTAGAGTCATCAGAGAGGAAGGAGCCTCAGTTGAGGAAATGCCCTCATGAGATCCAGTTGTAAGGCATTTTCTCAATTAGTGATCAACGGGGGAGGGGCCAGCCCATTACTGGTGGTATCATCCCTGGGCTGGTTGTCTATAAGAGTTCTGAGTTCTATAAGAAAGCAGGCTGAGCCTCTGCATCAGCTCCTGCCTCCAGGACCCGGCCCTGTTTGGGTTCCTGTCCTCACTTCCTTTGGTGACTAACAGCAACGTGAAAGTGTAAACTGAATAAACCCTTCCCTCCCCACCTTACTTTCTGTTGTAGCAATAAAAACCCTGAGACAACTGTAACACCTCATTGATCACTGAACCTTCACACTAGAGTTAATAAATCAGTTCTCTTTTTAATAATTCTCTTTTAAAAACTATACTTATTTATTTATTTACTTACTTAGAGTGTGTGTGTTGGGTGGGTCATATTATATGGCACATTATGGAGATGAGAAACAATTTGTGGGAGTCAGTTTTCCTGGTTCATCATGTGAATACCAGGGACTGAACCCAAGTCATAAGGCTTAGAGGCAAGTACCTTACCTACTGAGCGTGCCTGGCATGTACTAAGTATTCAACAAATGGAAGCCATTAGGATGATTCCCAGTGGTGATAAGAATTATTACACCAGAGAACAAAGTGGCCTTCATGCTTTATAGCAACACACAACAGATGAGAGGAGCAGCAGCAGAGTCTACAGACTCTGTTGAGGGTGAAGCCTTCCTGAATTGTCCACAGCATTCTGAAAGCAGACCCACTCCCAGCCTCAAGAGAAAAGTCCAACCCAGTTTCTAACCTTGGCATGGCATGGCCTGTAAGCTGCAACTTCCGGAAGGTCTCCTCATACTGCGGCAGCTCTACATATGTGATCAGCCACAGTATCACCTCATCCACAGTCCAGTTGTATACTGTGGAAAGACAAAGAAAAACATTACTCCAAAAAAGTTCTTCATTTATATGTCCTCCCCGCCCCCGCCCCGCCCGGTAGCTATATCCTTTTGGGTTTGAAATTATGACATTCTCAAGCACTATCTCTTGACTTATACAAACACTTATCATGTTTGTGTGCCCAACCCCTCCTAATCCATAACATCATAGGTCTGAAAAAATAGGCCCTATATGAATCTGACAATATGAAACTCTTAATACAATAACACTAACAATGGTTGGTTGCAGCCATAACTGACCAAGACAGAGTAAAAAGCAATATTTTGAGTGGGAAGAAATATTCTGTATCTTGAATGTAATTATTATACAAATGATAACATATACCAAAATTTGTCAAACTTTATCTTTAAAATAAATATACTAAGGAGCACAGAACCTTATGACTATAATCCAGCATTCAGGAATCTGAGGCAAGCCAGTCTGGGCTACAGAGTGAGTATGAGGCCAGTCTAGACTACATAGATAGACCCTATCACAGATAGACAGACAGACAGATAATTGTATTTTCTTTGTGTCTCAATGAAGTTTATTATAAAATATTTTTGAACTTAAGCAATAATAACGCACCTATAATCCTAGCACTGTGGATATTGAGACAGATCATGAATTCAAGGCCAATTTGGGTACATAGTGAGATTGAAGCTGCTTCTATCTCAAAATGAAACAAAATAATATATTTATTTTTAGATAAGGACTCATATATCCCAGGTTGTCCTTATACTCACTATGTAGTTGAGGATGTCTGTGAACTTCTGATCCTCTTCCTTCACCCCTCAAATGCTAGGATTACAGGTAAGCGCAACCACACCCAGTTTACTTGGTGTTAGCTATCAAACTCAATACCTGTGTAAACTAGGTAAGTACTCTACCAACTGAGCTACATCCCAGGCCAAAATTGTGGGGTTTGTTGTTTTTTGTTTTTCTATTTTTATTTTGTTTTGTTTTCTTAAAGATTTATTTATTTATCATATATACACAGTGTTTTGCCTGCATGTACACCAGAAGAGAGCACCAAACCTCATTATAGATGGTTGCAAGCCATCATGTGGTTGCTAGGAATTGAACTCAGGACCTTTGGAAGAGCAGGCTGCACTCTTAACCTCTGAGCCATCTCTCTAGCCCTGTTTTTTGTTTTTCAAGACAGGGTTTATCTTTGTAGCCTTGGCTGTCCTGGACTCAACTTTGTAGACCAGGCTGGCCTCAAACTCACAGGGATCCGTCTGCCTCTGCCTCCTGAATGCTGGGATTAAAGGCACACACCACCACTGCCTGGCTTCCACCTGTGCTTTTCATATTATTGTTTTTATTGTTTGGTTTTTCAAGACAGGGTCTCTCTGTGTAACCCTGGCTATCCTGGAACTCACTCTGTAGACAATGCTGGCCTTGAATTCACAGAGCTCTGCCTTAAAGGTGTGTGCCACCGCTGCTCAGCTGCCAACTGTGCTTTATAAAGAGGTCCTATCTTTAAAACAAGAAAATAAAAAATATTTTTTTATTCAGCTATTCCTCTGATAGTAGGCATAACCATACCTACGGTTGTTTTCTAGCAATTTCACACAGAGGTTGACAATTAGGAATATGTCCCCTCATGCTCCTGCTTTCACTAAAATATGACTACAAAGCAGACAAGAAAGACATCTTGAACAAAACAGAGTTGAAGGCAAAATTGATTCCATCCCGATGACTTCAGAAGACACTGGAGCTCAGGATAAAAGCTCTGATGCTGAGTGGCTTTGAGAGTAGCTTAGACTATCAGCAGAGACACTGGAGGAAAGAGGAAAAGGTGCCAGGAGAGGAAATGGGCAGAGACACTGGGGGGAAGAGGAAAAGGAGCCAGGAGAGGAAATGGGCAGAGACACTGGAGGGAAGAGGAAAAGGAGCCAGGAGAGGAAATGACACGGGTGTACTGAATATGCTCCAAGAATGCTCCTAGAAGACAAGATACCTCCAACTCACACAACAGGTCTCTAGTCACTGCTTAGTTGAATGTTTAGTTCCGAGTCAAGAATACATTGGAAGAAAAGACAAATGAATTTTCAAGAGATATACTCAAACCCCAAGGCTTGAAAAGGATAATAGAGTTGGTATTAAAAGAAATACTGAAGAATGTGGAATGAATTGGCTATTATTACTGAAAATGAAAATATATCCTAACATAGTAGCAATGTAGTCATTTACTATAGTCTGGAATGCCTGGTAATGAAGGGATAGCAGGGAGAGTGTACACATGAGGCAGACAGACAAGTGTCAGCCTGTCAAAGTACAGAAAACAACACAGCCCTGTGATTGTGCCAAGTGAGCTTGGCCTCATCCAAAACAAAGAGATCTTTCTGCTTGGCATGTAGAGTGGAAGGAAGGCACCTTTTTTTGTTGGTAGAGAAGCCTGAGGCCAGCGGTGCTTCAAGGGCCTTTTGTCTACTAAGAAGATGCCTTAACACAAGCCTGGGCACAGATTCTTGGCATGTTCTAATCAGCACCTTCCAAGTGGAGACGGGCAAGAATCACTCTAGACCAGTGGTTCTCAGCCTCTGCATCAGTGACATTTTGATGGGGTGAACTTTGTTGTAGATACTGTGGTTTGCATTATGGCAGGACATTTAATAATATCTCTGGCAAGTACCCACTACATGACATCAGCAATCTTGCTGTTACAATAAAAACATCTATCTTCAGGTATTGCTAAACATGTCCCACAAAAGGCAAACCTTCCTCCAGCTGGGAACCACGGCTCTAAATACTCATTTAGGCAGAGTTCCCTAAGAGGATCACTGTACCCCAAGGATCCTTCTCACTGATCACTCCCTATATAGCTAAGCTACAGGGGAAAGAGAGCTTCAGCAGCATGCCAAACTTCAAGGCAACGTTTTATTTGTTTTTAGCTCTACATATTATTCAGTTACCTAGGCAGCAGCCCCATCTAGGCAGGGCTTGGCAACATGGTGTCACCTACTTAAAGTAACTACAAACTGAACAACATAAGCTGTAATGAGCTGTATCCTCCATGTTATCTGTATCTCAGATAGCAACTCTGAGTTCCAACATGATCTCACTCAACAGTCTGAGACACCAATTATCCCTACGATTTAAGTATCTAAAGGTTAGGTCTTGTTCTACTTTCTCGTTTCAGTCTTTTGTTGTTAGTGTCTTTGATTTGTTTGAGATAAGACCTTATACAGGCAACGCTGGGCCTCATACTTGCTATGATGTGAAGGATGACTGAATTCCACTTCTCCACTGACAGTGATAGAATTACAGGCATGTTCCACCAGGCTCAGACTGCATTCTCAATCCATAGGAGGAAAACTGTTAAGAATCTCTGGGCCAAGGAAGGTAGAAGGCCTCAGCAAACATAGGGTGCTCACTGTCAATAAGAGACCACAGAATTCGGCAAGAAGAGCTTATAAACTTACAGATTACGGATGACTAGCATAATCAAGTCTCAGAAGGTCATTAGAGCAGGAGACAGTATCCTAAAGCCATAAACCTTACCACATCTGTCTGTATGGTCCCTAGAATACCAAAGACACCATCTATAGGCAAATTATGTACAATGCTACACAGAACAAGAAAAGACAAAACTCTAGAGGCTATAACAACTCTCAAAAGAGAGATATACTTGCAGAGATACTGGGAGAATCATTCTTTATTGGCGATATATAGCCACTGGTAAGTTTTCATGCTACTATCATGTGTATATATATATATATATAACAAAAATGGAATCAGTAGGTTATTAAAACAAACAAACATGAACTTGGAAAGCTGAGTGTTGGAGGGACAAGGAAGCTTGGAGGAGAAAGACTAGATGAGATCACCTTTCACTGAATACATACAAAAGATTCTCAAAAATCAAGAAAAGTTTTAAAAGACAGAGAATCTACAAGGCAACTAACTGTTATCTTCAACCTTTTTCTTTGTTTTCAGGATGTTTGATTGTTCTTGTTTGTTTGTTTGTTTCTTTGTTTGAAACAAGAGTAACATTGAGATTACACTATCTTTAAATTTACTATGTAGCTGGCCTTGAACTCCTGCTCCTCCAGTCTCCATCTCCCAAGTTCTAGGATTAATTACAAGCATGTCTCTAGGCTTGCCCCTGCTGGATCTGTATTATAAAACACATATAAATTTGAAGCTAAAGCCCTTACTTTCCATCTTATCTACCATGGACTAACTGGGATAAATCACTAAACTAATATGAGCCTCAATTTCCCTTTCTATAAAATATTCATTCTGTCACTCCTTAAACATTTATTTTGTACTCTTCCAACAGAGCAGTGATAATATGACCCTCAATTTACCTTTCTGTAAAACAGTCATTCTGTAACTCAATAAACATTTATTTTGCACTCTTCCAAACTAGGCACTCAAAACAGAGCAGAGTAAGAAGAAGAACCTTATTTCCGGGTACTGTAGCTTACACTCTAGCAATATCTATCAGTAGCAGTTGCTTGTACATACATTCATTTTAAAAAGCAGTTCACTGGCTGGGGAGCTGGATCCATAGTTAAGGAGGCTTATTCCTCTTACGGAGGACCCTGATTCAGTTTGTACACCTATATCAGGGGGCTCACAACTAAACTCCCGTTCTACATGTGTGCTGTACATAAACTCATACAGGCACACATACATTAACTAAGTAAATATTCTCTTTTTAAAAAATAAGAGTGGTCAGAATTTGTGTAGACGGAGATTCAGATCTGCCAAAGAAAGAAATAAGAAGAGCAATATACGGAACTACAAAGTGTAGGTCATGCACAGGAAACAAGACTCCAGTTTGTCTGGAGTCCAAGGTCATCCAGAAAGACAAAGAAAATAAGAAGCTGCTGAAGCATAAGTTCTTGAAAGCAGGTTGTCTCCAACTCAAGGACAATTTATAGAGGTAAATATTAAATACTCCATTACTTGCTAGATCCCACTCCAGGACCTAGAAATACAGCAGAATACAAAAGTCACAAGGTCCTCTGGTGCCGATGATTCTCAGGGTAAAGGCAAAAAAGTCTAAACAGAGCCTGTGAGGTGGCTCAGTGGGGAAAGGTGCCTGAAAAGCATTTGCTATGAAGCCCGACAAACCAAGTTTCAGTCCCTGGGACCTACAAAATAAAAGGGAAAAGCAACTCCTGCAAATCGGTCTCTGACCTCCACACACTCACACACTAAAATAAGCTAGTACTGCAGCCCCTACCTTTAACCCTAGCAGAAGTAGGTGGATCTCTGTGAGTTCAAAGTTAACCTGGTCTAAATAGCAAGTTCCAAGCTAGCCAGGGCTACCATGTCTTTAAAAAATTTTTTTAAATAAATAATGAAAATTTAAAATACAATAAAAACATCAAATGGTGATAAATACAATTAAGAAAAACTAAGTAGTAAGAGAATAAATGTAAAAAGAAAAGTCTTTTTAAGGAAGAAGAGGCCTCTCTGGTAAGGTGACATCTGAGTAGAAAATAAAGTGCAGCTGTGAGTCACGTGGCTGCTTGGGGTATGGGCACATCAGCAGGACAATAGGTATCACTCCCAACACAGCAGCCATGGCTACCCTTCAAGGATGTGCCAAGGCAGATACTGGGCCTTGGCCAATATTTTCTCTTGCCAGGAAAAGAATAAGCAGTAAGCAATGAGCTCCTGAGTCAGTATCTCTTTCCCATAATGGGCTTGTGGCACCTCTAGACGAAGCCCTCATCTACTTCTGTGGTTCCAAACCCTCATCCCAAGAGAACTACGTCTATTAGGAAAGTTGCCAAAGCCTTCTGAGTCTCTTTCACACTGCTATTAGTAAATTAGCTGGCCACCTAGTCACCGTCAGTCAGTCATTTGGTTCACCAGTAAAATATAGCCTGGCAGTTACAAATATGGGCTTCATACTCACATGTCTTGACCCAAACATCACATGTAAAAATGTAAGCATGAACAAGCTGCTAAAAGTTTCTCAGTCTCATTTTTATTACTTATAAATTAGTGACGAGTAGAGTCCTTAGATGCTGTAGTGAAGATATAAGGAGCCTCCTTTCCTATAGTAAGTTCTAAATAAATAGTAGCTACCCAACTATGGTGGAACATACCTGTAATCCTAGCACTTGGGAGGTAGAGGCAAAAGGGTCGAGTGTACAAGACCAACCTCAGCTACATTTGCTGTCGTTGCCATTAGTTTATTCACTCATCCACCAAGCTTTTATTAGCATTTACTGCAGAAGGTGCTAGCGTGTGTTACCAGCACAAAGATGTGTCTTCATGAACGCCATCCTTACGAGTTCTCTCAGAAAGAGGAAGAGCTAAGAGGGAATGAATGAGCATAGCAGTGTGGTAAGTGCTCTCTTTGAGAGACTAGGTGATGTGGAGGCTCAGACAAAAACTGCAACTAATTGACAGAAAAGGCATCACAAAGCTTGTAGGCTAACTTGAAAAATTAATAGAAGAGGAAAGAGTGATGGTTTGGAGATGGTTAAGAACACTGGCTGCTCTTCTGGGTGAATTAGGTTCATTTTCAGCACTCACATGGCAGCTCACAGCTATCTGGAACCCCAGTTCCTTCTCTGGAGGTTTGACACTCTCTTCTGGCCTCTGTGGGTACCAGGCATACACATAGTGTACAACAATACATACAAGCAAAGTATCCATACACGTAAATTAAAAATAGTATTTTAAATTTTAAATTGAACAGTAGCTGAGTTTTCTTGTCTATTCTAAATATGAGCAAATCATAGCAGCTACACAATCCTCTCACAGTGGCTTCCTAAAGATGGGATGGAGCCTGGACCTGGTTGTCCAAGAGGTTCCTTCCTATTGACACTACCTGGGAATCTTAGTTTCCTAGTATGATGTCAATATCAAACCCTGAAACATTACTATAAAATAATCTGGGCCTTGAGCCTAGGCCCCATATGACAGGCCTCCACTAGGTCACTGTCCAACACTCTGGTCTATTAAACTCCATATGGACACAGTATTAAAGGCACAGCAGCGGAAGAACTCTGGAGCTTTGGAATGTGACACTGTAAGATGGAACAATGGTAGAGACACAGACTTTTGACTTCTTTCCTAATCTGGGCTGAGTACAGTACTGTTACAGAATGTCATCTTATAAGATGTTCATTTCAATAAAACTGATAGGGAAACAGGCACGGTAACATGCTGTAATTAGTGTGTTAAGTGCCATGATGAGATAAACATAAGAGGCTATGGGAACACACAGCACATTATCTAGACTATGGTTTTCAGGGAAGATTCCAAAAGGAGATATTTAAATTGAATGTATGTATGTATGTATGCATGCATGCATGTTTCAGGGTCTGAGGTACACAGAATGGTTTCTAACGCTCTATGAACTCCTGAGTCTTGTGCCCTCATCTCCTAAGTGCTTAGATTTGCAGGAGTGGATCATTACACCTGGTTTACATGGTCCATGCTGAGAATAGAACCCAGGGTTTCATGTATGCTATGGTTAGCATGCTGCAACTTGAGATCACTTCCCTTTTTTGAGACAGGGCATCTGTATGTAGTCTTGGCTGTCCTGGAGTTCACTATGTAAACCTGGCTGACCTTGATTTCATAAAGATCCTCCCGAGTGTTGGGCTTTTTGTTTGTTTGTTTTTGTTTTGTTTTGTTGGTTTTTCAAGACAGGGTTTCTCTATGTAGCCCTGGTTGTCCTGGAACTCACTCTGTAGACCAGCCTCAAACTCAGAGATATGCCTGCCTCTACCTCCTAAGTGCTGGGATTAAAGGTGTGTACCACTATATGCAGCAATCCATATATATTATTTAGTTAGTTAGTTAGTTTTAAAAGAATGGCTCTCACTATGTAGACTGGCTATGTAGACAGGCTGGCTTCAAACTCAAGGCAACCTTCCTGCCTCAGTCTTCCAAGTGCTGGTATTACAGGTGTGAAACATACCTGGCTAGTTATGTATTTTAAATTTAAAAATACAAGTCAAGGTCTGTGGAATATAGCTTAATAGGAAAGCACCTGCCTAGCACATACAGGGCTGGGTTCAACCCCCAGTACTATGAAAATAAATAAAATAATCCATAATGAAAGAAGACAGAAAGAGATACATTGAACCATAACAGAGGGGAAAACCCTATACCTGGAAGTAGTAGAAAATGTAGGTGTGGCCTAGCAGAAGGAAGTTTGGTCGTTTGTGACATATAAATATTAGAAACCCAGATCACTTACTCACACATTCTTTCTTTGCTTCCCAGTCACCACAAAGTAAACAGTTTCCCCTGCCAAGCAATGTCTGCCTGAATATTCTGCCTTACTACTACCAAAGGCAGCAAGGCTTCTAAAACTGAGAGCCAAATAAAATCCATCCTCCTTTTGGTGTTAATGTATCTTTTTTTCCTCCCCAAACAGACTTTAGATAAAAGAATATTATCTTGAATTAAAGAAGATCATTTCATAATAATAAAGGGCCAATTAATCAAGGAGACATAATAATTGTAAATCTTTATGGACCCAATTTCAGAACTTCAAAATACAGGAAGCAAAAACTACAAAAAGAAACAAGCAAAGACATACTTTGCGGGGAAGGGGAGAGGGGTGTCTCTATGCAGCCTTGGCTGTCCTGGATTCACTCTGTAGACCAGGTCAACCTTAAGCTCACAGCAATCTGCCTGCCTCTGCCTCCCCGAGTGCTGGGATTACAGGTGTGCTTCACCCTGCCCAGCTGCAAAGTCATACATAGAGCTAGAAATGTATGTGTTCCTTTCTCAGTAAATGATAAGCCAAGCAGTGAGGGACATCAACAAGGTTAAGTAGATTTAATACCATCAGTCAATGACCTGATCGGCATTTTTACATTATCCAATAGAATATGTGTGCTGATGAGCATGTGCACATGGAACAGACTGTATGTTAGAACATGAAAAATATTTATAAAATAGAAAAGGTTTCAACTAGATGTGATAGCATACAACTATAATATAAGCACTAGAGAAATTGAGGCAGGAGAATCATGAATTTGGGGGCCCTGTATAGCAAGTTCTAGGCTAGATAACACAGGTAATCCCAGCACTCAAAAGGCAGAGACCAGAGGACTGCTACAAATTTCTGGGACCAGCCTGTAATACATAGTGAGTTTTGAGCCAGCATTGAAACACTGCCTCATCTAATAGGGTGAAGAATGACTGAGGAAGACTTACAATGTCAGCCTTGGACCTCCACACCCTTGTGCATACACATGCACACGCACACACACACATGTATACACACATATGTGTACACACACACACGCATACACATACATTCAGATCATGCACAAAAGCATATGTGAAAAAGAGGATGAAGACGGGCTCAAATCAGTGATTTCAGGCATATTAAAAAGCTAAAAAAAAAAAAAAAAAGCTGAAATTATTTCACAGTCACAGGGCATGGTGATTTACACCTGCAATCCCAGCACTTACTCAAGAGGTGGAAGCAGAAGGATCAGGAGTTCAAGGCTGGTGATGGCTATATGGCAGTTCGAGGCAAGCCTGAACAATAAAATGCTATCTTAAAAAAAAAAAAAGAAAAAAGGGGGGACCCAAAGATCTAAAAGATATTTCACCATAGAAGATATACAAATATCAACTTATGTTCATGAAAAGATCCTCAGTATCATTAGTTTATTAAGCAAACAAATAAACTAACACGGAAATAAGACACTACTACAGTATGCTAAAATTTAACAGATTGACTACAACAAATATTTACGAGGAGCTGGGGAAGCTGGGCAGAAAACCCAACAGCACAGCTACTTTAGAAAACGCTGATAGTTCCTTGATACGTACTATATGATCTAGTCACTTCACTCCTAGACACTCCTAAGACAAAGAAAATACATGTGACTCATATTTAAATGGTCACTTTGGCTTTGTTTATTTATTTATTTATTTATTTATTTATTTATTTATTTTGGTTTTTCGAGACAGGGTCTCTCTGTGTAGCCTTGGCTGTCCTGGACTCCCTTTGTAGACCAGGCTGGCCTCGAACTCACAGCAATTCGCTTGCCTCTGCCTCCCAAGTGCTGGGATTAAAGGCGTGTACCACCACCGCCTGGCTTGGCTTTATTTTTAATGGTCAGAAACTACACGCAGCTCAACTGTCTAACAAGTGGCAAATGGGTAAAAACAATTGAAGTATATCTCTTCAATGTATCAATACTCAGAAAGAAAAAGGATGAGCTTTTTATACATGTCAAAGATGAATCCCAAAATAATTATGTTAAATGCAAATATATTCTTTAAGCTTTAAAGAGATATATTATATAATTATATTTAAATAAAACTCTAGAAAATGTGAACTGACTTGGCAGAAGGTATTTCAGCCACTATCAAGGAGAAGGAGAGATTACAGCTAAAGTCATGAGCACAGTCTGCCTTTACTGTGTAGGCTTCACAACTGTATGCATATGCCAAAATACAGAATACAATAAACTTTAAACATTTATAATTTATTGTGATATCATCTCAGTAACTCGCATGAATAAGCTGCTAAAATAAGCTACTGGCAGCAGCACAGGAGAGATGCATACGAATCTGAGAGGAAGAATCTCCAGGCTTGGTAGCAGAGAGGGATGTGGTTTTCCTACTATGTGGGGATAGACGTAGGGTCTTTTATCTTCTAGTATATATTTAAAATAAAACACAAAGTGACTGTGTTAAATATTAGATCACAATATAGATGGCAATTTTTATTCAATTATCAGAAAGGGGCTTCAGAGAATAGTTTAGTAGTAAGTAACAAGCTTGGCATCTGTGAGGGCCTGGATTTGATCTCCAGCACTTAAAACACAGCACAGAGATGTGTGTCGGAGTGGGTGCAAGCACCAGGCCACAGGCTTGTAAATCCCAGGGTTTGGGAGACAGAGAAGTAGGAGGATCAAGAGTTCAAAGCCTGCTAGCCTAGGCTACCTCAGATGCTACCTCAAGGGAAGGAAAAGGAAGGGGAAAAAGGACTCGGAACAGAGTGACCTGGAGGAAAACACTTACCACAGTGCTTAGCATGTGTGCAGTACTACATATGTGTCAGGGTCGTTTCTGAGTTGCTGTTGTTTTTATTATTAAAACCCAGAGCTGGTGAATGTATAGGTTAGCTGACTTGGGAAGGGATGGGGGTGGGGAGGGACTGAGACAGAAAGAGAGAGAGACAGAGACAGAGAGACAAAGATAGAGACAGAGAACTCAAACACTGGTTTCCAACATTAGTCAGAATGTTAACACTAATCACACAGAAAGGAGTGACGTCAGCCTGCTAATGTCCTGAACATAAATGACCGAAGCTGACATCTACACTAGTTAGCTACAGTTAGGCCAGTCAGTTTGAACTAGTGCCAGAATACTGCATGCTTTTGTAGCTCTGGAAACTGTCACTTTAGAGAGACCATAGGGGCCTTTCTCTGAATAATGAGGCAAATTATTGTACACAAGAAGGCTCTTACTTTTAATCTATCAAATCACATGGTAAAGCAACCCTTAAAAGGTACATACAGATGACTTCTCAGCATCAAGGCACAAGGCTATATGTTAGAATCTTTACTGGTAAGGGTAAATGAGCCTCAGTCCCTTCTAAAACTCATCCCATTGTTTCCATGTTCCTATAATTTGAAATACACT
Source organism: Acomys percivali (assembly GCA_907169655.1). Taxonomy (NCBI): domain Eukaryota; kingdom Metazoa; phylum Chordata; class Mammalia; order Rodentia; family Muridae; genus Acomys; species Acomys percivali. Next base: position 118,259,624 of record OU015752.1, on the reverse strand, counting down.
GGAAGTATTCCAAATAGTTGCTAAGTCCAGAAATAAAGTTCTTACCAGAAAATTGCCTGGGGCTGTTTTCTAGTATTATGATTCAGTCCTCTATTTCTGCCTTCTCTTGATCATTTTCCTTTCGCAGTTACTTTCTTTTGAGCTGGTAGAAAAGGCCGAGAATGTGCCCCTCCCCTCTTGCACTTTAAGTCTGTACTTATAAAACCCACTCTTAAAAACTAGACGCCTTATCATCACATTACTAGACAAGAAAATCAAAACTGAACAGACTGCTAGAAGATAAAAATCCTGGCAATGCTAATAAAACTCCAAAGTTCATGTCATTGCTTCCTCTCTGCTCAGTAGACAGCCTGAGATGCTCAGGAGAATAGATACATGAGCCTGGGGGAGGAGGGACACAGAGAAAGAGAGACAGAGACAGACAGGAGGAGAGACAGAGAGAAGGAGAGACAGACAGAGAGGGAGAGACAGAGAGAGGGAGAGACAGACAGACAGAGGGAGAGTCAGACAGACAGACACAGAGAGACAGAGAGAGGGAGAGACAGACAGACAGACAGAGAGACAGAGAGAGGGAGAGACAGACAGACCGAGAGAGTGTTAGCTTTCTCCTACATGATTCTTTACATGCTTCTTCTAAACTGATAAAACAGTTAAGTAGCAGCAGCGGCTCCATTTCTTACTGTAAATCTAATGAATCTAATACGCACTATCTATATACACATGCTCCCTCTCAGTCCTAGGTAAGAATTTGAATAAGAATAGAAACAGACTCATTCTATAAAAGTAGTACTGTCTGCGGTCAGATGACAAGGAAATGCATTCCTCTACACGGATCAGAAGATGGACATCTAGTCTTGGCTCTCCTGAACACTTGACAGTGAATACACACTTTATAAGCCAAGTTCTAAGTTTCTTCATCTAAAAACCAGAAAAATTAAAAACAGTGGCAGGTGCCTATAGTCCCAGCTGCTTAAGAGGCTAAGAAAGGAGGACCCAGGAGTCTAAGGCCAGCATGGGTAACACAGAAAGACTCAAAACCCAGAAGCCCTGGATCACTCACCTTTAACCTTTCCTAACACTTTGTACTGGTCAGTTTCTGTTTTGTTTTGTTTTGTTTTTGTTTTTGTTTTTGTTTTTGTTTTTTGGCAACTTGATAAAAGCTAGGATTATCTTAGGAGAGGGAACCTCAATTGATAAACTGTCTCCATAAGATGGGCCTGTAGGTAAGTGTGCAAGGCATTTATTAATTAATGCGTGATGTGGGAAGGCACAAGCCCCTGAGTGGTGCCACCCCAAAGCAGGTAGTCCTAGTGATATAAGAAAGCAGACTGAACAAACCATGAAGGGCAAGGCAGTAAGCAGCATTCCTTTATGGACTCTGCTTCAGCTCCAGCTTTCATGGTCCTGCCTTAGTTTCTCCTGACTGTAAGCTTTAAACCAAATTAACCCTTTCCTCCCCAAGTTGTTTTTGTAAACAGCAAGAGAAAGTAAACTAGGGAACATCTCTTCTATGAGACTATAAGAACAGACTTTCCTCTATCTATCTATCTCTCTCTCTCTATCTATCTGACTGGGTTTCACAGATCCCAGGATGCCCTTGAGCTTAGTGAGGGTGACATTAGACTTCTGATCCTCTTGTTTCCATTTTTCAAGAGCTGGGATTACATATGTAACTACCAAAGCTGGGTTTTGCAGTATTGGGAAGCAAATTCAGGGTTCTGTGTATGTGAAGCTAGCCATCTATCAACTGAGCCACATGTTAAGTCACCGCTTCCAATCTTACTGTGAGCCAAGGAATCTCTAGCACAGAGATAAAAGAGGACACTAAAAGACCTGTCATTTTCTTCCCTAACTAAACCTACTCTTTCACTCAGAATTCTGAATAAAATAGTCCAGGGCTGCGAAACAAGGTAGTTATGGTTTAGGAGCTTTATTATTAAGAGGTTTAAAGTTTTCACTGACAAATTCAACATGTGCCACTAATGTGATCACTGAAGGCATTAGCATGTAATCAGGCAGTGTTAGCACATGCCCAGTGTCCAGCATTGTCAATGCAATTCAACTCTGTATGAACCAAGCCACACTTTGGAGTCTGTGCCCAACTCAGGGATCTAAAAAAGATATTGTAAAAATGTTTAAGAAAAGGAAATCTAGATCAGAAAGAGGCTGAAAATGTTTTATTCAAAAATGAAAGACTATTTAACCCTGGAGAGGGGATGAAAGGTTTAGGAATGGACCCATCTTTACTGCCACTCAACCGCTGAACCATCTGGGACTCAGAAGGGGTGGGCCTGGGCAGGGAGGACAGAACAGGCTGCCCCAAGAGAACAGCAAGCTTCTTATCTTTGGAGATACCAAGACAAGCTGGTAGATTTCTATGGGAACAGACTTCAAGAGGTCTTGATGAAGGACAAGCGCAAATTCCTTTCTCAGCATAGTGACTTATCCCATGATTATATAGAACGATTTCAGTAATTCACTACTTGCCCATGTGCATTTTTGTTCATGTCCTTTTAAGGTCATGCATCTGTTCATCTTCATTCTTCTCTAACCCTGAAAACAAGGACCAACAACCAGGCCGCCCATTACCTTCTGATGACTTCCATGCCTTCCACAGGTCCTCCACACTGATGAGCTTATCCTCCCCATGGAAGGTGCTGTGTTTCACGGTTGAGTCATGGTAATTAAGGTCTTCCCTTATGAACTGCAAGGGAAAAAGCATATAAGTCACAGGAGATACTGGTAAACTAGCCAACCAAGAGTGCCACATAAGTCACCTGTCTCCAGCTATATATAACACATTCCCAATGCACTAGTTATGAACCCTACTCATGTATCTTTCTTTATGAATGCCTCAGTTGCCACTGAGAACAATTTTTCACTTTGCTACATGTTTCATATGAAAAAATAGATGTTATAATTCTCCCCTCATACTGTTTATTATTATTATTACTATTATTATTATTATTATTATTATTATTATTATTATTATTATTATTATTATTATTA
>OU015752.1:118239058-118254722 GCA_907169655.1 Acomys percivali | reverse complement strand
AAAGAAAGAAAGAAAGAAAGAAAGAAAGAAAGAAAGAAAGAAAGAAATAGATAGATTGATTTTTTTTTCTTTTCTTTCTACTATGTGTTTTGTTTTGAAACAGAATTTCATTATATCCCTGGCTAGCCCAGAACTGGAACTCATTATGTAAACTAGGCTGGTCTCAAATGTGCAGCAAACCTCCTGCCTCTGTCTCTTTTTTGTTCTGTTTTCATTTGTTTGTTTGTTTGTTTGTTTGGCTGGTTTTCCCAGACAGGGTTTCTCTGTGGGGCCTTGGCTGTCCTAGACTCACTTTGTAGACCAGGCTGGCTTCGAACTCACAGAGATCCACCTGCCTCTGCCTCGCCAAATGCTGGGATTAAAGGTATGCACCACCACGCCCAGCTCTACCCCTGCCTCTTGCATGCTAGGATTAGAAGCACACACTACAATACTGAGACAAAAATATTATATAAGCTGGAGAGATGGCTTGGCAGCTAAGAGCACTGACTGCTCTTCTAGAGGACCCAGGTTCAATTCCCAGCATCCATGTGGTGGCTCACGACTGTTTATAACTCCAGGTCCAGGAGATCTGATGTGCTCACACAGACATATATGCAGACAAAACACCAATATATATGATAAAAATAAATAAAATTTAAAAGGAATGTTACATTAAACTAGAACTTCAATTTCTACTAATTTTAGATAAGCATTGACCTGATTTTACTCTAAATATTGTCCTATAGCCAGCAAATAGCTAAAGCCTTAACTAGAACAATGTTTAAAAGCAATAAAAAGTAACAACAAAAATCAGATTGCGCTTCGACTCTCAAAACAAGGATTTACTGTTTCAAGCTTAGAACAAGGAGCTGCTCTCTCAAGAAGTTCCAAGGAGGTGCCCTAAAAGTTTTGTCTTACCATGGGGAATGTAGCATTGGCTAGAACGACAGGCAGCTCAGCAGCTCGCCTAAGTGCCAAAGCACCAGCTGTCACTAGGTATATTTAGCTCCATGAGCACAGGAAAGTGATCTTCCATGAGGTAGCACAAAGCCAATCCCAAGCAATAGTGAAGTCCTGTGGGTGGTAGCTGGGAAGAAGGAAAACACAGCTCTAGACTCCCTCAGCACAGGCCCAGCTAGTGTCCTCAGGGGACAGAGCTCACTAGCCTAAAGCCAGAAGAGTAATGCACCTGCAGGTGCGGGGACCAGAGCAGCTCTCAGGGCGACCTACTCCTCAGTGCCACTGCCTCCGCCCTCTACTATCCAACCCTAATCCTCACAACATGTCTTTTATGTCTCCCAAACCAAATAGCACTTCTAAAGCCCCCTCCCTACAAATATTAAAAGCCGTGTTCCTCAGCCCTTCTTTGTGTCTTAAACATCTAGCTTGATTCTGTTTTTGTTATTTGAATTTTGAGGCAAGCCTTGAACTCCTGATCCTCTTGCCTCCACCTCCTAAGTGTCGAGATTACAGGCATGCACCACCATGCCTAGTCTGTTGTTTATTTGCTTGCTTTATTTTCAATGTAAGGATTTGCTATGTAGTACAGGCTAGTCACAAACATGTAGCCCTGATGTTTCAGCATCCTCAGTGGTAGAATTACAAAAGTGAGCTACCACATTCAACTTAAGGACTCTCACTTTAGCTGCCATAGCTCCAGGTGCCATTTATACTACGACAGGGATGTTTCAAACGTAAAATAACCTGTCCTCAGTGACATTCCCCAACTCCTGCTCAAAGGTTAGAAGACAGTCATTCCTCACACATTTTTATACAACTAGCTTGTCTGCCAGTTTAAACACTAGAATGAAGTGGGGTACAGTGGTGCACAAATACAATCTCAGCACTTGGTATATCAGGGTCAGGAGTTCGAGGTCATCCTGGGCTACATAAGACCATAACTCAAAACAAAACAAAAACCATCTTTAAGAAATACAAACCTAACTAGACCAATTCCTCTACTTAAAATCCCATGGCTCCTCATTACCTACAAGGTAAAGCCCTAGTTTCATAACCTGGCATTTGGGCTTTTGAAAATTGGCCTACAGGCTTACTTTCAAGTGGCATTCCTCCATACTTTCCCTCCCAGCCAGACCAGGGGTCAGGACACTATAGCTATAATAAGCCAAATCCAGTTTACAGTCTTTTATTTACATATAATTTTTTCATTTGGGATTTGTTTATTTGTTTTAGTATATATCCTAGTCCTAGGCTGGCCTCAAATATGTTATGTAGCCAAGGATGATCTTGCATTTCTGATCCTCCCAATTCCACCTCCAGAGTGCTAGGATTATAAGCATCCTACCAGCATGCCCGCCTGGTACATACAGCCCTGAGAATCAAACTCAGGGCTTTTTCATGTTGGGCAAGCATGCCTCTAACAGCTGAGCCATATCTGAGACCCAGGATGTAAACTTTGCCAGAATACAGCACTGCTTATTCATTGACACATTCTCTATGGCTAATTTCATATTACAAACATAGAACTGAAACCAGGTATAGGGATCACGCCTTTAATCTCAGACCTCAGAAGGCAGAAGCAGGAAGATCTCTATGAGCTCAAGGCCAGCCTTGTCCAGAATAGCCAGGACTACATAGGGAGACACTATCTCATAAACAAAAACAAACAAACAAACAAAAAGCTGAGTAGTTGCTACAGAAACTATGGCTAGTAAACTCTAACATATTTACTCTCTGGCTATTTCCAAAAAAAGCCAGAGAAATATCCCTCTAGAAATATCAAGCCATTTCCAGTTCTTAAGCAAATCATACACTTTTATAGCTCCAAGCCTTTCCACAACATGCTCCACATGAAGTGTTTTATGCCTATTAAAACTTTATGCCTGTTAAAACCATTGTTTCTATATAGGTTCCCACACTTCTAGGTAAGTTAATGAATGCCCCTTAGTTCTCAAGGCACACATTTACAGCAGTATTCCCACCACACCATCATTACCATTTAATTAGGCTCCCCTACTTCCCCTAAGCAACTAAAAAATAGAGACTATATTTATCATTCATCTCTTTAGTCACTTATCATGTAAATTTCTTAGACTACCTAAATGAACAATGAATTTAGCTTCCTAAACCCATCTACAAGTATAGGTCCTAGCACAGAGCAGGGTATCTAGTTATTAAACAGCTATAAGGTTGTCTCTTATTTGAGTTTATCCTACAACACACAGAATGCTGGGCAGATGTCTTAGCTGTTAAGAGGAATAAACTGGCTGAAATTCAAGTTAGACTTTGCTTCTAAAGCTAGCTGCTCATTTTGAATTGTGGGTCTACCATTTACTTTTAATGCATCATGTACATCATCCATAAAATGCAGGTGACAATAATACCCTCACACTCGATCACTTACTTATAAATGAGTTAATTTGTATGACAGCTTAAAATAGTATCTGAAAGTAAGAGAAAGAGAGAGAGAAAGAGAGAAAGAGAGAGGGGAGAGGGAGGGAGGGGGAGGGGAGAATTCTTTTAAGGATAACATGACTAAATATGTACGATCCTGGGAACCCAGTGAGTCCTATAGTGGATGCAGAAGAGAGATTTCCTCAGTGTCTGCTAACAAAAGCCAATGTGCTAGATGGCCTGAAATGAAAAAAATAAGGCAAGGCACAATAGTCTTCGAACTTCCTAGGTTCTCTCTGTTCTACACTAGGAGTCTTTGTAACCCCTAACCTCACCTTAATTGAAACTAGACAGCCTTTTCCAAAACTTTCTACGGTCTGAGCCCTACCTGACTTTACTAGAGCATCAGCTGCTTCTTTCTCCTATTCCTGATGGTAACAAAGTCCTAGTTTCTGAAAGCACGAGCCTTTCCAACAATGTGAGGATCTGGGCATACTACTCTCTCATCTAAAACTCCTCTTCGGACCATATGTAGTCACCCGTTTAGATGCAGATTACTCATCAGTGGTCCTGAACATGGATAAAGCTAAGTTGGGTCTTCCTCTGCTGTGACTTACACTGTTCACTTAAAATAATACAGAATCCTCAACTATTTCCCAACTATCTGCCACAAGAAAATGTCTTCCAAAGCAGCAACACCTTCCTTTTTCCCTTTATTTCCAGCACCAGCACATATAAAAGTAGAGGATGCATATGCAGTTGATGAGAAAGGGCAGTCTTGTCATCGAATCATCATAACATTAGGTACATGACACAGGTCAAATCCTAAAGGCAACTTCTAAGGTTGAAGCCTTCCAGGCATCAGAACAGAATGGCAAAGACTGAGTTACTCTAACATTTCCAGTCTTGCAAACTATTAGGACCAAAGTATCCAAAACAGTCAAGGACTACCAGCTGGTGACCTTTGTTTTATGACAGGACAGAAATAGATCACTAATTAGAAAGAATTTCCTCAGAGAGAAAAGAACATCTTAATTGGGGTCAATAGTGCCATATCTACATAGGAAGAATGCACAGCACTGGACAAAATGCAGCAGAAAGGGTATTTGCAATCTATGCCCATACCACCATGAACACACCCAATCTCCTTTTATCTTAGAAGCTAAACTGTGTCAGTTTGGCTAATGCCCAGATAGAAGAATGGATATTTACTGCTGGGGTAGAAGGCACTTATAACTTGATACCATGAGAAGCTATGGACCAAATCTCCCATAAAACTGAGGAAGAGATTCTCTGGGAACCCACACACCACTCAAGCTAATAAAGCAATTAGACTAATTACAGATTTTCACTAGCCCAGAGATACAAGTTCATAGCACTAAGTACCAACATTTTCTAAAAAATGAAGAGTGCAGAGATCTCATACTAGTAACCTAACAGCACACCTAAAACCTCTACAACAAAAAGAAAAAGTCACACCCCAAAGGAGTAGACAGCAGGAAATAATCAAACTCAGAGCTGAGATCAATAAAGTAGAAACAAACAAAAATATTAAAAAGTAATGAAATAAAGAGTTGATTCTTTGAGAAAATCAGTGAGGCTGACAAATCCTTATCCAAATTAACTAAAAGGCAGAAAAAGAATATTAAAATTAACAAATATAATGGTGCACACCTGAAATCCCAGCACTTGGGGAGGCAGAGGCAGGCAGATCTCTGTGAGTTCAAGGCCAGTCTGGTCTACAAAGTGAGTCTAGGCCAGCCAAAGATACATAGAGAGACCCTGTCTTGAAAAACCAATAAATAATAAATAAATAGTTGACAGTGAGTGCTGGAGATATGGCTGAGTGGTTAAAAAATTAAGAAACTTAGAAATGAAAGGGGGGACTTGACAACAACAATATGGAAGAAGCACAGAGAGTCATAAAAGACATACTTTAAAAACCTGCACTTCACCAAATTGGGGAACCTAAAAGAAATGGATAGTTTCCTTGATGTAAACATCTTCCAAAGTTAAATCAAGATCAGATAAGCAATTAAAACAGAGGTATAACCCCTAATGAGATAGAAGTATCATTAAAAGTCTCCAAACCAAAAAAAGAGAGAGAGAGAGAGAGAGAGAGAGAGAGAGAGAGAGAGAGAGAGAGAGAGAGAGAGACCAGAGCCAGATAGTTTTACTACAGAACTCTATCATACTTTCAAAGAAGAGCTAATACCAATACTTCTCAAATTACTCCACAAAAGAGAAACAGAAGGGGCACAGTTCATTTTATGAGGCCACAATTACCCTGATACCCAAATCACATGGAGACCCAACAAACAGAGTATCAGACCATTTTCCCTTATGAACGTAGGAACAAAAATTCTCAATAAAATACTTGTAAGTTGAATCCAAGAACACATAAAAAGATCATCCACCATGATCAAATAAGGTTTGTCCTAGAGATGCAGGGATGGCTCAACATAAATCAATAAATGTAATCCATCACATAAACAAACTGAAAGGCAGAGTACCTCATTCATTAGCTGCAGAAACAAAACCCAACACCCCTTTATAATAAAAGTCCTGGAGAGATCAGGGATACAAGGGACATACTTCAACATAATAAGCTCATAGTCAACATCAACTGAAATGGAAAGAAACTCAAAGCAATACCACTAAAGTCAGGAACAAGGTTGTCCACACAATACCTATTAAATATACTACTGGAGAGATCCATTTTTCATATGTAGCCAATGAACTGCTGATTCTCTGTGGGGGAGGGGGGCGGAGTGAACCTCTGATCCCCAAGCTCATGGATCAATGGAATTAATATAGTAAAAAAGACCATCCTACAAAAAAAGAATCTACAGATTCAATAGGCTATCCATCAATATTCCACAACACATGGTACTAACACAAAAGCTAACATATATTAATCAACTGAATGGAATTGAAGATCCAGATATAAATCCACACACCTGATTATTGATAAAACCAGAAATATGCACTGAAAAAAAAAGACGTCATCTTCAACAAATGGTGTTGGTTAAACTGGACATTTATTTGTAGAAGAATGCAAATAAATCCATATTTACCATCCTGAACAGAACTCAACTCCATATCAATCAAAGACCTCAACATAAAACCAGATATACTGAATCTAATAGAAGAGAAAGTGAGGAATAGCTTTGAAGTCATCAGCACAGGAAAAGACTTTCTGAACAGAACATCACTAGCACAGGCACTAGGATTCATAATTAATAAATGGGACCTCATGAAACTCAAAAGCTTCTGCATGGCAAAGGACACCATAATTCAGACAAAGTGGCAGCCAACAAAATGGGAAAAGATTTTTACCAACTACACATCCAATAGAGGGCTAATATCCAAAATATATTTTTAAAATCATATTTTAAAAACTAAACATCAAGAAAACAAACCCAGTTAAAAAGTGGGTTACAGAATCTAAACAGAAAACTCTCAAAAGAGGAAGTCAAATGGCTGAAAAACACTTAAAGAAATGCTCAACATCCTTAGCTATCAGAGAAATGCAAATAAAAAATAATTTGAGATTTCATCTTATGCCCATCAGAATGGCTAAGATCAATAACACAAGTGATAACTCATGCTACCAAGGATGTGGAATAAGAGAAACACTCCTCCACTGGTGGTGGAAAGGCAAAATTGTACAGCTACAATGAAAATCAGGGTGATGACTCCTCAGGAAGATAGGAATCAATCTACCTCAAGATCCAGCTATATCACTCTTGGGAATATAGCTAAAGGGTGCTTCATCCTACCATGAAGACACTTGCTCAACGATGTTCATTGTTGCTCTATTCATAGTAGCCAGAAATTAGAAACAATCTAGGTATCTATCAACAGAAAAATAGATTTTTAAAAAATGTGGTACATTTATAAAATAGAGTATTACTCAGCTATTAGAATGAAATCATGAAATTCAAAAGTAAATGGATGGAACTAAACAAAAAATTCTAAGTGCAGTCTCCCAAACCCAAAAAGACAAATGGTATGTATTCACATATATATGGATATTAGCTGTGCTACAATCTATAGACCTACAGAGATTACATGCAGAATAAGGGATGAGGTAGGGGATAGAGGACAGATAGATCTTTCTGGGAAAGAGAAATAGAATAGGTAGCTATGGATGGATGTGGGGGCTGAAACGGGAGGATCAAGTCGGGAGGGGGAGGGGAGAAGACAAAGGAGGGGATGTGGGAATAGACAACTAAAATTAAGGGGTTTTGAGGGATAGTATGGAAAACCTAATACAGGAGAAGCTTCCGAGAGACAGAGAGACAGAGAGACAGAGAAAGAGTTCTAAATAACGTCATTAAACAATGGGGACACAGAGCCCCAACTGGACCTCTCTTGTCACCAAATGATGCTTCCAGGATCCGGACCAGATTACATCTAATAGAGTTCTTGGCCAAAGAGACTCTATGAAAACCCCAAACAATCCAGTCTGATGCAAAGACTTATCTCTCTACAAACTCACACCAAGGTCCCATTGCTAAAGACAACACCCAAACAACTCACTGAACATGGAGATGTTGAGCTGGTGTCCACATAGAGCCTTCACCCCTATTTTCTAGTATCCTTGATACAGGGAGGTACTCTGCATGCTACCAAAAAAGAAACATAAACACAAACCATCTGATGTACAATCGTGTCCTGCCTACAAGATATCCTAGGGCAATGGTGGTACAAAGCTTATGGGAATGACCAGTCAATATCTAATTTGACTTACAGCCCATTCCATGGGACAGAATCTACACCTGACACAGCTTGAGTGACCAAGAACCTGAGACTAGATAGCCTAGAGACCTATAAAAGTATAAAAATATATACTGCTATTCTTTTTTTAAAAGTAGCAATAAAATGACTCTTAATGACACGCTGCTGTACTCAGCCATCATCAGAGAAGCCTCCTCCTGCAGCAGATGGGAACAAATACAGAGACCCAGAGCCAGACTTTTCTCAGAGTTAGAGACCTTGGAATATTCAGCCTAGACTGGATGTCTCCATCAAATCCTTCCCCTCAGGGCTCAGGGAACACCATGGAAAAGCAGTCATAGAGTGTGTGAGAGCCAGAAGGGATTGAGGACACCAAGAAAACAAGGCCCTTTAAATCAACATTATCCATGCACATATAAACTCAGAGACTGAAGTGGAATACACAGGGCCTGCATGGGCCTGCATCAGTTGGGATCCTAAAGCTGAAAGGAGAAGTAGATGCATACCTTCATCCCTCACCCAGAAACAATCTCCAATAGAGAGCTACTTGCAAATGAAAATTTAGTTTCCTTCAAGGAAGTCTCACTGGAAGAAAAAAACAACAAAACTATTCTTAAGAATAGGCCAGCTGCTCTTCCAAAGGTCCTGAGTTCAATTCCCAGCAGCCAGATGGTGACTCACAGCCATCTATAACGAGATCTGGTGCCCTCTTCTGGTATACAAGCAGGCATAACATTGTATAATAAACAAACAAACAAACAAACAAATAAATAACTTTAAAAAGAAGAATAGGCTGAATTTGCCTCCCAGTACACAGAGGCAAATGCAGGCAGCTCACTGTGAGTTCGAGGCCAGCCTGGTTTACAAAGCAAGTCCAGAACAGCCAAGGCTACGCAGAGAAACCCTGTCTCAAACAAACAAACAAAGGGAGCAGGAGAGCAGGCCCTGCCCTGAGGACACGGGAGTAGGCCATGATCCAGGGCTCTGAGTGAACCTCACCCCAACATCTACCTCATGTATGACCTGCTGGAACACATCAAGGGGATGGACCTGCAGATTCAAAGATTAAGAATTTCCTTGACACACAGTAACAATGGGATCTCTGACAGCAGTCCCAGTGAGGATCTGGTAACGATAGTGTAGTCCTCCACCAGACCCATGACTTGCAGCAATGAACATTTGAAAGTAAACATATATGGACAAAAGGCTATACTACATGATACACTACAGCTTCTGTGACAATATTTTGTGTTTGCCTATTTGTTTTATTTAACTGGGGGTAGGAGAGGGATTTTGGTACATGACATGTAAATCATAGACATTCAACAAAAGTAAACAAACAAACAAACAAACAAGAATAGGCTGAATGCCCAGCCATAGATGCCAGCAGAAAAACAAACAAACAAACAAGAATAGGCTGAATGCCCAGCCATAGATGGCCAGCAGAAAAACAAACAAACAAACCTCAACAGCATCTTTGGAGGCTCCTTGTTTCATAATGTTGTGTCAGGGCGCTTCCTTTTTTTTTTTTTTAATCTAATTACTTTTTATTTTCTGTTTTATTTATATTTCTTTTCTTCTCTCTTTTTCCTTTGTATATATATTATGGCTCTCAGTTCTTATGAGATTACTAAGTGTGCAAACAAGTGGGTCTCTGTTTCTTGTACCTTCTCTTGGGCTCTTTTCCTTCTGTTTGTTTGTTTTGTCCAATTCCAACGTATTAGTTTTTGTTTTATATTATTATATTATATCATATTATATTATCATCCCATAGAAGCCCGTTTGTTTTCTAATGAGAAACAGAAAGAGTATGGATCTGGAGGGGAGGGGAGGTGGGCAGTAGAAGAGGGGAAACCATAATCTGGATATATTATCTGTGAAAAAAATCTATTTTCAATAAAAAGGGCCAGGGACATGGCTCAATGGCAGAACACCTGACTTCATGCACAAAGCCATGGGTTCAATTCCCAACACCAATATATACATATTAAAAGCCTATAAACTTCTTATTTATGGAATTTTTCATTTAATATTTTTATACTACAGTTGAACTCAAATAGTTGAAAATAGAGAAAATAAGCTGGGCATGGTGGCACACACCTTTAATCCCAACACTTGGGAGGCAGAGGCAGGCAGATCTTTGTGAGTTCATGCCAGTCTGGTCTACAAAGTAAGTCTAAGGCAGCAAGGGATGTTACACAGAGAACCCCTGTCTCAAAAAAAAATGACTAAATGTCAGATTTAATAATAATACCATAAGCCAGGTGTGGTGGTACACACCTTTAATTCTAGCACTTGGGAGACAAAGGCAGGTGGATCGCTGTGAGTTCGAGGCCAGCCTGGTCTACAAAGCGAGTCCAGGACAGCCAAGGCTACACAGAGAAGCCCTGTCTCAACAAAACAAATGATAATAAAATAACAACAACAATAACAATAATAGCCATTGTACATATGTTCAAATCTGGAGCAAAGCATGTATGTTAATCGTCCTCCCATCACTCTGACAATTACTTGAGAAAACAATCTAAGGGAGAAGAGATTTATTTTTTGCTTCATAATTTTTTATTAATTCATTCATATTCCATCTCAATTATTATCCCATCCCGTGTATCCTCCCATTCCTCCCTCCCTCCCACTTTCACCCTATTCCCCTTCCCTATGACTGTGACTGAGGGGGAACCTCAGGGAGGAGAGATTTACTTTGGCTCCTGGTTTTAGGAGTCTCAATCTATGGCCAATTAGATGCTCTGCTTTTAGGCCTTTCGCACCACAGCGGAGAGGCTTGAGGAAGAACAGCTACTCAGCACATGGTGGTTGGGAAACAGCGAAAGGTGAGGTCTTAGGGACAAGGTATAACCTTAGCCAGCAGACCCTTGTGATTTCCTGCCTCTAACTACGCCTCCCCTTTCTGTTCAGCTAGTAATTCAATAGGTTAAGCCTATTGATGAAGGATGCTCCCCTCATGGTCCCACCCCTTCCAAGTAGTAACATTATCTAAAAACTGCGCCTTCTATACACGAACCTTTTGGAAGAATACTTCATATGGAAATCATACCGTGGTTAAAGTAAAGGAGCATGTGAGACCACGTTATACTGACTACAGGCACACACCTGTGACCCCAGCCCGTGGGAGGTAGAAGTGGCAGGATCAGAAGTTGTCCTTGTCCACAGAGCACATCTGAAGTGCATGGCTATGTAGACTTGCATAGGAAAGGCCTATGGCTCCTGAGCACTGACAGGAAACGAACAGACACTGGGTAGCACTACTCGTGTTCTGAGTGCATGGCTCTCTTTTTGAAAGGATCTCTTATATCCGTCTGTCTCTTTTGAGCAGCCTCATACCACTTGCTGACGGTATCCTAACTGAGTGGTGAAGACGCTTGCCCAGACACCTCCCTGCTCATGTCTCTATGACATGTTTTGGCTTCCTACCTGTAAGACTCATCAAATGTCCCTTTTGTCAAATGTTCTTCTTTTACATGGTGAACTCCAGCTCATCTTTAAAAACTAAGTTCTACTTTCACCTCCTCTCCAAAGCTTGCTCCCAACACACCTCAGTCAAAGGAAAGCCAGTTCTATCGAGGGTTTGTTATTTTGAGGACAAAAATCCAAGTTCCTAAGTATGGCACAGTCTGCCTAGGTCACTGATCCTCAGTGACACCGCACTTGGTCCTCTACCTGGGTGTATGTACTTCTCAGCCCTCTCCCCAGGATAACTGCTCCTCTCCTGAAGCACCATCTCTTTTGAGTAGTCTTCCTCTGTCATTCTCAGATGGTTACTTTCCTTCTTCTCTATTCCCAAAACATGCTGAGTTCATCTGTTACACAAATCACAAAACCTTGCCTGGAACTCACTATGTAGCTGAAAGTAGCCTTGAATTCCTGCTACTCCAACTTCAACCTTCCAAATGCTGGAATTACAGGACTGTGCCATCATGCCCATTACATATAATATACTGTATTATATTATACATATATATTACACACACACACATGCACACACACACACAGTAATATATAAAATTGTCACAGGAAGAAAATATGTCTGCTTAGCTGGTCTTTGCAAACGCAGTACCCAGCACAGAACAAACACTAAATATTTGGAGAAGGAAGACAAGAGGATGAGAAGGTAAAGAGAGAACAAAACAAAACCATTAATCCTCAAGCGACACAGACATTGTCAATTCTTCCTAATATTTTTGACTCACACTGAACATGACATACATATAGACAGAGACATGTGAAAGAAACCTGCATAGATCTAAAGGGAAGTAGGGCCTTGGGAGCTAACTGGCAAGTTCTCCTGACAGGGTTAGTGTCTTGGTGTGTGTGTGTGTGTGTGTGTGTGTGTGTGTGTGTGTGTGTGTGTGTGTGTGTGTGTGTGTTGCATTCACCAGTCCCAGATGCCAGGTAATCTTTGCAATCTGCCTACAACTTGGTAAAGCCCAGATTTTGCTTACATTATCAGCAACCCTGGGGCTTCAGTTTTATCTCCAGGTGCACATACTGTAAGTCTAACCCTTTGACCTTAACCTTTTTGACACTGACTTGGTTTCCCTAGCTCAGTATTTGCTCTTTTTCCTCTGCTTTTTGTTACAGACACTGACATAGCTAAATGCAGAAGGACACATACCCACCCAAGCACAAATGACACATGTAGACATAAGAAGGACGCTCATGCACATAGACTGAGAACCTGTCATCAGCAGGATTGCCATCCAGAAGAGAGAAAGCAAACTCCACAACAAAAGAGGGAGGAAGGAAAACAACAGCCTGCTTAGTGAGAAAAAAATTTCCCTGTCTGTCAGAACAAGCCACCTTCTGGTTTTCCTGGAAACAGGAGGAATGCCATCTGGGGGAGCTGCCACCTCATCCTGTATCTGGCAAGTCACTGAGACAGACCGCAAAGTATGCCTACTCTCTGAAATGTGTAGCTCCATGTGTCTGCCAACTGGGGCCTTGCTTCTGTGCCAGATGACAATGTATCTTCTCTCTATATCACAACTGATTCTTCTTAAAACTCCCACGGCTCTCTGGAAAAGCAGCACTCTCACCCTTAAACTCTTTTCCTGTCAACAGGTACTCAACTCAGGAGGCTGACTCGAGGGAACCAACACAGGTTCAAGGCTAGCTTGGTCTACTTAGTCAATTCCAGGCCAGCCAGGGCTACATCTAGTCTCAAAACAAACTCATGTTTCTGATGTAAACCATTTCTATCTCTATCTCTCTGACTAGCCCTTGCTAATGTCAAAAAGTATCTCATCTTCATCTCAATTTTATAAGAGAAAAGTGAAGCTCCAAAATACGCGACTTTACAGATGAAACAATGCACCCAGGCCCAACTCTAAGGGTCATACACAGACTTGATTTTTGTTTTGTTTTGATGAGCACTCCCACATCAATCACCAACCAAGAAAATGCACCACAGGCCATTTTGGTGGGAACATTTTCTTAACTGAAGTTCCCTCTTCCAAAATGACTTTAATTATATCAAGTTGACATAAAACTAGCCAGCACAACTACCATGCCTGGTTCATGTTAGACATTTTTTTTTCTAAGACGAGGTTTCCCTCTGTAGCCTTTGCTGTCCTGGACTCACCTAGTAGACCAGGCTGGCTTTGAACTCACTGAGATCCACCTGCCTCTGGCTCGCAAGTGCTGGGATTATAGGTGTGCACCACCAAGGCCAGCACTCATGCTTAGACTTTTAAAGGGCCAGGATCTAGGTCAGGGAGATGGCTCAATGGGTAAAGGAACTTGCCATGAAACCTGAGTTTGATACCCAGGACCCATATAAGAGAGGGAGAGAACTAATTTCTGCAAGTTGTCCTCTGACCTCCACAAGTGCACACACTCACACACACATACATTGGGTAATAAAAACAAAATTAAAAGACAGCATCTAAGGCCTGGTAGAATATGCCCATAAATCCCAGCTTCTCAAGGAACTGATTAGATGAAGATGGTTTGAGCCTAATAACTTGGGGCAGCCAAAGCAACACAGTGACCCTCCACTGCCTAAAAATTAAAGCCAGATATAATAGTGCACACCTGTAATCCCAGCACTTAGAAGCCAGCAGAATGAGAATAATCTAGGCTATATAACAAGTTACAGGGCAGCCTGTGGTACATAATAAGACCCTCTTTGCAAAACTTAAATAATTTGGTAATTCATGCCTATAATTCCAGCACTTGGTAGGCTGAGGCAGAGAGATTGCTGTAAGTCTGAGGCTAATTTGGGCTACGTTGTGATCTCCAGGACAGCCTGAGCTATAAAATGTGAGCCCTTGACTTAAAAAACTAAAACTACAAAAATAAATAAAAGCTCTAAAAATTCAATGTCCTTACGGTTTAAGAAACTCACAAAAATGAAGGTTGAGTGTTTTATCACAATATCAAAACTATGAGAGACCAAATGGTAATTCACTTTCACCCACAGAGACCTGAATCCATTTCTTGATCTTTAGCTTATGGAGGGCCATGTGAAGCCTTGTCAAAGACTAATAGAACTAATATAAAAGTTTCAAACAATAAACTAGTCAGTTTATTGAAACAGGTGTGTTGGTTAACACATACGATCCAAGCACTTTTGAGGCTGAGGGCAGAACTGCTATAAGTTCAAGGCCAGCCTGGTCTACATAGTACGTTTCAGGCCACCCAGGACTATATATCAAGAACTTGTTTCATAGCAGGATTGATAAGGAATAGCACTAAAAGGCAAATAAGAACAATGAGCATGTGTGAAAATGTTGCAATGAAATTCATAAATGCTAACTAATAAAATATGGGGAGGCACACAGGATTTAACTCATGTTTGTATCCTTGCTCTTGGGAGGCTAGAGGTTGTCTAGAGCTTAAAGCTAACTTGGGCTATCTAGTGAGTTCCAGAACATCCTGGGCTACATAGTAAGGCTCTAACCGGTCCCAGCGGGTGGAGGAAAGATGAGTATGGGACACTTCCTTTACCCAAGAATCAGGTTTTACCTGAAAAATATTATTATTATGATCATCTGTTTTATCCCAAAGGCCTAATCATAGTAAAATCAGCAATTTGCCTGGATAAATAGCTAGGCACCAGAATGTTCCATGAGATAGGAAATAGTGACTGCAATAGGATATGGGTAGGAGCAAGACATCAGGAAAGTAGAAAAGGAGAAATATGCCTCCAGAACTCAAGAATTAGACAGTCACGAATTCAAGGCCAGCCTGGGTTACATAAGGCCATATATCAAAAATACAAAAACAAAACTAAAGCAAAAACAACAACAAAAAAGTATCTCCCAACTAAGTTTAAAAACTTACGTCACCAACAGATATGTATCTATCAGAAGCCTATGCTGGTCTCCATTTCATCACGGATGGAGGAGGGTCCACAAATCCCAATCCTCCCTGAGGTACCACTGGCAGCTAATGTTGCCTTAGTCAGTGGTGTTGTCACTAATACATTGCCCATGCTTCAATAAATAGCTTCCCTCCCAGCTATCAGGAAAAACAAAACCAAACCTTAAACTGAATGGGACATACACACCACACCACAAACACACACACACACACACACACACACACACACACACACACACACACA
>OU015752.1:118212597-118231816 GCA_907169655.1 Acomys percivali | reverse complement strand
TCTCTCTCTCTCTCTCTCTCTCTCTCTCTCTCTCTCTCTCTCTCTCTGCCCCTCTACGTCCCTGCCCCTGCCCCTGCCTCCCAAGAAGTACTGGGATTATAGACATGCACCACCATGCCAACGTTCTCACATATAATTTTCTAGACTGATTTCTTCCACTCAGCATAATGTCTTTAAGATTTATGTGTTAGCTGGGCAATGGTGGTACCTGTAATCCCAGCACTTGGGAGGCAAAGGCAGGTGGATCTCTATGAGTTCAAGGCCAGCCTGGTCTACAGAGGGAGTTTCAGGACAGCCAAGGCTACACTGAGAAACCTTGTCTGAAAAAAACCCAAAAAAATTTATCTGTTATGCATAACATACTTCATTTTTTTATGGTGAGAGACATCTGTAATCTCAGCACTCAGGAAGCTGAGGCAGGAGGATCACAAGTTTGAGGCCTGCCTGGGCTGGTGATTTTCATGTTTATCAGTGAGTTTGAGTCAAATGCAAATCCTCTGTAAGCATCTAGAGGCAGGAGTGGCCAGCATTGCCACTACTCTAACCCCTGTAAGGCTGTTTCTAGCCCTGTGAGATGCAGATGGCCAAGATCCTCCCTACAGAAGAAAAAGAAAGTCCAAGATCAAGGCAAAAAAAATCCCACCAATCCTTGACCTTGCCCCAAGATCGGTCCACAAAGTCCTACCAATCCCTGGCAACCCTAGGAAGCCCCCAACCCAAAAACCTTATATAAAGGAGGTTAGAGAGATGGCTTAGTTGTTAAGAGCACTGGCTAGCCTTCCAAAGGACCTGGGTTCAATTTCCAGCACCCACATGGCAGCTCACAACTGTCTCTAAGTCCAGTTCCAGGGGATCTGACATCCTCACACACACATAAAAGCAGGCAGAATACTAATGTACATTAAATCATTTTTTAAAAAGGGTTGCCTCTTTCTCAGTTCTTTGCTGCTTCTCTTCTAAGCAGAGTCAAGCCACCCTCTTATCTCTTTCCTAATATATCTCCTGTATGAGGTTTGTTGCAAGTGTGACTTGAGGTTAGAGGCCAGCTTGGGATACATATAACCCTGTCTGGAAAAAAAAGAACAAAGGACCCAGTAACATAGATTAGAGGTCACACCTGACGGCCGGAGTTCAACAGCTTAGACTCATAGGGTGGAAGGAGAGAACCAACTCCTGCAAACTGTCCCCTGATTTCCACATACATATCATTGTAAGACACAGACACAGACACAGACACAGACACACAGACACACACACACACACACACACTAACAAGAACAGTTTAAGAGTCTAGTCTAACTTAAGTAAGACAGTATTTTTAGAGTCCCATCTGTCTACTTCAGACTATCAGACTAACCCAACAGCTTCACGGTCACAGCTCAGGAATTCCCAAATTGCTAGGTTAGTAAAACCCTGATTTACTAAGAAACCGTCATTGCCAGATACAGACATGGTGGTTCACACCTGTAATTCTAGGTCTGTGGAAGCAGATACAGGAGGGCTGTTGTGAGTTTGAGGTCAGCCTAGGCTACAGAGTAAGCAGCAGGCATGCCCAAGCTTCAGAGTGGAACCATGTCTCAACAAAACACATAGCAAAGTGAGTTGGAGAGTGTGACTCGAGGGCAGAACACTTACCTAGCACTCACAAGGCCAAAACAGCTAAAATTTTTTATTAAAAATTTTTAATTAACCTTGAGATAGATCTTTCAGTTCACTTCTGCTATTTGAAAAACTTATCAATATGAAGCAGAATAAATTAGGCTTTTAGGGGGAAGGTACACTAGGGATTAAACCTAGGATTTCACACATGCTAAGCAAACTACCATTGTGATATATACCCCAAGCTCTTTTACTATTTTTCACTCACTTAGTTACCTAGACTAGCTCTAAACTCTTTGAGCCCAGGCAGGCCTTGAGTACCACACCTGGCTTACATGAGGTTGGTTTCTTTTGGTTTTTTTGTTTTGTTTTGTTCTTTTGTTTTTTGAGACAGGGTTTCTCTGTGTATCCTTGGCTGTCCTGGACTCGCTTTGTAGACCAAGCTGTCCTCGAACTCACAGCGATCCACCTGCCTCTGCCTCCCTTAAATGAGGTTTTAATAGTCTATCCCTTCAGATTTCTACTGAGGTTCCCAGGTAATTAGCAAATCTTTCAATGGGTTGCAAAAATCTGAGGTCTTTGACAACCAGCACAACGAAAAATTTTCCACAGTACCTTACCAACCTTACCTAAGCCTTGCTGCATCTACGTAACTTTCTAGCTAGGTCCTGAACTCCAGTTCTGTGTCACTCATGTTTGGACCAACTGAAGTACACACATTTTACTACTGCCTCTCACTCTAGAACTCCGGTGATGGGTCAAGTGAAAATGCGCAGTCGTGGACCTCTCTAACCACACGGGTTTGAGGTTACAGTGGGGACTAGGGTAGCCCAGGCAAAGCAGAAGCTATGCTGAAAAAGAACATCTCACCACTGGTGCAGAGAAAGTAGGGTGACAGCTTTTGTGTTATTTTAGAACAGTTTGTGCTGATGAGATTTCTGTTGTGGTAACATTCCTCTAAAGAGAACATTTTCTTCCTTCCCTCTTTGACAAAGCAATTCAATAGAATGTAAAAAAAAAAAAAGGAGTTTTGACAAAGATATCCAGATATTTGCAGATCTTGGATTATAGCGCCATTTTTTTTGTTTGTTTGTTTTTTGTTTTTTCTTTTTCCTTTTCTTTTTTTATTTAATTAATTTATTCTTGTTACATCTCAATGGTTATCCCATCCCTTGTATCCTCCCATTCTTCCCTCCCTCCCATTTTCCCCTTATTCCCCTCCCCTATGAATGTTCCTGAGGGGGATTACCTCCCCCTGTATATGCTCATAGGGTATCAAGTCTCTTCTCGGTGACCTGCTGTCCTTCCTCTAAGTGCCACCAGGTCTCCTCCTACAAGGGACATGGTCAAATGTGAGGCACCAGAGTACGTGAGAAAGTCATATCCCACTCTCCACTCAAGTGTGGAGACTGTTCTGACCATTGGTTAGATCTGGGTAGGGGTTTAAAGTTTACCGCCTGTATTGTCCTTGGCTGGTGCCTTAGTTTGAGCGGGACCCCTGGGCCCAAATCTGCCTATCATAATGTTCTACTTGTAGGTTTCTAGGACCCTCTGGATCCTTCTACATTGCTATTCTCCCATGGTTCTCTCATCTAGAGTCCCAATAGGGTGTCCTCCCCTCTGTCCCAGTTTCCTGGTAAGTGAAGGCTTTCGTGGGACATGCCCCTTGGGCTAGTATGCAGATATAAGTGAGTATATACCATTTGAGTCTTTCTGCTTCTAGGTTAACTCACTCATTATGATCATTTCTAGCTCAATCCATTTATCCGCCTTTTTTTTTTTTAGACAGGATCTCACTCTTTAGACCAGGAGAGCCTCAAACTCACAGAAACTCTCCTGCTTCTGCCTCCTAAGTGCTGGTATAAAACTTTTTTTAAAAAAAAAAGATTTATTTTATATGTATGAATATTTCTTTTCCCTGCACTGTGCTTGTGTCAATTAAGAGGGTGTTGGATACCCTGGAATTAGAGTTACAAACAGCTGCAAACCCCTATGTGGGTACTTAGAACCAAACCCCAGTCCTCTCTAAGAGCAACAAGTGCTCTTAACCTTTAAGCCATCTCTCTGTCCCCCTACTATATCACATTCTCAGGTAATGAGCTGCCCATTCTCCAGTCTTTGAGCAATGCTAGGACAATGATCAGGATATCTCTGATTCTCATCCCTAACAGGAATATGGCTTTTTTTTTTTTTTTTTTTTTTTTTTTGGTTCCCTGAAGTCCAGTAATACTTCTAGATAAGACTAAAAATTTAGATTCCTTGACCATAGTTATTGGGCCTGCTTAGCTTATAATTGACAGGTTCAATATATACAGTATTTCAGCCTGGTTATCTGGGCCCCATTTTTCTTACCTATTTGTAGTTCAGTGGTTTTCTACCACAATTCCTTTGTCTAACCAAACCAATCTAGTGTACTTCTTACTACATCTATACCTTTCTCACTGTGGTTCTCCACAGCTCAGGTCACCCTACCATTTATATTCAATTCAATTTCCAACTTTCTTCTTCCTTGAATTCCTTAGACATTATTGATCTTTATAGAAGAATCTTCTCTACCAATCAATTAGTAGAATGTTGCTTTCTACTTGCCCTGTCTTCAGTACAGGGGACTCAATATTTAACAAGGCAGTTTCCTCTATAACAAAATATCTAGCTATCTGGTAATTCTTTATTCCAAAAGAACATACCTGGACTTTAATTTCCCTACATAGGTCCAGTTCTGCACTCAAGATAAAGGGAACAACACAATATGTAAGAGCATGGGCTTTGAAATCAGATATGGGCTCAAATCTAGTATGTGTCTAAGCAAAATGTTTAAACTTTCTAGCATCTTGGTCCCTAATAATAAACCAACTTCCGAAGGCTGTTAAAAAAATTAAATGAGTAACTATGCAAAGCTCGTAATGCTGTCTGACATAGAATAAGAGCTCAAGCAATGACAACTAGCTGCATAGTTTTCATTATCATTTGCTTTAGAGAAAGTCTCATGTAGCCTAAGCCAGACTTGAAGTCCTGACCCTCTTGCCTCCACATCCAGAGCGCTGGGTTCCTAGGAATGTGCCACAGCACTCAGCCCATTTGTCATTTTCAAAATCTAATTTCTCAACTCTTTCTGTATTTGAAGTGTAAAAAAAAAAAAAAAAACATTACTTCAATGTCAGGCTTTTGATGTAATACACAACCTAAAAGAGGCTTGGTCTCAATTGGCCAATCTCATCATTGAGAAGAGATTAATCGCAAAGCCTCTGACCAATCAATGGATTAATCTCTGAATAGACTAATAATATGACAGTATTATTGAGAGGTGGGGCCCAGTTGCAAAAACTAGATTGGTGTGGGGACGGGATATATTCTCTAGGAAGCTGCTAATTGTTTTAAGACCCTTCTGTTCTCTCTGTTTTCTAGTTGCCAGGATGTGAGGCGCTCTGCTCTGTCACGTGCTCCCTGAAATGATTACTCTGCCTACCTCTAAGTCCAGAAACAATGGAATTGACCATGCACTATAAGTTCTGAAACAATAAGCTACAACAAATCCTGCCTTCCTTAAGTTAGTTTTCTCAGATACTATGCCACAACAACCAGAAGCCAAAGTCTCTGCATTTTCTTCACTGGCCTGTAAATTATGTGAGGAAAGAAATGTTCTCTTAATCTGTCTTGTTTACCACCTTATCTGCGAACCCAGCACAGCGCAGGGCACACACACACATTTACTACTATGAACTGTGTTAGATGCCACTGGCTGACGCCTACAGTCTTTACCATTCATACCATTCCTCTCTGTACAGGCTCTGGCTGTTCTAAACTCTCCTGATGAGGTGGCATCCAAAACTGGACACAAAACTCAAAGGTAGATTATTTACAAGAAGAAGAGACTAGGATTCTCCTTCATAATGTAATCTATGTCACTACTGAATATTTAGCCCGGTAGCCTCAACAAACTGCTGGTTTATGTTGAACCTGAAATAAGAAGCCTTTAAATCCTTCCCACATGATGATCTTTCACTCTGGGCTCTGATGACCTGGAACTATATAGTAATGCCAAAAAATACAACAATAAGATGGCTCTTTCTTTTTTTTTAAAGAGCTTTCTTTTTCTTATAAACTGCATCTTTAAAAATAGCCTGACTATGCTAAGTTTGCTTCTTCTTCACAAATAAGAATATAAAGCCCCAGAAAGTGGAATCTGACTATGTTTTCCTTCTCTTACACGCCAACAGAAGGCTGAATCTGTATTCTCTTTCCACAGCAAGCTCCCATTAAGATGCAGGGACTATAGAGAGCATCTGAGCAATCCCTTCCCTCCCAAACAGTTAAGTCGGTGTTGTGCTATTCACCAGTTAGCTCTGCTCTCCTGGGTGTCATCCCGCCTGAAGGCAGCAAACAGAGACCCATCTCTCCACACAGATTAATCTAGGCAGCTTTCAGGGATAGTTTCATACAGAAAGAAGAGCCATGGGAGGTAAGAAAACTTACCTCATCACTTTCTTCCACATCCACATCACCATTGGCATCATCATCCATAAGCTTATGGATGTTGCGGATGGCCTCAAAGCTGAGCTTCTCATCCTCATTGTGGCATAGGGGCTTGTCAATCCTGCAAAATTCTGTATGGAAAAACCAAGGGACAACATTACTCAGAGCTGCCACTCAGCCCCCACCATCCTCTTGTACCAGCAATTTTAGCATCCAGCCCCTCATACAAGTATTTTAATCCACTACATATACAGTGATGGAAGGTATCATCTAGACTTTAGCGTCTCTTGGAAAATGTGTTGAGCTTGCCCATATAGAAACAATGCTTCATCATTCTAATAGCTCTTCAACAGCCAAGTCCGTCATAGATTAGGAATAGGCCTAGATATTGACAACACAAAGACCTAACTCACAAATGAGAAGGACAATACACATGAAAAAGATTGTACTCACTAATAATCAAGGAAGTACATTATTTTAAATACAACTTAATAAGTCAAATAAATAAATGTAAATTCACATAATTTTTCTAGAACTAAAGCAACAATTGCAATGCCTAAATAAATGGTACAGTTTTTCTTTTTGTTAGCGTTGTCACTAGAAACACATATAATATGAACCACAGGCTAACTAGGGAAGCTTCTCATATCAATAAGGGTGGTGACCTTTCCTGCTCTTTCTGTCCTCCATTCCAGTCTCTCCAGATTTACCCTTACAAGCCCCTTTTCCCAGCCCATCATCTTCATCCTCTAGAGACTCAGCCTTTTACTTTGTCACTACAGGTACATATGATGCTTATGTAAGTGTTACACAGCTTTAGTAGGCTTTTAAAAGTAATAGAAATCATTTACCAGATTCTAGTGACCAAAGGCCTTCAGGTTGGACATCACTGGTTCCCTGAGGTCAGCCAGCACCTTACCCAAAGGCCTATGGCAAATCCAAGAAGTTTGTATCCTAATAGCAGCCTCTGATGCGTAACATGATCAGACAGACAGGTGACCTTTTCTGCTGGCATCATCTGGCATAGAGGATTAAAGGGATGAGGCTAAGAGAGGACAAAAGTTTGATGTCCCACAGAGTGTTAGACTTGTATCCAGAAAGCCATGTCAGCCAAAATTTACAAATAACTCCTTCATCCGAACATTTCCTAAGCTGTCTCCTTGTCCTTCCTGTGACCTTTTTTATATCTTCCACACAGGCAACCACCCTACAGCCATCTGGAATACCGTAAGAGAGCCATTCATTTATCGATACATTTTTTTACTACAATGAGAGCACCCTGAAGTTAGAGTCAGAAACATATACCAAAATCCTATCTTAGCCAGTTATACACTATGTGACACTGGACAAGTGGGTGAGCTCCTTCGAGCCGCCTCTTCTCATCTGCCAAGTGAAGTAATAACCTATGACATGCAATTTTTGTGAGAATTACATTAGACTGTATTATGAAACACCTCTTAGCTGGGCACAGTTGCATACAACTTTATTCCCAGCACTCAGGGAGGAAGAGGCAGTTGTATCTCTGTGATTTCAAAGCCAGCCTGGGACTACAAAGTGAGAACAGGACAGGCAAGGCTACACAAAGAAACTCTGTTTTGAAGAAAAACAAAAAAACAAACCAAACAGAGAAAACCCCCAGGTCTCAGCCCAGGCAATGTGGTGCATAAGCACAGTATCAGAACTCGGGGGGCAGATCCACGAGGACTGGGGGTCTTGACTACACAGGAACCCAAAGCCAGGTTGGATGACATGAGATCCTGTCATCTCATAAAACATTTTTAATTTAAAAATAATAAGGCTGATAGTCAATATATTCCCAGTGTCCTTTCCTCCTTCCCGATCATCAAGTGAATAATTTCCATCTTCAGATAACTGATTTTTTTTTTTCCTGGCCGAATAAGAAGAATCAAAGACAACTCAGTTTGATCTGAATGTGAGTAATCAGACCTATCACGTAAGTCACAGCTTCTTAAATTGTTGGTTACATAACTAAATGTGGGAGTTGAAAAGCAAAAGGTGGTAAGGCTCAAAGGTTTTTGAATATACAATACCAAATATTAATTCAAAATAAAATGCATAATGAATCCAGGTGTAACCATGTTGTATTCTGCAACTTCACAGCAGTCGTGGCTCCAAACACACTGCATGCTGACTCTGCATAGTTCAGCCCATCACACCACAAAACATCAAGAAATACTTGCCTGAAAATAAGTCACCTCAGATTTCAGACTTTGGGGGAGGGGCACAGGGGGAGGGGGGACATTGTCTTGCTTGACTAACCTGGAACTCATTACGTAGACCAGGCTGGCCTCAAACTTAAAGAAAGAGATCTGCCTGCCTCTGCCTCCTGAGTGCTGGAATCACAGGTATGAGCCTTATTTTTTTTAGGACAGAGTCTGTCCCTGAACCTGGAGTTCACTGACTATGCTGGGTTGGGCAGGTGGCCAGTCAGCCACAGGCAGCCTATTGTTTCTGCCTCCCCAAAGCTGAAATACCGGTGTGAAGAGAAACTCTGGCTTTGTACATTTATATACCTAGGGTTACATAAACTATCTCAAGCAAAAAAGATGTCACACGTGAAAAAGAAGCCCTGTTCTGAGTGAATACACAATGGTTCACTGTAAGACTCTAACAGTGGCCTGAACTCCCACCACATTTATTTGTATCAACTAGTAATGCTTATCATACTGTGGTGCCTGCTTAACATGTTATGCCACTGAACTGTGATCTCCACAAAGTAAGGTCAGCATGCCCCTAGCAGCAACCAACCTAGCAGCAAACTCTAGTTTCTTGATAAGAGACTCTCTTATCAAAAGTAAATAAAATAAAAATAAAAATAAAGAATACCTTAAAATAAGTCTAGGGGAGACAAAATAAATAACTAGAAGCAAAAAGAAGAGCAAGGCTCAAGTTCTTGAACTTTGGATCTCATGGTCTCTGTATATAGTCAAACTTTGTTGTTGTTGTTGTTGTTGTTGTTGTTGTTGTTGTTGTTGTTGTTGTTGTTTGGGGTGTTGTGTTTTATTTTGTTTTGTTTTTCAAGACAGAGTTTCTCTGTAAAACAACCCTAGCTATTATGGAACTCACTTTGTAGACTGGACTGGTCTTGAACTCACAGAGAGCTGCCTACCTCTGCCTTCCAAGTGATGGGATTAAAATGTGCACCACCACACCCAAGTAGAGTCAAACTTTTTAATCCCAAAGAACTATTTGATATTTGCCACATTACAAACTGTAATGGAAGGCCATTAGGTAAAACTGCTTGCTGTGTAAGCCTGATGACGTGAGTTTAATTCCCAGATCTCGTAGTGAACAGAGAAAACTAACTTCTGAAAGTTTCTGGTCTCTACATGAGTCATGGCATGTATAAGCCAAGACATATGTTTGCATGTGCACTAATTTTTTTAAGAAGCCAGGTGTGGTGGCAATCCTAACATTTAGGAGGTGGAGGCAGGAGGTTAGCAGTTTAAAAGCAATCTCAGCTATCTAGTGAGCTCAAGGCCAATTTGAGCTTCACAAAATTATGTCTTAAATCTGAAAGAAAAGAAATAAAGGTAAATGGAAAAAATGGGGGGAAAGACAATTTAAAACAAATCTTTATATTTCGGTAACAATTAGAGGATAATATGTCCCTAAAAAGTTAAGGAAAATAGCATGCTTTATGAAAACTACTTGTGCTTTCTGAACTGGATAACGCAGCTCAGTTGGTAGAGTGCACAAAGCCTGCAATCTCAGGACTTTGGAGGTAGAAGAAGGAAGGCCACAAGTTAAAGGTCATCCTTAGCTACACACTGACTCTGAGGCCTGCCTGGATAAGTGAGACTATTAAAAAAAGAAAAAAGTTTTCTGAAGGCATGTTCATGAGAAGGGGAGGATCATTTCACAGTTTTGAAAATCTTTTTAACATTTGGCTTAGTATAACACAATTGTAATTTTAAATCTACTTTCAAATTTAAGCTGTTGTAATATAGTTTTCACTGAGGATCAAAACACAGTTAGTTGAAAAGAGAGGGAGTTATTTTAATAGCTTTTCCAGATTTTTATATATATATATATATATATATGGCTATTCTCTGGTTTTACATGCAAATTTGACATGTGGTCAAGTTTAGGTTAAGACTAGGTGCAATATAAAATCTGAAACTATAGGGATGAACCTTTTACTCTGTAACATTCATATTCATGATCTATCTTGTACTTTGAATGAATCTTTCACAAATGCATGGCTTTGTCATATGATACACAGCTCATTTGGAAACACTTGGTACTAAGTTATGCAGAACATCCAAATGTTGACTCATTCTATTTAGACAATATGAAAATAATCATAATCATTAATGTCACCACTGATTTCATGAGAAAAGCTTTTAGTATGTGGAAACTGTCAAAATCACAATGACTGATACATATTTTCAGAAACTTAATTTTCACTTAAAAATTGGGATTTTACCATTTTTCAAATATCAGTTGCTTTCCTTCAAGTTAAACATTCATTTTATTTCCTTTCAAACAAATGTCAAGTTGGGTACTAATGGCTCAAGCCTGTAATTACAGAACTCCAGGAGGCTCAACTCCAGTTTCAAATCAGCCTGAAATACAGGGTGAGACCTTGTCTTAAAGGGGTAGGAGGGGGTGGGAGAAGGCTCAGCAGTTAAGAGCACTGGCTGTTCTTTCAGAGGACTGCGATTTGATTCCCAGCACCTACATGCAAGCTAACAACGGTCTGTAACTCCATGTCCAGGGAATCCAAAGCCCTTTTCTGGTGCTTTTCCCTTAAATAACCATCAACCTTCTCCATGAAGCAGAGCTTCAATTCCATTTCCTATTTCATGACACAGAATACTAAGTAGCATGTACTCAAGGGACACTATTTATTTATTTATTTATTTATTTATTTGGTTTTTTTAAGACAGGGTTTTCTGTGTAGCCTTGGCTGTCCTGGACTCTTTCTGTAGGCCAGGCTGGCCTCAAACTCACAGTGATCCACCTGCCTCTGCCTCCCGAGTGCTGGGATTAAAGGCGTGCACCACCACCGCCCAGCAACACAATTTAATTTTTAAAAAGTGATTTTTCAGTTGTTATATTGGAATGAGTGTGGAGGGGGGGAGATTTCCTCTGCAATCATCATCATCATCATCATCTGTAGATAGATAGATAGATCTTCATTGCCATTTTCAGGCATACATTGCCTAAAATCCTTGTAATCTGCAAAATCACCAGGCTAACGGCGTGCTAACGGCATACACTAATGCAACCTCTAAGCAGCTTCAGGATGGTGTCTAGTCATAAGACTGGCCAAGGCAAGGTCAAAAGCCTTTCAGTCTCACTCTTCCACCTTCAGGTAGGCAGTCAGAGTTTGATACCTGAGGCTCGTGGTGATGGAATGAGAGAGCGGACTCCTACAAGGCATGAGCAGTCTCCCCTCAAATTTCTTTCCCAAATGTCTAAGACTCTTTTTCTCCCCCAGGCAGAGTTAGTCATTTACTGCTCACTGTTCCATGCTTCAAAGCACTCTGTACATAGTTCTAGTGCATGAACTTTCATGTTCCGCGTTGTTCACATGCCACATCCAGAAAAGGGCAAGAACCAAGTTTAACTCACTTTATTCCCGAGAGTCCAGCCTGTCATCACTGCTAACATTCTCTATGGCAAACATGAACTTAGCAAATGCTGGCTGGCTATCTGAGTGAATGGATAAACCTTTGCCCTCAGAAAGAGATCAAAAGTTTAAGACTGATAGTGCTAGCCCTGGGAAGACTCTCAAAATGGCCAAGAACCAGAAATCTCAGAGATAAAGTTACATGGAAACTAAAGTGGAGATGGGGCAGGAAAGAGCAGATGAATGGACTAAATATAAATATGAAGACCAAAGATGGGAACAGATTTAGTGTTGAGAGGGGAAAGGTCCCCAGTGAAACACACACAAGTCTAGTCACCAAGGAGAAAGACACGGTCGCTGGGATGTGTACAACCTAGCCAATTGGAGAGATGCCCCTGTACTTGTTAGAGCACCATGTCCTCATGTCCAAGAAGAGACCCAGTTCTTCTCAGCAGGAGGCGGAAGTGCTGGAGAGCCCTTCTTCTGAACAAAACTGGGACTGGCTTCAGTTTTCCAAGCACCATGGACAGTAATGACCTCAGATTCAAAACCCTGACTTCTGAAGAAGCTTACTTATCTCCCAGCTTACTGTTCATCAAAAACAGAGCAATGGTGTACGCCTGTAATCCCAGCACCCAGGACACAGAAGTAGAGGAAGCACCACAAGTTCCAGGCCAGCCCAGTCCACATAGCAAGTTCCAGGCTAGCAAAGATATCAGAATGATGTTCTGTTGAGAGCCACCTGACATGAGTGCTAAGAACCAAACTGGAACCCTCTGCAAAAACAGTAAGTGTTTATATCTCCAAACCATCTTCTCAGCCTTGCTTATCTTAAGATAAACTTCAAAACTCTTGTTGTTTGTTTGTTTGTTTGTTTTTTCTGGTGCTAGAGAATTAACCCAGGGTATTGCATGTTAACCAAGAGCTCTATTATATAGCTACATACCCAGCCCTGTGTCTAGATTCTTTCACTTAGCATGCTTAAGATTAAATCACATTCCCATACCAGTGAGTAGCTTGTCCTAATTTTCAAATGACATTCTATTAAATGGATACACCACAATTTGCCTATCCACTCACAAGGTTTTTTCCAGCTACAAGGCTACTATGAACACTTGTATATATGCATTTAAATAACAGTATACTTGCATTTCCCTTGAGTAAGTATCTAGAAGTAGAAGTGCTAGGTTACATGAAAGGAGTATGTTTGACTTTTTTTTCTTTTTAAAAAAAATATTTTATTTTTGTAATATGTTTGACTTTTTAAGAAACTGTCAAATTTTTTCTAAAGTAGATTTATCAAGGAGAGGGTATGGTGGGTCATGCCTTTAATTCCAGCACTTGAGAGGTAGAGGCAGGTGGAACTTTGTTAGTTCAAGGCCAGTCTTGTCTACATAGAGACATCAGAGCTATATAGTGAGAGCCTGTCTCAAATACATACATATATGTATACACACACACTGAGAGAGACAGAGACAGAGACAGACAGAGGGGGTAAATCTAGCCAAGAACCAGAAGTTTCAGAGATAAAGTTACAGGGAAACTGAAGTGGAGATGGAGGGGAGGGAGGGAGGGAAGGAGGAAAGAGGCAGGTAGAGAGGGGGGAGGGAGGGAAGGAGAGAGGGAGGGAGGGAGGGAGGGAGGGAGGGAGGGAGGGAAGAGGCTGTGCATCACTTTCTACTTCTCCCAGGAACACATGGACTACTCAGTTGCTCCATGTACTTTTTGTACTTAGTGATGGAAACACTCAATTCAGGTTGAGAACTACAAAGAATTCTCCATCTGGGAAAGACTCCTCGTTCTTACTTAATTTGCAAACCCTAATTTATGCTGCCTTCCTCTGGTTAAACACTTTTTTCTTCAAAAATCTTCCCTGTCACACCCTCCCTCCCAGATTGCAGTAGGTTCACATAATATGTTTTCAAAGGTAACATAACTTTTCATTTACTTTTTCCAATTATAATCACTTTACTTCTCCACTAAATACTGAGTTCCACGGCAGCAGGAATATTGATGTCTTATTCTTGGCTGATTCCTGCCTTCAAGCCAGTACTTAGCATTTAGCAAAGTCTGTGTGAGTTTAAATAAACATTTGTCAAATGAACAAATGAATTCCCATAAGAAATTGTTCAATGAAAATATTCAATCAGAAATGAATAAATACAGTTACTTGCTCACAAAAATACTTAAGAAAGAGATGTTAAGGAGATGGCCGGAAAGTGCTGCTGCATAAGCCCGAGGACCTGAGTTCAGACCCCGAGCATCTACGTAAAGGCTGGCTGTGCTAGCATGTGCTAAACCCCGGAGCTCAGGGTCAGGTGGGTCCTGGTGGTTTACTGGCCAACCAGTTTAACTGAAAATGGGAATCCCCAGGTCAGAGAGGTAACTGAAGATGTCATCCTGATGTCAACCTCCACCTTTCTCACAAACCAGTATGGGAATACACACACGCGTGCGCACGCGCGTTTGCACTTCCCTGAACACAGAGCATTAATCACAAAAACACAAATAAGATATGGTAATGTAGAAGAAATTAGAGCCGCAGAAGATACTATAACTTGAAGTATGGATCAAAGATAGTGGGGACAGAATGGAGGATAAGCCAAACAACGACAGCCCATAAAAACTCAGCATAGCAACTGGTATATTAAAAGAGCACAAAGCTTTCTAGGTGCAGTGGTACACACTTATAATCTGAGCACTTGGGAGGCAGAGCCAAGAGGATCAGCACAAGTTAGCTGACCTGGTCTACACAGCAAGCCCCTGGCCAGCCCAATAGTCAACAAGACCTCATCTCCAAACAACAGCACTGCCAGGCAATATATGCTCACCAGCACAATACAGCCTTGACTGTGGCGGGCAGTCCCAACTTCTCTCTGATTGGATTTAAGGCCTGTTTGGAGGGTAGAGTGAGGTAGTGAGTGGACAGTTTATGTCTAGCACTGTAAGCCCGGCTATAACCCAAGTCTAGGGAGGTCAGTGGCTCAAGCTGGAAACTTATTGTTGATATTTAACTAAGTTGGCATAGCAGCAAACTGCCTTCTAACTATCTATGCTCATACCCATGGACAAAAGCTGTTCCCACGCTAAGTCGGAGAAGCCACTCCCTCTAATGAATGGCAGTGAATGCAGAGAATCATGGTTGCCCAAGATGCAAAGAATAAGCAATAGCTGTGGGCCCAACCCTAAACATTTATACAATCCCTTCTAATGCTCAGAGGACACTGTGGAAGAGAGACCAGAAAGTTTTTTAAACCAGAAAATAGGATGAAGGGCTACAAAATGCTATTCCCTGGAATTGGTACAACTCTTGTAATCACTAACTCATAACAACCGGGCCCACATAAGACCCAGCAAGTCAAGGAAGGGAGGGGACTCATGAGACACGACCCTTACCTCTGAACTATTGGTTATTGATTGATTCTAAGAAAAGGAGAACCACTGTCTTCAGTTGTATAGACACTACTGAGAGTAACAGGTGCTAATAGATAGCTCCAGGCTCACGGCTACAATGATTAATGTTGGTAAGTCACAAAACTAAACAGACAAGTGAAGGAGAGTCATGAGGACATGGGGGGTGGGATGTGGACAGGGGTTGTACATGGTTGGGGTGTGAGTGGTCAGTATGCAGTATGTCAGTCAAAATAGCGAAGCACCATGGTTATGCCACCTAGCCACCAAACTCCCTCTCCTGGACTATAAATGGAGGCCCCAAGCAAAACTGGAGCCCTTGAGTACTTTCCTACTCAGGGGACCTACTGCTTGCTGGCAGTGTATTCTGATCTGTATAACTGCTTTGTTTGTTTTGTTTTGTTTTTTGTTGTTTTGTTTTGTTTTTAACTGCTTTGTCTTTTAATACAATCTCCTCCTCCTTTGTAATCCGTGTATGTCTGTACGACAATGCTTTAGAAAAGGCACCAAGTACTTGGGAAGACCTAATCCAAACACTGATCCCCAATTTACTTTATGATAAAAGTCACTACATATGAATACTTAGTCCCTGGTATACTGTATAAGAAAGAGGAAAGAGGAACAAGAGAGAGAGAGAGAGAGAAAAAAAGATGCTTCTACAAAAGAACAAGAAACCTAATCCTTTGCTGACAGAGAACCATCTCTCCTTAAGGCTATTCCTTAGCCTCCACATTTATATTCTTCCTCTCCTTGGTTTTCTTCAAACTCTGCTCTCATAAGAAGCCTTCTTCAAAAAGAATATGGTTAGCCCTACAGGCAGTCCCTAAAAAGCAGGCCATGATCTCAGCACCGCGGGTCCCTTGTGCATTCTAATTGCCTCTGCCTACTCCTCACGGACTCTAACTACTTACAGGTAGCCAGCCCATTTTCCTGGCTTTTTGTCTCTGTATCCTTCCTGACTGAATTTAAAGTGTCTGCCCCCAGTTCAGTGTTTACACACTGAAATATCCATTTCAGCATTTCACTTAACACTTTTAAGCAACAATTTGCTGAAAACAGATTAGTCAAATACACTAAGAAACCATTTCTGGCTTCTAAGATCTCCTCTGTCCTTACCCTCCAAATTCCTGAAATACATTCTCAATTACAGAAGTGGCAAATGTGCATTTTTGAGTTCCAACTTTCATACACATTGACTACTACTCCGAAGTATTAATTTTTCTCTCTTCCTCCCCACCCTATTTGTTTCATTTATGTGTTTGTTTGCTTGAGACAGGGTCTTAGGTATCCTTAAACTCACTTTGTATCCCAAGATTGAACTCAATATGTATCTCATGCCAATTCTCTCTCAGGCCCCTAAGTATTGGAGTTACAAGCATCAGCTACTATTAGACAGGATTAATTTTATCTGAAAAATCAGTGAAGTCCTTTAAAAAGCAGTAAAACTATATCAGTGTTAGTTGTTCATTTGTCAGTTCTCTGTGTTCTGCTTTACAAGAGTAGCCTTTGATTTCTTTTTTAACTAGTGTTCCCCTATATCTAGTCAAGCACTAGGCAGCACAATTGCTGATGTAGGGATGACCTAAAGCTGTACACATTCTTTGAAGATTTGCTTTTCCCAGCTTTGGGCTATAACATCCCAAAGGTCTTTATATGCTAAAGCTGTCTATGCTAAGAAACAAGCCAGTCCCGGAGGAATTAAATCAACACACTTATTCAAAAACCACCCCAAGTTCTCTGACTTGGAGGCTGACCCAACATTCTTGTGCCCTAGCCAGCACTCGTCAGAGTCTGGGATAGCCAAAAACATAATTAGAGGCAACTCAAGACAGATTTCTACTGAGAAAAGTTTTATAAAAGTGTTAGAGACCTAAGAACTGGCCCAGATAAGGACTTTGAACAGTGCCTCCAAAAAAGAAGAAAAAGAGGAGGAGGAGGAGGAAAGAGGAGGAGGAAGGAGAAGAAGGAGAAGAAGAAGAAATGCTTAACCCATCAGTGTTCCAGCTAAGATTATACCCCTTCCAGGTTCAGAAATCATGCTGGTTCCGACAACGATCAAGTCTCAATTATAGAGCACCAAAAGCACAATGAGAAATGCCTTGAAGACATTAATACTGAGGAATCAAGCACACCATAGCATGGGGTAAAAAACCACTGTGGAGTCCATTTTCCATAACAACACGAAGATGGACTTCAATCTCCTAGATGTGCTGCTCACTAGCTGAGTAGAGAACATATTTCTAGACTCCCCAAGAGACCAGAACTAGGGAGAGATTAATTAATATTACTTTTCTATCCCACACAAACTTCTACTCAAACACTAAAAGGTAAATGGACCCTCAATCTCAGTCTCCTAGGAGAAGATAGCCAAGAACATCTGTTGAAAAGCCTTGCACTCAAGATGCAAATTCTAAGAAGCAGCTGCAGCTTAAAAGTGGCTTGCTTACCACGGCCTTTCTCAGCATGCTGCAGAACACCTAACAAGTGAGGACTACTCAGAATGAAGTCTGACTGAGCCTCCTTATAGACCTGCTCCAGAGCCCCACAAGTCAGACCTGATTTCTGAAGGTCAGTCCTCTCCAGCAAAGCACATCCTGACCAAGAGAGCTTGGTCGAGGCCTCAATGCCATAGATAACCACAACAACTTCCTCAATGATCTTTCTGTTTCAGTTTGTTTCAGACTCCTCTCTTATTAAGAAGTAACCATAATTTTTTCTGAAATTTAAATCTACTAGATTTTGTTCTGCAGAAAAAAAACCTTTGTAGAGAGACAGACAGACACGTACACGCACACACACACCCCACAGGAAACTTGAACAAGATCAGTAGAGTGTTATCAATGTCAATATCTTGGTGATAATTGTATTACAGTTTTTTCCAAATTGACACTATGGAGAGAAATTGCAACATATCCCAATGTCTCCATACTGCTTAAAACTGCATGTAAATGTATAATCATTTCAGTGAAAATCTTTTTTTCCTAAAGATTTGGTTTGATTTATGTGTCTATATTAGTGTAGACCATGTACATGCAGGTTCCCAAAGAGGCCAGACGTGAATGTCAGAATCCCTGGAACTAGAATCACAGGTGTCCTCTAGAAGAGCAAGTGCTCTTAACCCATGAGCTATCTCCCCAGCCTGGAAAATTTTATTTGTAAAACATATCTTCATTGATGAAATTCTCAAGTCCTACAATAGTTATTCAAAGAGTTTGATATAATAATAGGTATTGCATCTCAAATACGGCAGTGCATGCTTCTAATTGAAAATCTTCAAAAGCTGAGGTAGGTCTGCCACAAGTTTGAGGTCAGCGTAGGATAAAAAGCTAGTTCCCATCTCAAGACAAAACAGTCCACTAATTGCCTCGTGGACATTTTTCAAGGCTTCAAATGCTCAGTGCTAAGATTGGGACCCCTTGGTCTATATAATACAGCAAGGAGGTGAATATAAGGGTTACACTATTGCACTTCTCTCCTGCCACTCCCATACATCCTTCATTCCCACCACTCCAAATTACTTCCTGTTTCATAAACGAGCAAGGTTCACTTTTTGGCTTTAAACAGGTTTCTTCTGCCCACAAGATCACTGCCTCATTCCATGCCTGACAAATATCGACTCAAATAGCAACTCGGGCTTTTTCAAATTCCTGAAGCCCTCTACACTGAGCATTAAGATTTGGTTAGGAATTCTATGTTCATGCTCTTAAAGGCCTTATACTTCTCTCTATTATAATCTAGAACATTTATTTGAACTCTCTGTGTCTGTTTCTATCTGTAAAATAAGGAGAAAATACTATCTATTTTATAGGGTTGGAAGAATTCAACAAACTGATACATATAAAGTACTTCAACTAGAGTACAGCATATAGTGAGTATTTAGTTATTACCGTGTTCTTTGCTTTAATTGTCCATCTAACCACTAAAAGGTCTAGGGCAGTTGAAGGAGAATGGCCCCCATAGGCGCATATATTTGAGTGCTTGGTATCCAGTTGGTAGAGCTGTTCTAAAAGGATTAGGAGCTGTAGCCTTACTGGAGATGAGTCCCTGGAGGTGGGCTTCGGTGTAACAAAAGCACCTGCCAAGTTCTGTGTGTGTGTGTGTGTGTGTGTGTGTGTGTGTGTGTGTGTGTGTGTGTGT
>OU015752.1:118178232-118212587 GCA_907169655.1 Acomys percivali | reverse complement strand
TGTGTGTGTGTGTGTGTGTGTGTGTGTGTGTGTGTGTGTGTGTGTGTCCCCGTGTCCCTTCTTCTCCCTCCCACTTAATAAATCAGATGTAAGGCCTCAACTATTGCTATGGCACCATGCTTGTCTGTCACCATTCTCCCCACTACAGTGATCATGGACTCACTGGTGCTCTGAAACTGTAAGCAACCACCCAGTTAAGTACTTTCTTTTGTAAGTTGCCTTGGTCATGGTGTCCCTTCACAGCTATATAAATGTAACTAAGACTAATTCAAAGCAAGAACTGGATTTTAATCCATCTCTACTTAAGAACATAGTAAATGGCAAATGTTTTGGAAAAGAATTAAAGGAACGAAGACTGGAATAAGTAGAATGAATCTAAACCAAAGGTAGAAATGGGGGACAGAGAACTATTGCTAAGAACAGGAACTAGTATAGGTTGGAGCTAAAAATAAGATAAACATTTCTGGAAAACAAACACACACAAAAAAAAAACCTATTACAGATTGAGAATTTGGATACTTAAGAGAAATTGAGAATACTAATTTATATTGTCTAAACTGACTCAAGCCAAACCAGGCACGGAAGCTCACATTTATAATCCCACCAGCTGGGGAGTCAAAGGAAGAGGGGAGCTGTGAGTTTGAGGCTGGCCTGCACTACAAAGTGAGTTTCAGGCCAATCTCGGCTAAACTAGCTCAGGCCATAATTAATCATTGTGTAAGTCTCTTTAATTTGCCATACTAGCCCAAATAGTTGCTTAACCTTTTGGAGGAACTATTTTTTGTAGCTACAAAATGTGAAATTATTTTCTATTTAAGATTATGCAAGAAAACCACCTAGTTTGTCTTCTGTTTGTTTTTTCAGACAAGTCTCGCTATGTAGCTCTCACTAGCCTGGAACTCCTTATGTAGATCAGGCTGGCCTCAGGCTCAGAGATCTGCCTGCCAATTAGCTTGGGTTTTTTTTTTCCAATAATTATTTATTTTTATTTTAGAAATATTTTGCCTGAACGTATATATGCATACCATGTGTATGTCAGGTGTTTGTGGAAGTCAGAGAGTGTCAGAACACTGGAACCAGAGTTACATGTGGTTTTGAGTTGTCATGTGGATACTGAGAAACAAATCAGTCCTCTAGAGAAACAGAAACTACGTTAACCACTAAGGTTAGCAACCCCTTAGTTCTCCTCTTTTTAAAAAATATTTATTTATTTATTCATTTATTTTATGTATATGAATGCTCTATCTGCATGTGCACCTTGCCACTAGAAGAAGGCATCAGATCACAGATGGTTGGTTGTGAGCCACCACTGGTTGTTGGGAATTGAACTCAGGACCTCTGGAAGGGTAGACAGTGCTCTTAACCTCTGAGCCATCTCTCCAGCCCCCTAGGTTCTCCTTTTTCTTTTTCTTTTCTTTTCTTTTTTCCCCTCTGAGACAAGGTTTCTCTGTGTAGCCTTGGCTGTCCTGGACTCACTTTGTAGACCAGGCCGGCCTTGAACTCACAGCGATCCGCCTGCCTCTGCCTCCCGAGTGCTGGGATCAAAGGCGTGCATCACCACACCCAGCTCCCTAGGTTCTCCTCTTAAGACTCACTGTTTCTTAAAAAGTAAAGAAAGCTGAGAATGTATTTACGTGATAAAAAGACACAGGCCCTGGGTTAGCTCCCCAACACTGCAAATAGATACATATTTTTAAAGATAGGAGGCTGAGACATAAGAACAGTAAATTTTTTAAAGATTTTTTTCTTACTTTATGTGTATGAATGTTTGTATGTATGTATGTATGTATGTATGTATGTGCACCACATGAATATCTGGTGCCCACAGAGGCCTGAAGAGGAAGCCAAAGCCCTTGACACTTGAGTTACAAATGGTTGTGAAGCACCACATGGGTGCTGGTGTTAACCCTGGGTCCTCTTCAAGAGCATCCAGTGCTCTTAACTCTTCATCCTCAATTATTTTTTTTCTTGGCACTCTCATTCTACTTTACCTTAAAATTATTTGCTATTGAACAGGACTAAGAAATATGAGACCCCAATGTAGGGAGGAGGAAGTGGACATGAGCTACCATTCCCAGCAAAAAGCTATCTCCGACTGACAACCACGTGCAAAGGAGAAGTTAAGTTTTCTTCATTAGGGGCTCACTGGGTACACTTAAGGGCGGGCTCCACATCCAGCAGGAGAAGGCCAACACAAAATGAACTCAATGGTATTTTTGAAGGGTTTTTTGGTTTCATATTGCTTTGGGCATATTTTACCTGACATGTCCTTTGTGTATATATTATGGTTTCCAATTTTGATTTTTAGGGTATGGGGGGTTATGGGTTTTTTCTTTGTTTTCTTTAGTTCTAGTTTGTTGTATCTGCCTAGTTGTTTTCTAAAAAGAGAAAAAGAAGTCTTGGAGTTCGATGGGTGGGTAGATGAAAGTATCTGAGGAGAGTTGGGGATGGGGAAACCATGATCAGAATTTATTACATGAAAAAGATCTATTTCCAATTTTAAAACTTTAAAAATAGAATAAATGGAAAAAATACCAACCACAACTTTCCATCCACTCCTCTTCTCCATACAACTTATACACTCATACCCTAAGACTTGACTTTAAAAAAACGTTGCCCTTATACACAGGCTCATATCAAACAAACTTATCAAAGGATGGTTTTATCAACAGTGGAGTGCAAGACACAAGATAAGCTTTTTGAAGGTAGAGTTTAATAAAACTGTGTGGCTCTAGAACTTACTATAACATAGGTAGTAGGCTGACTAGATATCAATAATGAGGAATGAACAAACGAATTCACAGATGGGTTAATGATGGGTCCCCCCATACCCCTCCCCAATCATTTCTTTCTTGTTAGGATCTTAAGATCCCAATGGAGTTGAACCAAAGACCTCAGCCAAATTCTGTCTTCTGTACCAACTTAATATAAAATATTCACTCCTTAAAGGGTGTAAACCTAGCTTTTCCTTTCTTAGAATTCCTCTCCTTAATTGGTTTAAAGATTTGTATGCTGTGGATAAACTGACAGAGGAGAATGTTTCCCTGAGGATATGGCTTACAATAGCAGCCAAGGCTTTGCGTCTGATTAATTCAATGAATAACTGGAGATAGGACGGAAAGGAACGTGGGTATGCCTAAGTAGACAGGGTTCCATATGTGTGTGTGCTGGGAGAGGAGAGGTGTGGGATGAAGTGATAGTAAATGAGATGACAATCGTCAGAGACACGTGGAGCTCAACTTTCCCTCAGCATCACCTTTGGACCACGTTTTAGATTTCCTGTTTTGTGACCTAGCAGAAAGGATGGAAGCCAAAGCCTCTCCTGACACTGATGCCACCTAGAATAAGTAACTGCTTCCTTGTGGGGCTCATCCTCTTCATAAGTTAAGTGGAAAAAGGACTCTGCCTCACCTGGCTTGGACTCTAGTGAGGACAGCGGATGTCAGATGAGAGGGCTCGCAGAGTGGAGGGGACAGTGCTCTGAGAGGTGTTGGAGGAGGACTCTGGTTACTTCCCACCTTCTGTCATCAGGGTCCTGTCCCTAGAAGAATAAGCTACAGTAGCCTGGTCCTGGATGATCTGCTTCCTCTGACCATTCTGTTTTTTTTTTTTAGCTTCTATGCAGTCATTATCTAATATGGGTGAGCCAGAAACACCAATTGTCCCTGCAAGGCTTTTCATAGCCTTTGGCATCCCTAGCAGTGCCAATCAGAGTGACATATCATGTTTAGAAGTTAACATTATAGAGCAGTGGTTCTCAACTTGTGGGTCATGACCCCTTTGGGGGTTAAATGACTCTTTCATAGGGGTCATCTAAGACCATCAGAAAACACAGAGATTTACATTACAATTCCTAACAGTAGCAAAATTAGTTATGAAGTAGCAATGATTATAATTTTATGGTTGGGGATCACCACAACATGAGGAACTTTATTAAAGGGTTGCAGCATTAGGAAGGTTGAGAACCACTGCTATAGAGTAGAAGCTCTAGCCAGGTGTAATAACATCTGTATATAATATCAACACTAAGAAGGCAGAGACTGGAGATCAGAAGTTCAAGGCCAGCTTGGAACTACATAGTGAGTTCCAGGCCAGTAAGGATGCTGAGACCTTGTCCTCAATGCATAAAATACAAGGCACTCTCAAACATACAAGAGCAACAAACAAGTAAAATAAGAACAAGATTTATTCCAAAGTGTTATGGAAAACTGGAAATGTAGCTCAATTGACAGAGTGCTTGCCAAGCATGCTGGAATCTCTGGGTGGTGGCCCAGGTCTATAATCCCAGCACTAGGAGGCAGAGGCAAGAGGATCAGAAGTTCAAGATGATCCTGAGCTACATAGTGAGTATAAGACTTGCTGGCCTACATCAGATCCTATCTATGAAAAGTGTTATATATTATCGTAACAGAAAATTATTAAGTTAGGCATGGTGATATGCACCTGAAATCCCAGCATTCATGAAGTTGAGATAGGAAGTTCAGGAATTTCAAGACCTGTCTGGAATATGTAAGACCTTACCCAGGGCTGGAGAGATGGCTCAAAGGTTAAGAGCAGTGTATGCTCTTCCAGAGGTCCTGAGTTCAATCCCCAACAACCACATGGTGGCTCACAACCATCTATAATGAGATCTAGTGCCCTCTTCTGGCTTGTAGGCATGCATGCAGGCCGAGCACTGTATACATAATAAATAAATAAAATTTTTAAAGACCTTATCTAGCAGAAACAATAAGTAACAACTATTTTTGAGTTATATTTTTCTAATTAGACTCCTTTAGTTCAGGGATCACATCCATTACACCACTGTGTTTCTAAACAAACTTTTGGTATAAATTTCTTTCTTTCTTTCTTCCTTCCTTTCTTTCTTTCCTCTCTTTTTCAGTCTTTCGAAACAGGTTTTCTCTGTGTAATCTTGACTGTCCTAGAACTTGCTCTATAGACCAGGCTGGCATAGAGATTCACCTGCCTCTGCCTCCTAAGTGCTGGGGTTAAAGGCCACCACCACCTGGCTTGGTATAAATTTCTTGAATAAGAGTCTATGCATTTTTTAAAGGTTTTTCAAGATAAAGTTTCTCTGTGTAACAGCCCTAGACTTGCTTTGTAGACCAGGCTGGCCTTGAACTCACAGAGATCCACCTGTCTCTGCCTCCCGAGTGCTGGGATTAGAGGTGTGTGCCAAGACACTCCCCCCCCTCATATTTCCGTTTTTATTTTTATTATTTATTATTATTATTATTATTACTATTATTATTATTATTTCACATCTTCCTGATTGTAATCCCCTCTCTCTTATCCTCCCAATTCTACCCTCCCTCCCTTCCACACTATTCTCCTCCCCTAGACCTCGGACAGGTAGGGTCCTCCTCCCCATCTGACCACAGCCTATCAGGTCTCATCTGGATAGCCTGCATCCCCTTCCCCTGTGTAGCCAATGGACAGCTCATTCTCCACCTGGGGACAGGGGGTTGAGAGTTGGGGACTGCCTCTGACACGAACTCT
The DNA here is from genome assembly GCA_907169655.1 of Acomys percivali. NCBI lineage: Eukaryota > Metazoa > Chordata > Mammalia > Rodentia > Muridae > Acomys > Acomys percivali. Next base: position 118,207,088 of record OU015752.1, on the reverse strand, counting down.
GGTGCCCAAGATTTGATCACTGCCCCAGGGCGGAGAGGAGTCTATGCATTTTAATACTAAATTTGCCATATTCAGTTTAGGACCATGAGCAATAGATTTGGCTACATCTTGGCTTATCTGTAAAATGAAGTACTAATCTTGGCCTTGAGGGGCTATGTGAGAAATAAATGAATGATATGATAGGCAGTATGTTAACGTCACTCCTCTGCACAGCAGCCAGCTGTGTGACAGATGGACCCAGTCATCTACTAGTCACTGTGTTATAGACACAGTGGGCTGCTGAGCCCGGGGACGGTTGTGAGGTGATTTTTTTCTGAATGTTTAGCCTGTGACAGAGGAAGGAAACAGTGTACCGGGGTTGTCTTTAGCATCTCTGTCCTCCTGCCCGCCCGTTCCCCTTTCTACCATCTCTTCTTCTCTCTCCTATCTCGCTCTGTTTTCCTTTCATTGTTTCAACAGTTTCATGTAGACCAGGCTGGTTCCAAACTGGCTGTGTAGCTGCAGATGGCCTTGACTTCTGAATTCTTCTCCCTCTCCTCCCAAACACTGGGGTTACAGGCCCGCACCTCCAATGCCTGGCAAGGATTTAGCCTTTTCTATCTGCCTGCCTTGCTTGTTCTTGCTTGAATTATTTTTTACTTTTTTCTTTTTTTATTAATTAAACATTTTTTATTTTGTACATATACATTTATAGTATTACACATATATACAATAAACTACTATAGCAAGAACATCCATGACACAATCAGGAATTATATAAATGTTGCATTCTTAGTGTTTGGGCTACTTGTATTTAACAGTCTTGAAGAAAACATCTTTCCTATCTTGGTGTGTCTAAAATTCTGAATGTAAATCAATCTCCATCACATCTTGTCACTATCAATTTAATGCATCTATCTAGACCTAAAAACATCTTAACCGCTAAACAACTAAGCTTCATTGTAAAACTAAGATACCTGGTCTTCAACTTCATCAGAGACTTAGGAAGGAATAAACTTGATTACTTGAGTATGCCAGGAGTGCAGGTTAGTAGCTTTCCAAATGAGAAGATGACAGAGACAGTTTGCTACCTGAATAGTCACCCAAAATTTTCTATTATGTTGGAGCATCTTCTCCAGCCTTCTGGCCCAATATATCTGACATATTTGGACTCTGAGTTCCTAAAATAGCCACATTTGTTTGTTTGTTTCCTCTTACTTTTCCAAGTGTCTTAAGCAAGAGTGCTTCCATTTGACTCCTTTAGTCTGACTCTGTTTAGTACTTTGTTAGCTATTAACACATCCTGCTGTAACTCAGTTTCCTGACCTGTTGTACCTTTTCCAGGACTAAAGCAGCTTTTTTGGTGGTTGTTTCGGGTTAATTTTTCCCCCTCTGAGCAGTGGGAGTATCCTGAGCAGTGGGAGTATCCTGCTGTAAAGCGGCGGACTTGAGATCTAGAGCTGGCTCTGCCATTCTCGGAACACGTGCCCTTGATAAGATGCTTGCCCTCTCTGAGTCCTCGGTTTCTCATCTTTAAAATGAAGGATTTTAACCAAATCGGTGACTCCTAAGTTTCCTTAAATTCTGTGTTTGAGTTTAGGCAAATTATTTCCTTCTGGAGAACTCTTGGTTTTCTTATCAGTTAAACAAGTCCGTTGGCCTATGTAGAAGGCAAATCTAGTCTGAATATACTCTCATTCTTAGTGGTTCTTCCCCCACCCCTCACCCCTTTCTGGAGATTTCTGACAGTTAACAGCATGGACAGGAAACCCTTGAACACTTCTAACTTGGCAAAGTTTGTTCCTCCCTCTGAACCTCGTCCCAGCCCATTTCCTGTGTTTACAGCCTTCGGGTTTTGTACTTAGTGACAGGCCTGGCAGGTCATACCTCACTGCTGTTTCCACAACTCATTACAAGGTAGAACAGAATGGGTGCCAATTTAGGCGTCAGGAGGAAGGGTTTCAGTTTCAGCTGTGTGACCTCTCCTGTCACACTTCAGCTTCCTCATCTGAAAAGACAGAAAGTTTAACAAGTGCAGGGTTTGGGCCCTGATATTGGAAGCTAAGAGAATCTTTCTATCCTTTTCGAATAACCCTTTGCTTATCCTGTTTTTTCCATTCTCCATATGAAAAAGAATAAAGAAGGCTTCATTTTTATTTTGTACATTCAACAACGTAAAAGGACGAAAACAAGCCAAGCGTCCAGGTTGGTGGCTCATACCCATAAGCCCAGGCCTCAGGAAGCAGAGGTAGGTAGACTTCTTTGAGCTCCAGGCTCTATATAAGGAGCCTGGTCTATATAAGGAGTTCCAGGCTAATTAGGAAAATATACTGAGACTCTATTCAAATAAAAAAAAGAAAGAAGCAGCAGAAGGTTCTCCCATTACCAAGCAGCTTTGTAAGGCCCAGAGTGGTAGCAGGAGAAGACTTAAGGTGGGGAACTGTTGTCGCAGAATTGCCCTACAAATTAACTCTGTGACTGGCAACCGTGTACACAGCAGGAGACAATCATTCTTGTCAAGACCCTGAAGACAGGGCCTTTAATCCCAACACTTGCAGGTCAGAGACATGCAGATCTCAGTGATTTCAGACCAGCCTGGTCTACATACTGCATTCTAGGATAGCAAGGATTACATAAAGAGATCCTGCATCAAACTGAAAAGAGGAAAAGAAAAGGTCTCTGGAGATAGACCAATATCCCAGTTCCATCCCTGCTTCCAACATGTGTGCTCAGTAATTCAGGAGACTGGGTCTCAAGGAAAAGACATGGAGAAATACTCAACATCACTCCTGACTTTGTCTTCCTGTCTTCCTTTCCTCACTTTCACAATGTGTGTCCATGTCCATGTGTGTCTGTGTCCATCTGTGTGTGTGTGTGTGTGTGTGTGTGTGAGAGAGAGAGAGAGAGTGTGTGTGTGTGTGTGTGTGTGTGTGTGTGTGTGTGTGTGTGTTTGTGTACATACATTCTTCTACATTCTTGCAGAGGCCAAAGGAGAATCGCTGCCATCTTCCTCTAGTGTTCTCCACCTTATTTTTGAAGACAGGGTCTTTCACCAAACCTGACAGCGGCTATTTCCGCTAGGCTGCCTACTCAGGGAGCTCTCAGGACCCGCTTGTTTCTGTTCTTCTCCTTCGGTGCAGGGGGGATTGCAGACACATACTCACTCACGCATGCCCAGCTTTCACATGGATGCTAGGAATTTAAACTCAGGTCCTCTTGCTTCCTCAAAATGTGTTCTTACCCACTGAGTCGCCTCTTTAGCCCTTTCCATTCTCTCTTACAGCCAGTGACAGTGAACTTAATTCTGTTCTTGGAAGTTAAGTAAAATGATGCTCAAGTCTGGCTGTCCTGGGGTGTGAACAAATCATCTTGTTCACAGGACAGAATTTGGTTATGGCTAGAAAAACCCTTATCAAAGTACCTACACCTAGTCTCACAGTTATAACCTCATGAGAGGAGACTCACAAGGCCTGAAGTAGTTAAAGGTTTTCCCAGTAGTAATAGAATTTTCCCTGCATTTTGCAGAGCCGATAAGTCTTAAATATAAGGAACATTCAGAGATAGGCAGTCTTGCTCAAGAGTTCAGTCATTAGCTACAGCTCTACGCTACACTACACTAAAGACCACCAGAAGGGCTTTTTGTTTTTGTATTTGTTGTTGTTGTTGTTGTTTTGTTTTTCGAGACAGGGTTTCTCTGTGTAGCTTTGATTGTCCTAGACTCGCTTTGTAGACCAAGCTGGCCTTGAACTCACAGCGATCCACCTGCCTCTGCCTCCCAAGTGCGGGGATTAAAGGCATGTGCCACCACCGCCCGGCTCAGAAGGGCTTTTATATGCATTTAACTATGGATGCATGATTTCAAAACAGCTGTCATAGCTGGGTGCAATGGGGTATACCTGTAGTCTCAGCTGCACCACAAAGACTAGGCTGAGGAACTATTGAGGCCAGAGGTTTAAAACTATTTATGGACAATATCGTGAGACCTACTGCACACATATACCTGCAGGCTCTGTGTGCTAGGGAAGTACTCCACAATAACCCTTGGATTTGGGAGAAAGGATTTCTCTATGTAGTTTAGGCTAGTCTTGAATTCATGATGAACCCCAGGCTAGCCCTGAACTCTGAAACTTACTCCTAAATTATGGGATCACAAGCATAGGTCACTATGCTCGTCTAAAATTTATCTATTCTATTACTTTTTATTTGGATTTTTTTTTAAGATAGGATTTTATGTAGTCTAGGCTGTCTTCTAACGCTTGGTTTTTCTAAATCCATTTCTCATGTGCTAAAATCAAAGGTATGTGCCACCATAATGAATTTTGGCTTTTGTTTTTTTACAATATTTGGAATTTGAACCCAAGCCCTCAGGAATGCTACGTGAATATTCTACTGATAAGCTTCATCATCAGTCTTAAGACTTCACCTCTTAAAAAGGAAAAAAAAAAGGCAAGCAAAAGAAATCCTTCCCCGGACTGGAGAGACCCCTCAGTGGTTAATAGCTCCGCCTGCTCTTCCAGAGGTCCTGAGTTCAATTCCCAGCAACCACATGGTGGCTCACAACCATCTATAATGTAATCCGATACCCTCTTCTGCAGATAAAGCACTCATATGCAATAAATAAAATAAAATAAATCTTTAAAAAAAGAAAAAGAAAGAAAGAAAGAAAGAAAGAAAGAAAGAAAGAAAGAAAGAAAGAAAGAAAAAGAAATCCTTCCCCAAGCTAGGCGGTAGTGGTGCATGCCTTTAATCCCAGCACTCGGGGCAGAATCAGGAGGATCTCTATGAGTCTGTGGCCAGCCTGGTCTACAGAGCAAGTTCCAGGACAGCCAGGGCTACACAGAGAAACCCTGTCTTGAAAAAAAAAAAAAGGAAGGAAGGAAAAGAAAAGAAATCCTTGCCCAAAGACACTTCTTTTAAATATGATCCAAATTTCTATCTCCTTAGCTTCATTCCCACTGCATCTTGCATGTGCCTACTTGTTCTTGACTGGTTGGCCCAATGTAGGACCTGACTTTTGATTCACAGCTTGTCATTTTCTTTCTTCTCCCCACAAAGCACTCATCAGCCTTTCGGATGCAGGTCTTCCTTGAAAAGGGAGTGAGGTAAACAGATCTTCCAACAGTTTTCTACCAACCATGCATCAGTCACTATATCCATACCTTTTACATATGATCTGACTTAATTGTCTCAGCCTTATGGTATCACTATTATTGTCGCTATTTTCACAAAGAAAAAAAGCAAGGGGCAATAAAATGGCTCCTCAGGTAAAAAGTGGCTGGTCTAAACGCCTAATAACCTGCACTCAATCCCTAAGAACCCGCATTATACCCATAGATCAATGCATCTCTCAACCTGGATCTGAGAAGCTTCTATTTGCAGTAGATAGTGATCAACACAAAGACCCACAAGGGGCCAAGGTTAATGAGAGAATAAGAGACTTCAGAATGGTCCGCCCTTAATGGAATATGTGGACCATACCCCTCCTACAAAGCCTTAGGGAATCATTGCAGAAGAGGAGTAAGAAGAATGTAAGAGCCAGAGGCAATGGGTGACAACAAGAAAACAGTATCTTCTGGACGCAGCTGCTCATATGAACTCACAGCAGCTGTGACAGCATGAACCAAACCTGTGCCAGCCCAAGCCATACCACATCTCAGCATGGAGATGGGAGTTGGACAATCTTACTCCTATTCATGGACCCACAACAACTAGGAAAGGGGCAAACAGTTTTCTCTAAGAGTGTAGCCCTTGGTAAGTCAACCCTGCCCAACTGGAAGACCACACATCCAAGAATATTTAGTCTTAGTCTTGAAGGTTTTTTTTAAAGGTCACAAAATTGGGTGGGTAGAAAATGGTGCTGAGTCTGTGAAGAGTTGGTAGAGAGGGGGTAAATATGATCAAAATATATTATACAAAACCCTCAAAGAACTAATAAAATTTGAGGGGAAAAGTTGGATGGTGTGTCAAACGTCTGCAATTCCAGCACTCCTGAAAGTGGGGATAGGCAGCAAACAAGAGAATTGCTCAGAAGCCAGCAGGCCATCCTGGAGTACAGCACAGTAGAAACAACAGAAGAAAACCTGCCTCCGTAAGATGGAAGGAGAGAACTGAGCTATTCTCTGGCTTTCAGAAATGTGCCTACCTACGCACACATGTATACATGCAATAATAATGAATGAAATTTTTTAAAGGATTATTTGTTTTGCCAGGCATGGTTGGTGGGGCACATCTGTGGATCACTGTGAGTTCAAGTCTACAAAGCAAGTCCAGACAGCCAAGGATAACACAGAGAGACCCTGTCTCGAAAAAAAAAAATTATTTGTTTTATTTCATGTGCATTGGTGGTTTTGCCTGTATGTATATCTATGTGAAGGTGTAAGTTACAGACAGTTTTAAGCTACCATGTGGGTGCTGGGAATTGAACCTGGGTCCTCTAGAAGAGCAGCCAGTGCTCTTAACAGCTGGGCAAACACTACATAGAGACACTGCCAATTAAAAATTAAATTTTTAATTAAAAAATAAAAGACACATGATTATTTTATAGTGTTAGCTCACCAATGGCACACAATACTAAAGCCAATGCTTGTTCCACTATACCTTCTAAGTCCCATTATCTATTCTACATATGTAAATACCTATATGTGCATAATTTAAATTTTCAGTTATTAAAAATTGCCTCAAACTCATTTACCATTTATGTGTATGTCCAATCTCTGCCACCTGAATTCTGATCGCCTCTACCATCACTTCAAAGGTTTTTCCTAAAGCACTTAACAGTAACTACAGAGATGGATCAACCTCAGATCGATGGGTCTGGGCTCACCAAGAAGAAAAAAGTACTTTGTTCTAGGTAAAGCTGCTAGTAGTTGTGTCTTAACTATAGATAACGATTAATTTATTTATTTTGGGGCTAAGGAAAAGAGCCTCTTAATGGAGAAAATCACAACGTGAAATCTATGAGTCACCCTTGTCAACAACGATATGAAGATTCCAGAAAACAAGTAACAAAAAGAGGAATCTCAGTAGGTGGAGTGCTTTTCCCTGCCCACTCAGGGAGATGATAGTCTCCAAAAGTACACACAGCTTCAGCTACAGAATGAGGGAATCCCAAAGAAAGACGAACAAAGACCAGCTAATTGAAACCGCAATTCAAAGAAAGGATCCAGAGGGCTTGGCATAATATGGCCAAAGAAACACAGCATCTAGGTTCTGGTTCTGTGTCATTCATTTATTCAATAAATATTGAGATCACTGGTGATACTAATCAATCTAATATGTAATTTGAATACTTAAGTTATTTAACATATCTGAGTGTGATAGTTTCTTCATCTTCAATATGGCCTTATTAAGCACTTTCTAGCCCAACTTTACACAGAGGAATAAAGCAGGAAAGATATACTAGTGTAACAGACAACAAGGTATAGTGACAGGAAAAACGTGTAGAAATCCAGACCAGTGTCTGCCTTTGAGTTAGTCTCCTGCCGACTGAGACCCTGTGTCTCCATCTGTAGGATGAAGACAATCTCATAGTTATTCCCTGACAATGTTAGAAAAGCGAGTGTTAACAGTGGGCAGTGCGAACTCGGCTCTAATGCCAGCACTCTGGGGAGGAGAGGCGGGAAGGCTCCAAGTTCCAAGCAAGCCTAGGCGAGAGACCTTGTTTCAAAAACAAAACAATCAGCAGCAACAACAAAGGAGTCAGACTGTTTGTTTCAGACTCTCGGCCTATGAGAAATCTCAGCGCTGACAGGTGGGAGAGCGCCCCTCCTTGCAGCAGCAATGCTCTGGAGGAGTTCCCAGCCAACTATTACAGGGAATTTGTTCCTTTCCATTTTCTCACCTTGCACAGCCCCCAAGGGCCAAACCTGTGAACCAAAAGGTCCAGCTGCCAAGACAGGCTCATTCCTGGCATTTCCTCCCAACACATTCCCTGGGTCAGGCCCAAGAGCTTAGAAGAACAGCACAGGGTGAAGGGCAGGTGAGCAAAGAAGGCAGAAATGACACCTGCTCTCCCTGGACATCAGCAACTACAAGGTGTGTGGAAGAGCTGTGGGCCACGGTGATAGACACCACAATGAACTACAGAAGAGAATCTTCTCAGCTTATGGGAAGTGCGTAAGATAATATATACAACAGTCTATTTCTTGTTTGGACATCAGTACACTGATGTATGGTGATTTTACTTATTCAAACCAATGATTGTCTCCATCAGACCCTTAGCTTGCTCAAAATTCAGCTTCTTGCTCTTAAGGTATTCAAGATGGGTGGGCACGGTATGCACATGTAACCTCAAACTGGTTGTCAACTACATCTGGAAGCAACTGAAACCCAAGCAGCTGGCCATACCAGTGAGAGTTTTTGTTTTTGTTTTTAAATTGGATCATGTGGATTTAAATCTGGGCTACACCTTCTTATGGAAGAAAGAAGCTTTGGCTTTTTGTCTGCTTCTCTCCCTCTGCCACCGCCCCCCCCCCTCCTCCATCAGTTTTGTTCTTCTAGAGAATTCTAATACACCAGAATTTAGGAGAGTGAGAGAAAGGACTCCAAGTGAGAGGCCATCTTGAGCTACATAGAGACACTGGCAATTAAAAATTAAAAGATGTACAAGATGTAAGGAGGAAGGTACACAACTACAAAAATAATCACAGTAAACCTGATATGAAGGCACAAAAGTGAATGTAACTGCCTCTATTAAAAAAAGTAGGTCAAAGGTAGTAACACTAAAAAGGTTAAGAACACACAGAGAAGGCGGGGAGTGAAAGATATCCCTGAAGTAGGGGGAGAAAGTACTGAGACTCAAGATATCAGGAGTCCCATGGGCTAGAACGTTGGCTCAGTGGTTAAGAGCATAGTTGCTGTGTAACTTTGAGGACCTGAATTCAGATATCAGCACTTGTGTGAAAAGACAGGAGTATCTCACACAAGCCTGTGACCCCAGCACTACAAGGGCAGAAACAGAAGGATTACTGGGGCTTATTGGCTGCCAGGAGCTCTACATTTAGGGAGAGACTTTGCCTGAAAGAAATAAGGAGACAGTAAGAGAGGAAAGCACTCTATACCTGCTATGCTTGGAGAACAAGCAGCCTAGTAGAGTTAGTACAAAACATGTTAAGTGTAGCAGCTCTGTCTTATTTAGGATCCTACTTCTCAAATGAGACTGCAAACCCTTAAAGAAAAGAAAGAAGAAATGAAATGCTGAAAGGCAGCAAAGGGGCAAGTAACACAATCTGCCTCCTTTCCTATCTTCCTTTGACCTTGCCTTACTTACACAGTTGTCTCTCACAGCCCTAACAACTCTGGGAAAGAAAAATTATGCCCTATTATGTCAGTAGATTTCAGAACAGGCCAGTTCTCTACTAAAAAGGAAAGAAGGACTTTAAGTCCTTAAGAGAGAGTGATTAAGTGCTAATTTACAAAGCCAACCAACCAGATTATAAAAGCTAAAAGAATCTCTTCCTACCACCAAAGCTCAGTTCCAATGCCTTCTTTACTCAAACTCGCTTTTGCTCAGTCATTCCCAGGATCCATCCTCCAAGAACAAAGTGAAAGATGGAGTAAGAAAGATGATCTAAGCCAGGTGTGGTGGCACACACCTTTAATCCCAGCACTCGGGTGGCAGAGGCAGGGGGATCTCTGTGAGTTCAAGGCCAGCCTGGTCTACAAAGAGAGCCCAGGACAGCCAAGGCTACAGGCTACACAGAGAAACTCTGTCTGAAAAAAACAAACAAACAAACAAACAAAAAAGATGGTCAAATCCAGAGCTAACATTCTTTAAAACAGTTATCATTGCCTCATTTTGATCACAAAAATAAATTTATGGGACTAGAGAGATGTCTCAGAAGTTAGGAGCAAAGGCTGCTCTTCTAGAGGACCTGGGTTCAATCCCCAGCACCCACCTGGCAGCTCACAACACTCTGTAACTCCAGTTCCAGGGGATCTGAAACCCTCTTCTAACTTCTTCAGGCACCAGGCACATATATGATACACATACATACATGCAAGCAGGCAAAACATTTAAACACATAAAACTTTTAAAAATAATTTAAAATAAATAAACAGGACACATTCCTGAGCATGAACCATACTGAGAATTCTTGGATTAGTCACACAGAGAAGCCAGGTAGACTAAATCAAGGTAGACAGAGCCAAAGAAGCCATGGGAAGTCAATGACACACGAGAACTGCATTCTGTCACTGTACTATGAACCAGCTGAGAGTGAGCTCCGAGCTCTGAGCTCAAACTACTGATAGCTGACTTAGTTCACTGAACTTCACCTCCTTTCTTGTAAATGAGAACGCCTCAGAAGTACCTTAGAATACTACTATTGAACAAGTAACACAAGCCACTTGGTGTGATGGTGCACGCCTTTAATTCTAGTACTTAGGAGACATAGGCAGGAAGATGTGAGCGCCAGGAAAGCCTGGTCTACACAATGAGTTCCAGGACAGGCAAGGCCACACAGAGAAACCCTGTCTCAAAAAAACAAAACAACACCAACAAAAAATCTATCTAGGGGCTATAGACATGGCTCAATGGTTAAAAGCACTGGCTGCTCTTCCAAAGGATCCAGGTTCAATTCCCAGCACCCACACAGCAGCTCACAACTGTCTGTAACTCCAGTTCTAGAAGATCTGATACCCTCTCATACACACATAAGCAGGCAGAACACCAATGTACATAAAATAAAAATAAATAATTAAGAAATTTTAAAAAAAGAATTCTATCTATAAGCACATAAGCACAACTCAGAACTCAGAAAAAAAAGAGACTTAAAGGAGCCAGGGATGCAGCTCCGTTGGTAAAGTGCTTATCTAGCCGCTACACATCCCTGGGCTTGATACCCAGCACCACATAAAACCCAGCAGAGCTGGGAAGCTGGCTCAGATGGTGAAGTGCTTGCCATGTAAATATAAGGGCTGGCGTTCAATCCCCCAAAACCTACATTAAAAGACTAGGTATACCACGTGCCGTCAGCATGGCAAAAGAGACCCCAACAAGGCGAGGGACACAATGTCCTCGTATGCCTTCCTCGTGCAGACCTCCGGGAGAAGCACAGAAGAAGAACCACCCCTACTCCTCCGCCAACTTCTCCGAGTTCTTAAAGAAATGCCCCGAGAGATGGAAGACCATGTCTGCAAAGGAAAAATCTAAGTTTGAAGATATGGCCAAGAATGACAAAGCTCGATATGACAGGGAGATGAAGAATTACGTTCCTCCCACAGGGGATAAGAAAGGGAAGAAAAAAGATCCTACTGCTCCAAAAAGACCACCGTCTGCCTTCTTCCTGTTTGGCTCTGAGTATCGCCCAAAGATCCAAAGTGAACCCCTGGGCCTGTCTGTTGGAGACACTGCAAAGAAACTGGGTGAGATGTGGTCTCCACAATCTGCCAAAGATAAACAACCCTATGAGCGGAAAGCAGCTAAACTAAAGGAGAAGTAGGAAAAGGACACTGCTGCACACCGCGCCAAGGGCAGATGTGAGGACATCCTCCTGGGACTCTAGGTAAGAGAAATATAGGAGATGGGGAAACAGAAAGATCCAGAGGTCCTAGAAACCTACAAGAAGAACATCGTGACAGATGGCTCGTGGCCTAGGGAGGTCTGCTCAAACTACTGCACTAACCAAGGACAATACAAGTAGTAAACACCTAACCCCTACTCTGATCTAGCCAATGGAGAGCAGGGACTGACTCTGACATGAACTCTGGTGCCCCATATTTGACGACCTCCCTTTGGAGGGGAGCCCTGGTGGCACTCAAAGAAAGACTAGGCAGACTACCAAGATAAGACTTGTTAGCCTGCAACCATAAAGTGAGGGAGGAGATCCCCCTCGGACATGGACCTAAGGGAGGGCAATAGGGTGGAGGTGGGAGGGTAGGAGGAACGGAAGGATACGAGTGATGGGAGAACAATTGAGTTGTAATCTGAATAAATTAATAAAAAACAAACAAACAAATAAATAAATAAAGTGAAGCAGGAAAGAAAGGGCCTAGTAGGCCACCAGGCTCAAAAAAGAAAAATGAGCCAGAGAGGAGGAAGAAGAAGAGGAGGAGGAGGAAGAGGAAGAAGAGGCAGAATAAAATGACTGTCCTAAAATATGAGGAGTATATGTGCTCAGGCAACTGTTTTGCTAAGAACAGCTCAACATTAGCTTCAGTATAAAAGCTATACAGATTTTTGTACAGCTGATGAGATTCTTAGTATGAAAAATACTTTTTTAAAAAAGGAGTTTGTAAGCTGGGAGGTGGTGGTGCACGCCTTTAATCCCAGCACTTGAAAGGCAGAGGCAGGTGACCTCTGTGAGTTTGGGGTCAGCCTGGTCTACAAAATGAGTCCAGAACAGCCAAGGCTACACAGGAAATCCTGTCTCAAAAATCCAAAAAATAATTAATTAAAAAAATAAATCTTAAAGAGAAATACAATGGTGAGGACTAGAAGTCTGGCTCAGTAGTAGAGCTTATGTAGCATATTCAAGAACCCAAGCAAAACACTAACATTTTAAAACCAAACTTAAAAACAGGCAACAGCAAACTATACTCAGGAAGAGTGACCTCAATTACAACAATCTGTGTGAAAGCACACCCAAGACTTGTCCTCTTAGAATTAGGTGACACTATCCTTATGGCTTTAGGCAGATGTCACATTATTTGCTAAAGCAAAATAATTATCCTCCCTTTTGAAAACAAGGAGCCAGCTCTAATGTCTTAAGTACAGTGCCTGGCTTCTACTGAGACAGCTGACTAAGCCTGTGGCTCACAGGTACTAACCTTATCATCCCTAGAACACACCCTTAGGAGTCTCTCCTCAACAGTCTCTCACTAGACTCTGCATCCCCCCACTCAGCCCTACCCTACCTCTCTCTCTCCCTCCCCCCTCCCCCCAACTATCCATCCCCCTCAATCTCTCTATATATAGATATCTAGAGACATTTCAAAATCTTTAAGTTCTGGGTTTACTGTTTTTTTTTCTTTGTCATTGCAAACCTTTAATCCCAGGGAGGCAGAGGCAGGCAGATCTCTGTGAGTTTGAGGCCAGCCTGTTCTACAAAGTGAGTCCAGGACAGCTAGTGCTACAACATGAACTCAATTTAACCAAGTTCCTCACTATTAGAAGGATCACCTTCCCTCCAGTTTCCAATACTTTTCTGATTTTTAAGGCCTCGTCAGAATCATCTTTACCAACCACATTTCCACCGGCATCCTGTTGAGAACTGTTTCAATTTCAATATCCTCTAAGACTGAGACTTTCTCTTCAGCTTTTTCTCCTTAAACTCTCATCAGGATAAGCTTTAAATGTCTAGTAATGAAAATAAAGGTTTTTCTGGTATATGCCTCTAAATTATCCCAGGCTTTCTTCACTGACTCAGTTACAAAGTCACTTTCACGTTTTTAGGTATTTGTTACTTCCTTGTTGGTTACAATTTGTCCTATTCATATTTACATTGCAGTAATAAAAATATCACAAAATCCATGTATTAAAAAAATGAATATTTACTTCTCATAGTTCTAGAAACCAGAAGTCCAAAATCAAGGAACTGGCATGTTTGGTCCCCAGTGGGGGTCTACTTCCAGGTTAGGGATGACTGTCTTCACTGCACTCTCCCTCCGTGTGGTCTCGTTTATAAAGGCAATAACCACGTTCATAAGGGATCAATCCTCACAACCTAACCATCTATCAAAGGCCCCACCTCTTACCCCACCACACTTGAGATTCAAGACATTATTTTGGAGCAAAGGCAAGACCATAAACACCTCTAGCAGAATCCTCACACTCAAGGATCCGGTGGCTATGAACCCAGGGATAAGAACAAATGCTGCAAGTTTCAGCTGAGACCCACGTCCTCTGTGGTTGACAGGTGGGGCAAACACTCAAGGGAAAGTAGTTTCTCTAAAGGTGTTAAGTCCTGTCACATGGGACCCAGAAATCTGAGCCCAAGATCTAGGGTGACCTTAGCACCACAGCTACCAAGAAATGACATCATTACTCCTGACAGAGTTTCTCCAGGATGGGTAGGGAACCACATCAGATTGTTTTTATGCACCTCAAATCTGATATAAAGCAGCTGTGAATGGATGCTGACTATGTAAGCTGAACTGGACATGTCTAGTCCTCGAGACCCCTCCCCCCTCCTTTTTTTCTTTTTCGAGACAGGGTTTCTCTGTGTAGCCTTGGCTGTCCTGGACTCGCTTTGTAGACCAGGCTGGCCTCAAACTCACAGTGAGCCACCTGCCTTTGCCTCCCAAGTGCTGGGACTAAAGGCATGTGCCACCACGCCCACTCACCACCCCCCCAGCAAATTATCCTTCTTAATCCATTTGCATAGATAATTCTTACCAAGTTTTCAGTGCCACCTCCTCAGGTGTGCCACCCTAACAACATTAAATTTCCTGTTCTGTGTATCTTCTCATCACATTCCTTATCTCCACAGGATAACATTCAGACTTTTGTGATTGTTTTATTATCTGGCTTCCTTACAACAAACTCTAGGAGAGCAGGAACCACATCTGTTTATCATATTTATCATGTTGACTGCCAAGACCTAAGACAGTAGTGGGCACAGGAGGAGTATCCAATATATTAAATGAATAAATGGGTGAATGAATGAGCAAGCTCCAATCAGAAATGATTCTGGGATAAGTGAAATTGAAGACTGCCAAGTGAGTTATAGCTAGCAATAGCTCATTTGCCAACAATCTTAAGAGCCTATAAATGCACATGCATGAAAGATAACAGTAGATTTAGTGGACAGGGACAGTTTGACAGGGAGGAGAAATAAAATAGGTTTTATGAAACAAGTACTCACCTCTGACTGTCATATATGACAGAGTAAGAAATATGATTGGCTTGTTCATTTGCATATCTACCTACTTCTTTATTCTTGTATGTATTAATTTAGAGAAGGCCTCATGGAGCTATGGACTCCATATATAGCTGAGAATGACCTTGAACTTCTGATCCTCCTACAGTGCTGAGATTGCAGGTGCATGGCACTATGCCCTGTTTACCCAGTGGTAGGGATCAAACCCAGGATTTCATGCATCCTAGGTAAGCATGGGTGAGCTACATCTCCAGCCCAGAATATAATTTATTAACCTACAAGACAGCATACTGTTTAACTTGGATTCCTTAAGGTCTTATACACCTACTATAGGTATCATCATCCTGTTACACCCTTTCAATGGGCAACTTTAATTTATTTCACCTTCTTGAGCTACATTAATAATTCAATACAATAATATAAGTGTCCCCAAGAATATATGCCCAAATGATACTATCCCAATTTTACTACAGAAAGTTATAACCATAGAAACTATGTTAATTTAGGAAGAATAAAATCAACAGATCTGGATAAAAGTCTTGATGGCTATACGACTTTAGGTTATCTAGTCAATTTTTTTGTTAATTTAAGTAATTTCTGAAAGTTGAAATAGCCTTTCTCAAAAGGTTGTAGGAAAGGCTGTGGTAACACATGCAAAGCACCTAAAAAAGCATGTTACTTGTAAGTGAGGACCCAACACATCTACTTTAAAGGGAAAAAAATCATTCCTAGAGCACAAGGGTATGAATTCCCCCTAAATGCTAAGCACTTTCACTTGACCAAAAGCAGTGCAGAGACCCAAGAGGCCAGAGCCTACTCACATAGACTTGAGGCCACACTGCCTTCTAGAAGAGGATGGGCAGGCTGCCCTGTTTCCACTCCCCATCCAGCTGCCTGCGCACTTCAGAAATTACAAGCAGGGGCAGGGTGAGGGCCTGAGGCTCTCCCAGAACTTTAGATCTATTATTAGCCTGGTTGGTCACCTATCCTGACCGGCGTAGGACTATTATCTGCAAATCTGATAACCTATAGCTCAAGAAAAGCAAGTAAGGCTTGGGGTTTCAGGACAGAAGGGCAGACCAGTGTCCACCTGAATAATGAAATGTGGAAGGAACAAATCAAAGTAACCAGAGGTTTAAAAAAAGTATCCAGAGGTGTTGCTCCTCCCAACCGTTGAGGGAGAAAACAAAAGAATAAATCCTGTACTCTTCAGAACCACGCTAGCTTTAAGATACAGTTGGCCTTAACCGTTTATATGGTTTACTTTGCCACTACAGATCACTTCAGGAGCTAAGGAGACAGCTCCATCCGTAGAATGCCTGCAGCACAAGCATGAGAAGCTGAGCTCACATCCTTAAGACCTACAAAAAAGCCACTCGTATTACTTAATGCCTGTAATCCCCAGACTGGAGAAGCAGTGACGAAGATCCAGGAGCTCAGTGGTCAGCTAATCCTGCTTGACGGGCAACCTCCAGGTCTAGCAATAGTCTCTATCTAAAATAAACACACAAACAAACAAGGAAATAAGGTGAATATAGGCTGGAAACACGGCTCAGTGGTTAAGAGTAGCTATCACTCTTGCATATAAGACCTAAATTAAGCTCATAACTGTTTGAAACTCCAGCTCCAAGGGCATTCTACAACTCTGCCCTTAGCAGGCACTTGAGTGCATATCAGACACAAACATATACACATAATTAAAAATAGTAAAAATAATTTTAAAAAATGATTTATTTTTATTTTATGTACATTGGTGTTTTGTCTGCATATGTCTGTGTGAGGGTATCAGACTTCTTAGAACTGGAGTTATAGATAGCGAGCTGTCTTGTAGGTGCTGGGAATTGAACCTAGGTCTTCTGGGAGAGAGCAGCCAGTGCTCTTAACCACTCAGCTATCTCTCCAGCTCAGTAAAAATAAACTTTAAAAAAGTAAGGTGAGGAGAAAAAAGGCATGCAAGGTCAAAATCTGGCCCTTGCATGGACACAGACACACACACAAAGAAATAACTTTAGGCACCCATTCTATTCATTTTTAAAGAATCGAGATCCTGGATAATTCACTGTTCTCTGGCTTCTTTTCACATCTGGAACTAAAGAAGCCAGGCCAAATGATCTCTACATTTCAATTGAGTTGTTCATAGGCTTTCATCTCAAAATCTCAATCTTAAGAGAAGTCAAAGTCTAAAACATCGTGTTTTAGATACTATGAGACAAAAATGTCAGGCAGAACGCCCTCTGCCATCTTCTAAATCCACCTCCAGGAAGATGTGAGGAACAGACTGGTGATCTACACCTGTAACTTTCAGTATTCAGAGGGCTGTGATGGTAAGGTCAGGGGTTTCAGGTGGGCATAGGCCTCACAGTGAAACCCTGCCCCTAAAAGAGAGAGAGAAGAGAGGGAGGAAAGCAGGCAATAAACTAAGAACACATCATCTCACCCTCTCCAAATCCCAAGTACTCCAGCCTCAGAATACTATTATCTCTTAGCATTCAGCAAAAGGCTTGGAAATGCAAGCAAGTGGTTTCATGGGTGCTAACTGCAAGTTCTCATGTAGCTCTTTTTTTTTTTTTTTTTTTTTTAAGTTTTTCAAGACAGGGTTTCTCTGTGCAGCCTTGGCTGTCCTAGCTGTCTCCAACTCACAGAGATCCGCCTGCCTCTGCCTCCCGAGTACTGGGGATTACAAGCATGTGCCACTGCATTCAGTTCAGATAGCTCCTTAAAGAAGTCTGACTGCCTTAAGATGGAAACAGACAGGAGGTGGGGGAAAAGTACCTGCCTCCTGCTGTTCCCAATCTCAGGACGACTAACAGGAAAAACAAAGCAAGACATCCATCCACAGGAAATTCTCCAAGAATTATAAAGTCATGTGATAGCCAATAAGAAATTTGAATATAGTTTTGTGAGCATGTATATGCACACACACGTGCGCGCACACACACATATACACACATGCAACTTTGTGTGGGTGTAAAGTGTTGTCTGTACTCCACCAACAAGCCCCAAGGAAGAATCAAGAGTGACAACTTCTAAAGAGTAAGGAATAGACTGTCTTAACACAGAAATGAGAAATTCAGATTCTTGTTAGCCCTTTGAGAGTCTGTGAAAAAGTGTTCCCCTATATACATACACAGTCATTCATCTCAGAAGTAAACTAAAATATCCAGAGTATATAAATAAGCCAAGTGAGTTTTAAAAGAAATAGCTCCTGAGACATTAAAATTTGATTGTTAAATTAATTATGTCTGTATTAACATATCTAATGATATACAGTGTACACTGGGGAGATTGGTTAATATAAAGCTGACAAAAAGCAAAATCAGACATATATTAATAATACCCATGATCTATTCATTCTACAAATATTTGCTGCGTATTTACTATAGGCTGGGCATAACTGTAAGACCCAGAAATACAGGGCTCCAAATAAAAGTCTTGGCGATATGGAGCTGGATGGTGATGCATGTCTGTAACCCCAGCTCTCAGGAGGCTGAGGCAGAATGATGGTTCAAGAGCATACTGAGTTTCAAGTAAACAGAGCTACTAAGACTGTCTTAAAGGGGTCAAAAGCAGAGGCAGGCAGATCTCTGAGTTTGAGGCCACCCTGGTCTACAAAGTGAGTCCAGGCCAGCCAAGGCTACATGGAGAAAGCCTGTCTTGAAAAACCAAAAAAGAGGCGATAGGCAACAAAGTTCAAATATTCTAGTTGCCTTCCCAAGACCATTCCATTCTTCTTTGAGACAAACGCATCAGGATGTTGTACAGGAAGGTTCTTACATGAACAACTTGGCTTGCAAGTTCTGCATCCAAACTGATTCTAGAAAGACTAGTATAAGCAAAACAAATAAATACTTTTCAAAAGGGTTACTCAGACTCACCCAGGGAAGTGGAAAACCAAGGATAGATGCCAAGAACAACGCCTAAAACCAGGTAAAACTAGTCTGATCAGACACCTGTGTTTGTAGTACCAGCCTCCACTATCCTTAGCCAGCAGAACATCATTACCTTTGCCTCTGCTCCTCCAATAAGACTTCCTAATACAGCCCGGGGGGTTGGGGGGTGGATGTGGTTTTGGTCTCATGCAGCCCAGGCTGGCCTGAAGCTCACAGTCCTTTTGCCATAGCCTCCCTAACATAATGACAATCACATTCACCACGATGCTTGACTATTGAAAACTAAGTCTTATCTTGTAGCTTTTTTTAATCTTAAAGTAGAAAATGGTGCCATGCCAACATTAAATGTACAAGCTAGCCGGGTGGTGGTGCACACACCTTTAATCTCAGCACTCAGGAGGAAGAGACAGGAGGTTCTCTGTGAGTTCTAGGCCAGCCTATCTACAGATCAAGTTCCAGGACAGCCAAGGCAACACAGAAGAAACCCTGTCTTGGAGGGGAAAAGTACAAGCTGACGATGGTGTCCTCTCTGGGTCTGAATGAAATTTCGACACCATGTACCACAAACAAGTCATCCTAAATAGATTAGAACGGGAGCTCCACAGTGTAGACTGAAGAGCAAAGTACCAGTGTCTGTAGCTACTCACTGTTTTCAGGGTACTAAGGCATACTGTGGGTAATACATACCTGAGTAATAATGAGCTATGAACTACTGTTTCCATTCTTATGCTAATAGAGGGTACTCACAAAAAGTTAAACAAATAAAAGAAACAGTCCAACAAGAATTAAAGATAATATTAAAATTATAAAACAAAAATAAACAAGAAAATGGCAGGTGATAATTTTATTTCCTAATATAAGCAAAATTACCAGGTAAAAGCAATCTAATTGTTTCAAACAGTAAGTTGAACAAAAAAAAAAAAAAATCAAAATTATCACAAGATTACTTATTAATGATAAATAGAATCCCTACTATGCTGCGATATAGTAAATCAGGAATAATTAAGTATTTTGTGTAAAGAGTCAGATGGTTGATAATTTAGGCTTGTATGCCATACAGTCTCCATTGTAATTAATACCACTATACTGCAAAAGTAGCCACAGAGAATATGTAAACAACTGAGTGTTGCTGTGTTCCAATAGACGTTTATGTAAAGAAAGCATAATGTGCTAATCCTTTTATTAAATAATGGTGAAATTAATCTGTCATGACTAAATGCCAGAATAGTGGTACACAACTGTGGCCTTGGCCGCTGGAGAGGTTGAGGCACAAAGATCACTTAAGCCTAGAAATTGAAGTTGAGCCTAAACAAAACGATTGAACTCCATATTGAAAATAAAAATAAACTTTAAAAATTGTGTGTGTGTGTGTGTGTGTGTGTGTGTCTGTGTACACCGATGCCCTTGGAGGCCAAATAAGGATATTGGCCTCTGGAGATGGAATTACAGCTAGCTGCCTGATGTAGGTTCTGGGAATTGAACTCAAGTCCTCTGGAAGAGGAATAAGTGCTCTTAACCACTGACCCATCTCTCCAGTACCCTAAATAGAAAATTTTTAATGTAAAATTTATATATGAAGATCAATCAGGCATAGTAGCACATACCTGTAACCCTAACATTTGGAAGACTAAGGCAAGAAGGTTTTAAGTTCAAGGCCAGCCAGGATCCCATAGTGAAACCCTATCTCAAAAGTCTTTAAATCTTAAAAAAAAAAAAAAAAAACAATTTTATGGTTCCACAACATGAGAAAAAATCAGGGATGGTTTATGTTCACATATAATTTCTTATTTGTGAATTTTTGACTTTTTAAAGAAAGATTTATTTACTATGTATGCAGTGTTCTGCCTGCATGTACACCTGCACGCCAGAAGAGGGCACCAGATCTCATTACAGATGGTTGTGAACTACCATGTGGTTGCTGGAAATTGAATTCAGGATCTCTGGAAGAACAGACAGTGTTCTTAACTACCAAGCCATCTCTCCAGCCCCATAACATTGTTTTCATTACTACTTCATAACTGAAATTTTACTACTGTTACGAATAATAACATTATTCATAGCCTAATACACAGGCTATCTGATATGGAACCCATGTGAAGGGGTCATTCAACCCCCAAAGGGGTCAAACCCCAGAGGTTGAGAACCACTGACATAGAGAGACCATGTCTCAAAAAGAAAGGAGGGAGGGAGGGAGGGGGAGGGGGGGTGACAGAGGGAGAGGGAGGGAGGGGGAAGGGAGAGGGGGGAGGGGGAGGAAGAGAGAGACAAAGAAAAAAAGCAAAAGAAAGAGAAGTGGTAGTTTAAATGAGAAACATGCCATAGGCTCAGGAAGGGGAACACTTGGTTGCGAGCATTGCTGGGGGAGGCTTGGAAGGTGCAGCCCCACTGGACAAAGTATGTCAAGGGGAGGAGCTCAGTAAGTATATAGTCTGGTTCTACTTCTAGTTTCTCCCACTGCTTAGTGCTTGCAGTTGAGATGAGGCCTGTCAGCTTCCTGCCACCATGCCCGCTGCTTGGGTTAGGCCTCCTCACCATGATAGACTCTCACCCCTCTAGGGCCCGAGCATCTTTCCTTCTGTAAATTGCCTTGGTCATGAAGATATATCACAGCAATAGGGAGCAAACTAGGACAGAAGGAAACACTAGATGTTGAAAATCATCAATTTACGCCAGAATTTTATTGCTTAAAAATATTACCCAAGCAGCCGTGGTGGTGGCGCACGCCTTTAATCCCAGCACTCAGGAGGCAAAGGCAGGCGGATCTCTGTGAGTTCGAGGCCAGCCTGGTCTACAAAGTGAGTCCAGGACAGCCATGGCTACACAGAGAAACCCTGTCTTGAAAAAAAAAAACAAACACATACACACACAAAACAACCAAACAAACATTAACTATTATCTCACATATAAAGTGAGTTCCGGGGAATCCAGGGCTGTTACCCAGAGAAACCCTATCTTGAAAAACAAAACAAAGTAAATAAATAAATAAATAAATAAATAAATAAATAAATAAACAAGCCTTCTACTAAATGGGTGAATGCTGGAGAATTCAATTTTTCCATACTGGTTTTTCCATAAAAATGTCCTCTGGAGAGTCCTCAAAATATATTACTGAGCTCCCCACAGAGTGAGCGAGCCAAGAAAACAAAGGGCAAAGAGGATTCTGTCTTTTAACCTGATCCCTTTTTTAGTCAGTGGCAGGGGACATAGGCTTTGCTTCTTCATGAGATGGTATCAGAGACTCTGTGGCCCCATTTTAAATCAAATCAGTTGAGCATGAAAGCCTGCCTCTGACACTCTAGTGCTGAGATTAAAAGTAAGCCCCAGCCAGGCATGGTGGCGCACACCTTTAAACCAGCAGAGGCAGAGGCAGGAGAATCTCTGAGTTCAAGGCCAACCTGGTCTACACAGTGAGTCCCAGGATAGCCAGGGCTGTTACATGAGAAACCCTGTCTTGATAACGAACAAGGAATGCACCAACTAGCCCAACAAAACTTAGATCTCTTGACTTACAATCACATTGCCAAATGTGTATACATTTTATTCTTTCCCCTTTGAGGTTAGCATTTGTTTTGTTTTGTTTTTGAGACACTGACTCTCTGGCCCAGGCTGACCTGTAACTCACTGAGATCCTCCTGCCTCCACCTACTGATTGCTGGGATCATAGGTGTGAGCCACCGCTGCCTGAGCCACTCACCTCAGCATTACACTTTACAAATGAAGATGTTCAGATTCAGGTAAGAGACTAGATTTTAGTGTCAATTTAAGATCAAGGCTTCAGTCTACAAATTCTATCTCTTCACTACTTATTACTACTTTGCACAGTTCTAACCAAACAATATGCAGAGCTAGGAGACGGCTGGGCTTAACGCAGACTTGCTACCTCGCCACCCTGTTCTCCTGACCCCTTGCCGCTCTTGTTTCAGTCAGACCTCACGCTGCTCCTTTTCTTCACAGGCTAAGATACTGGCAAGCCTATGAGACAGCCTCCCACTACATATACAAAAGATGTGTCACCAGTCAACTGACTGGCAGCTTTCAATCAGTGACCTTATTCTGACAGTCGCCCCAAACATGTCAAATACACATCAGTGGGTAAGATCTAAAGAAACAGAAATGTCTTCTGAGACACATATGCTGGTAAGGAGCCACACAGCTGCCAACAGCAAGCAAATTACCCTTAGACACCCCCGTAATCATTACTGACAGAACAAACACCAACAACAAACTTTCAAGGGTTTAAATTTAGATAAACAAGACTCAACACTATTTTCAAAATTTACTTCAGAGTGAGGCATGGTGGTTCATGGCCTTAATCCCAGCACACAGGTGGTAGAGGCAAACGGATTTTGTGAGTTACATATCCAATTCTAGGCCCACCAAGATTACATAGTGAGACCATGCCTCAAAAAATAAATTCAAAATAAATCAATAACCTAACCATAAAAGCTAAAACAACAAATCTTCATGACTTTTGCTTTGGCAATATATTTTCAGATACGACACCAAAAACATGAGCAACAGAAAAACTTGAATTCCATAAAGTCTATGATTTGAGGTATGGCTCTGTTGTAGAGCACTTGCCTAATACGTGCAAGGCCCTAAATTCAATCAACAGCACTGATAAATAAACAAAGTAAATAAGTAAGTAACTAAAAGCATCCTGCACCAAAGGACATTATGAAGAATGCAAAAAATTCTTTTGAAAACAGTATTTGTAAACCACAAATATAATAGTCTAGTACCCAGTGTAAAGGAATTTACAACTCAGCAAAAATACAAATAACCTAATTTTAGATAAAGAACCTCAATACATTTCTTTTAAAAAGACATAACAATAGCCAATAAGCACATGGAAAGATCATTGTTAGTCACTAGGGGAGTACACACTGAAATATCACCTCGAACACACAGATACCTAGTAAATAAAAACAAAACAAATTCAAAGCAATTAAAAACAAACAGAAGTAAAAACAAGTTTGGCAAAATATGTGGACTGTTCCCCCCCAAAACCTGGAGCCCTTATACATTAATTATGAGGACACAGATGGGGCAGTCACCATGGGAAAAACATTTTGGGGGCCTAGATATGTCACTCAGTTCTTAGAGCACTTGTCTAGCATGTGTGAGGCCTTGAGTTCAATACCCATCACCAGAACAAACAACAACAACAACAAGTGAGTTCCTCAAAAACTTTATTGAGTTACACATTCTGTACATCCACATCCACACTCACACACACCTGCAAAGCACCACCTATGCAAACCCAACAGCCTGACTTCCATGCCCAGCTCCTACAGGGGCAGAGGAGAAACAACAACTGAAGTTTATCCTATGGTCTCCACACACATGCACACACACACACACACATCACACATAATAATTATTTTTTAATGTGTGTGTGTTTAAAAAAAAAGGTTGTCATTTGAATCATGCCTTTAATCCCAGTACCAAGTAAGTGAGGTGGAAGCAGAAGGATCAGAAGTTACAAACAAAGCCAGCATGGTAGCAGGTGCTGTAATCCCTCACCGAGAAGCTGGGAGAGGAGAGCCATGATCCTGAGTACAAAGCTAACTGGGCTACACAGTGAGACCTCACCTCAAAAGAGTGGGGAAAATGGGAGGGGGGGATGAAATAGTGACACGTGTTACAATGAAGATCAATGTTCTAGTTTGCTTTCTGTTGCTGTGATAAGTACAATGATCTAAAGCAACTTAGAAAACGTTTATTTCGGCTTATACTTCACAGTCCAACATTGAAGGAAATATGGGCAGTAACTCAAGGAGAAACAATGCTTACTGGTTCGTTCCCTGTTGTATGCTCAACTAGCTTTTCTTAAATACAGCCTAGGGGTGGTACTGCCCACTGTAGGCTGGGGAAGTGCCCCCACAGACATGCCCACAGGCTAATCTGACGGAGGAAATTCTCCAGTTGAGGTTTCCTCTTCCTGGGTGACTAGGATTGTGTCAAGTTGACAATAAAAACTAGGCAGGACAATGAACTTCCACAGCATTCTGCTAACCTGAAGAAGGTGGTCGAGAAGGGCTGCAGACACTATAGCTCCACTGGTGGGAAACATTCTGAATAGGTAACTCTTATTAATAGTTATCATGAAGAGCAGAAAATGGGAGGAAACTTCTTTTATTTTTAAATATTTATTATTACATATACAATGCTCTGCCTATATGTACACCTGCATGCCAGAAAAGGACATTAGATCTCATTATAGATGGTTGTGAGACATCATGTGGTTGCTGGGAATTGAACTCAGGACTTCTGGAAGAGCAGTCAGTGCTCTTAACCTCTGAGCCCTCTCTCCAACCCAGGGGAAACTTCTTTAAAGAATAAAAAGATGTTCCTTTGGAATAATGGAAGTATTCTAGTTTTGCTGGGTTTTGTTATGGTTACTGTTTGGCTTTGTTTTTTCTTTTCTTTTCAGTACTGGACCTAACCCACAGCTTTGCAAGCACTCTAACACTGAGCTGTACCCTCAAGGCCAAAGGTACTATATAATGTGGTAGGTGTACATTTTATACACACTTACTTCCTGGTTACATGTTCTGCTTCCTATATGGTTAATATTTGATGTCCTAACTCCCTACCCTTGCCACCATGCCTTTCCCACCATTACAGACATCTACCCTTCAGGAACCGTAAGCCAAAATAAAGTCTTCTGTAAGCTACTTTGGGTCATGGTATTTTATCACAGCAACAATATTATAACTAGCCAGGTGGTGGCGGCAGCACCTTTAGTCCCAGCACTCGCCTTTAGTCCCAGCACTCAAGAGGCAGAGGCAGGCAGATGTCTGTGAGCTTGAGGCCAGCTGGTCTGCAGAGTGAGTTCCAGGACAGCCCAGGCTGCACAGAGAGACCCTGTCTCAAAACAGTAAAGTAACGATAGAGAAGGACTGCGGAAGGAATTTTCCTAAGGTAAACTAGTTATCGCATAGCTTGAATATAATCATCTCTTCTGATTCCTAGTGCTTTGTTCTTTCTACTGATCTAGTTACTCAACTCACATAGAAATACTTGGGGAGGAAGTCACCCTCAGTCACATTCACAGGGGAGGGGAGTAAGGGGAAAATGGGAGGGAGGGAGGAATGGGAGGATACAAGGGAGGGGATAACCATTGAGATGTAATATGAATAAATTAATAAAATAATTTTTTTTAAAAAAAAGAAAGAAATACTTACCAGGGCACTTACAATATGTCCTTTGCAAAGAAAACATCAGTGTACAGCTTGGTAACTCTTCCCAAGTAGTTTGTCAAAAAGATTAAGCCCCACTATGAAAATTCCCCAGCATTATACAAAAATAAAGCAGTACAATGAAGGAGTGGTTTATTTTCTTAGTTTTTTCTCTGTAAACAATCTACAAACTGCAATTTTCAGTACCTCTAAGGCCCTGGTAAAGGTTTCTGGAAGTGCCTAGAGATGGCTCAGTGGTTAGGAACCTATACTGCTCTTGTAAAGATAGGACCTAAGCTCTGCCCTTAGCACCTATGTCAGGTAGCTCACCCTGCCTTAACTCACCTCCAGGGACCCCAATATACATTCATCTCTTCTGACAACTGCATACACACAAAAAATAAAATAAAATAAAATAAAATAAAAAATAAAAATAATTAAGTTATAGGATTATAATGAAGAATAAAATTAAAGCCTACAGCCACCAGGCCCTCCAGCTAAGTAAAATGACAAAAGCAGATGAATACCTCCCTCCCTAATGGCAGAAATGAGGTCATACGCCCTCTAGGCAAGTACCAGTTCCCAAATTCTATCCTTCTTCCTCGGGACAGCCGTCTCTGTCCCCTGCAAGGGGACAAAGAGTCAAAACATTAAGCCTCTAATGGAAAAACTAGCAGTGAAGCAGGAGCCCATTTTAAAGATCCAAAGACCCAACTGAAAGTTTGGCTCCACTATTAACTAGTTTATGTTTTCTAAATCTGTTTCTCACAAACAGTGAAAATGCTCACTTTGGGGAGCTATGGTGAACATTAGAACCTACAAAAAAAAATATCTGTCATGCAGAAGTTATCCAGTAAATGGTGTTATAAGGACTTATTACTAAAGACAAGGTCTCCCTAACTACTCCACACCTAGTGGATGAGGCTTCCCCAGGGCAGTAAAGTTTCAAGTTCCCACAATAAATGGTCTGTTCAGAAAGCTGCAGCACCTTCACTGGTTACAATTACTAATTTCTCCTCCCTTTAACTTTTTATCAGCTCAGTTCTCTCCATTCCCTCCAACTTTGAAGAAATGAACTTGTTAAACCCTGCCTCTCTTAAACACATTCCATTGCTCCTGCCCTTCTTATACCACTATATTTCTCAAATGAAAAGTCTTTTGTTGCCTCTGGACACTCAGCCCCAGCAGCCTAGCTTCCGTCCCCACCCCTCCAGGGAAGCTCTTATCACTAAGGTCACCAATGACTCAGTAGCTTCATTTCAGGGCTCACCCTACTTGTTCTCTGCCACAAGTGACACTTTTCTCCTGTGTTAGAAGCTCTGTTCATTCCTGGAATGAACCTTATCTCTGACTGCTCCTCCTCAGGCTGCCTGACTCCTGTCCGTAAGCATCAGAGTCCTAGGGCTCTCGCCTTACTCTGCCTCTATTTCATGAACTACTCAGTAGACCGCACTCTGCTTCTGTGGTTTCCACTATCAGTTAGATGTCATCATTCTCATGTCTAAATTCTTCCTCTCTCAGGAGCTTCAGTAGCAGATAGGTAGGTCTGTCTGTCTGTCTGTCTGTGTCTCTGTCTCTCTCTCTCTCTCTGTCTCTCTCTCTCTCTCTCTGTCTCTCTCTGTCTCTCTCTCTCTCTCACACACACACACACACACACACTTCATTTGTTGAAAGCATGCTAGTATCCAGTCACCTAACACCACTTGCTTTATCCTTCAGTCACACAACAATTTAAGTCAAGCATCATGACCAGCACTCTCACACTAGCTTCCGTATTTGCTGCAGCAACCATCTTCCGCTGCTTCCCTGCACTAGGGCTTACAGTTGGGGCAGGGTTGTTGTTTGTTTCTTTTTATTTGGCTTTTTTTTTTAAGAGGTGGTCCAATGTAGCCACGGCTGGCCTAGAAATCACTATATAGCTAAGGCTGGCCTTGAAATCCCCGTCTTCCTGCTTTCACCTCCCAAGCACAGGAATCACGGGCATGAGCCACCACGTTTGCAGTCCCAGCCTCTAACTTTTCTCTGTCGAGCTTCTGCTGCTACTCCCTCTTAGATGTCCACAGTAAAGCTCAACTCTAACAGTATTTACTTAAGCTTTGTCATGAAACAGAAGGTGTGCAGGCTCGGAGCCACCTAGCACGTCCAGCTTAATCCAGTTACCACTCCCCTTCAACACCCCAATACTCCAGCGGAAGAACAAGCCACCGCTCCTGAAGACGGCCTGCTCTTCTATACTGACGCTGCTCAGAATGCCTTCCAGGAACTTCTCCAACATACTTCTTGTCTGGGAAGATGCAGCTTCAACAGCTTTCATTTCTTCTCTGGATCTCTCTTGCTATGAGTATTTACACACTTCTTTCTTCCCCTCCCAGTCCATTTATTTTCTGTGTTCCTCGACTACTGCACTGAATGACCACACTGAGTGGACTGGTTTGCCTGCTTACATTCTGTTCAATCTGTGCGTGATCGCAGACAGCGAATAGGTCATTCTCAGCTCTGTACCCCAGCCTCCTGCTAAGAACCTTAAAATGAGCAGGCCAACTAACAATCCTAAAAGATAACTCCCACCTCATAAAAGGACCCCAAACTCTACCCAACAGAAGTCTAAATAGGTTCAACTACTCCTCTTGCTGATGCTTAGAGATGCTGCTTGGACTCTGACCCTAGAGGAAGTATTCCTAACTTGACTCCAGGTGTTCCTCTGCCTGGAACAACCTCTGCAGTAGAGAGAAGAGCTTCCTTAGGATCAAAATTATTGTTGGGCTAGTAACCTACCGTTTGGTAGCTCAGATAGAAAGAGGAAGGCCAGCCTGAGATACAGTGAAACCCTGCCTCGAAAATAAAGAGCGGAGCTCAGTGGTGCACGCCTGTAATCCCAGTACACAGGGAGGCAGAGGTAGGCAGATCTCTGTGAGTTCAAGGCCAGCCAAGAGAGACAGAGAGAGAGAGAGAGAGAGAGAGAGAGAGAGAGAGAGAGAGAGAGA
>OU015752.1:118154991-118178222 GCA_907169655.1 Acomys percivali | reverse complement strand
AGAGAGAGAGAGAGAGAGAGAGAGAGAGAGAGAGAGAGAGAGAGAGAGAGAAACTAAGAACATTTTTTTTAAAAGGAGCCAGCGAGATTGCTTAGTAGAACAGGGCACTTGCCACCAAGCCTGATTCACATGGTAGAAAGAACAACTCCAGCAAACTGTCCTTTGACCTCCATATGGGCAGGGCAGGAGTGGACATGCACATATAAATACATAAATGTATTAAACTTTTTTAAAAATTAAAGTTCTTTGGAAAATTACTTCTAAAATGGGCTGAGGTCACGGAGAAGAATAGCAACTGACAGGTCCATCTCAGGAAGGAATTTGTAAAGTAACTCATGACCTTTGTACACCTTCAAAAGCAACGTGGTTCATTACTACAACAGTGTGTGGCTATCTTCTTGCCTTGGGAAACTTCCTTGACCCATACTATTTATAAAAAGTTAACATATTTCCCAATCAACAGAGGCAGGTAGATTTCTGTTAGTTCAGAGCCAGCCTGGTCTACAGCAAAAGCTACACAGAGAACCCTGTCTCAAAACTCAAAAAAGTAAAAAAAGTTGACATACTAAGCAGAATTCCATGATCATTTCTCACTGCCTAAAACTATATAACGCAGTAGTGAAGAGCAAAGATTCTGACAGTATACCACCTTAGCCTAAATCCCAACCTACCACTTATTAATCACGTGAGTTTATGCTACTTAAATTCACTGGGCTTTGTTTATAACAAGAAAATAATAATACCTACCTCACAGATTAGTATAAGAATTAAATATTTAATGATTAAATAGGTTTAATGGCAAATGCCATTACCCAATGAGCCATCTTGCTGGCCCTCTTAGCATCCTTAACTCTAAGTCTATTTTATTTCAGACTATATTCTAAAAGGTCTTGATTAAGCCGCAGATACAGCTGTAGCTACAAGGGACAGAAGTATAAGATTTAACAATTTATACCTTCAAATTTGTTTTTGTTTGTTCTAGATTATGTCTCACTATGTAGTCTTTGCTGGCCCAAGTTGATCTTGAGCTCAAGATCTTTTAGAATAAACAACTATTAAGAAATACAGTCAGCTGATTTATTTTATTTTCAACTATGTATTTACATAGGAAATTTCAATTGTCCTCAAAGTTTAGAGGGCTTTGGCTCCCCTGGAATTGGAGTTATAGGTAGTGGTGAGCTGCCTTACATGGCTGCTAGAACTGCATTCAAATCCTCTGGAAGAGCAGCACATGCTCTGAACTGCTAAGCCATTTCTCCAGTCCATATGATTTTTTAAATCAAACTAAGCTAACCTTTTATACAGTACTTCCTGCATAAAAAATACTAAACTTTATGAAACTATTCAGCTTCACTCTCCTATACACATGGACAGAAAGCATTAACTCTGGAAAGCCAGTCTAACTAGATATAGCTAATTAGTAAGTACTTCCTTCAGGCTTCAATTTCCTCATCTACAACTCAAAAGACTTAGTTCAGAGAAATTAAAATAAAGCATGCTTGAGTGAGTTAAAAAAAAAAAAAGTGTTGTTACATTACGCCGCTAGCTTATAAAATCACTCCTGAACCATGTTGCATAAAAGTGTCTTGCAGCTCAAGATCACTACCCTCTCAGGGGTCTAAATGCTACAAAGGGAGGGAGGATTTGCCCTGTCACTAGAAGAAAGAGCCTGCCCCACTAAGGAGTTGAGGTGAGACACTGCCAAGTGGCTTTCCTCTGGGAGTCTCTAGCTAATTAAGGCCCTGCACTTTGCCTTGTCTGCCTGTGACCTCTGAAAAGGCTAGAGAACACCAAGTTCTCCACAGAGCTCTTCCCTTGGCCAGAGTGACATAAGGTATTGCTGGGCACAGATCAGCCAAAGCTATTGCTAAGAGGTTCCTGCCCTCCGTTTCCCTTAAAATATAGTGAAAACAAGGAGCTCTTCTCTCCTTGTCCTGAGATTATCAGCTCAGGATTCCTGGGAATCCACCGTAAATACAGCTACCAAGAATCTGAGTCTGGAACATATCAAATATGACACAACGAAAGCCAGATTATCCAGGACTATTAGACAGAGGGAGACCCTGTTAGGATGTGAAATATGGAGTAAAGAAAAGGAACTGGTCCATCCTCTATCACCACCCACGCCTACCCCCATCTAACAGTATTTAATCTTAGATGTTCCTGGGGCCATTTTGCTGTCTCTTCTTTATGCTACAGAGGCCTCAAGGACTTAACCACTTCCTTTGCTCATTAAAGCAGAACTGCCACCCCTTAGGGCTCCTCATGACTGGCTGCAAGAAGAAAAAAAAGGCTGTCCACCTACCCTTTCAAAAGTTAAAATATATGGGCCCTTTCTGTTGCAAGGGTTTAACTGTTGGGCTAGGAAGAATGCAGGCCAAAAACAACAAGCATGAGGAAGTTTTTTAAAATGTTTAAGAAGTCTGACAAGTTAGTTACATTCACTGTCCCCATTCCATAGCCCCTGGTTCCTGTTGTACAGCTTCAATCCAATAATTTTTTTATTTAATTAATTTATTCAGATTACATCTCAGTTGTTATCCCAGCCCTTGTATCCTTCCGTTCCTCCCTCCCTCCTGCTTTCAATAGGTTGTTTGTTTGTTTTTTTCCAAGACAGGGTTTCTCTATGTAGCCCTGGCTGTCCTGGACTCGCTTTTGTAGACCAGGCTGGCCTTGAACTCACAGCCTGCCTCTGCCTCCCAAGTGCTGAGAATAAACTCGTGTGCCATCACGCCCAGCTGTTGGTCTAGATTTTAACCAACTACATACAGTTGTTAAAAACTTTATCCTGGGTATGGTGGTGCCCACCTTTATGCTCAGCACTTACAGAAGCAAGCAGTCCTCTGTGAAGTCCAGGCCAGCCTGGTCTATATGAGTTCCAGAATATCCAGGGCTACAAAGAAAGACCCTGTCTCAAAACAAAACAAAGCTTCATAACAATATTGTTTTTAGCTAATTTTTTTTAATTAATTTGTTTGCTTTTTTTTTTTTTTTTTTTTCACTTTACACCTCGATTGTAGCCCCTTCCCTGGTCACCTCCTGGTCCCACCTTCCCTTACCCATCCCCTCTCCCCCCTCCCATAGACTTCAGAAAGGGGGATCCCTCCTCCCCTATCATCTGACCTCAGCCTATCAAGTCTCATCTGGACTGCCTGTACTCTCTTCCTCTGTGGCCTGGCAAGGCCGCCTCACCAGGGGGAATGATCAACATGTGGTCACCAGAGCCCCTAGTCCTCATATTATGGGAGCCACAAGGAAACTGGACTGCCTGTCTACTACATCTGAAGCTAACTAACAAGGAGGACCTTAGGGAGGATGCTTAATTCTCATCCAGAAGGGCAGATACAACAGACACTGGAAGAGGTGGAAGAGAAAGAACAGGACTGGAAGCCTACCAGAGATGTCCCCTGAAAGACTCCATCCAGTGGGGGACCGAAGCAGATGCTGAGACTCACAGCCAGGGAGTCTTATGGAAGAGTTGGGCATAGAACAACCTGGAAGGGACAGGCGCTCCATAAGGAGACCAATGGAGCCCACAAATCTGGGCAGGGGCTGGAGCTACAGAGACTCATGCACCAACCAAGGGCCATGCATGATGTTTCTTTCTCTTTTATTTAATGTGCATTGGTGTTTTGCTTGCATGGATGTCTCTGGGAGGGTGCCAGGTGCCCTAGAACTGGAGTTAGACAGTTGTGAGCTGCCATGTGGCTGCTGGGAATTGAACCTAGGTCCTCTGGAAGAGCAGGCAGTGCTCTTAGCTGAACTATCTCTTCAGCCCTACTGAACTGACATTTTTTTAATGATTTATTTTATTTTACGTGCCTTGGTGTTTTATCTACGTGTTTGTCTGTGTAAGAGTGTTGGATCCACTGGAATTGGAGCTACAGACAGGTGTTAGCTGCTATGTGGTTCTGGAAATTGAACTCAAGTCCTCTGGAAGAACAGCCAGCGCTCTTAATCCCAAAGCCATCTCTCCAGTCCAGAACTAACTAATATTTTTCTTTCTTTTCTTTTTCTTTTTCTTTTTTTGTTTTTTTGTTTGTTTGTTTGTTTTTGTTTTTGTTTTTTTGAGCCTTGGTTGTCCTGGACTCGTTTTGTAACCAGGCTGGCCTTGAACTCACAGAGATCCCCTGCTTCTGCCTCCTGAGTACTGGGAGTACAGGCATGCGCCACCACACTCGGCTCAGAACTGATATTTCTAATGAGCAAGAAAATGAAGTAAACGGATTTAAGCACTAGACAATTGTCTACTTAAGTTCTTTTCTTTTTTTAAAGGGGTGTGTCTCTGTGTGTGTGTGTGTGTGTGTGTGTGTGTGTGTGTGTGTGTGTGCGCGTTTTGAATCCTCTGGGAGTGGAATAACGATGGTTGTGAAATGCCAGGAAGAGGCTGGGAATTGAACCTGAATCCTCTGGAAGAGCACCTAGTACTTCCTAGTACTTCCCCCTCCCCCCTCCCCTGCCCCCGCCCCTGAGACAGGGTCTCTTTGTGTTAGCCTTGGCTAACTTGGACTCACTTTGTAGACCAGGCTGGCCTTGAACTCACAGCAATCCTCCTGCCTCTGCCTCCCGAGAGCTGGGATTAAAGGTGTGTGCCATCAGACCCAGCGCACCTAGTACTCTTAACCAATGAGCCACCTCTACTTCCCTAAACTCTATTCTTATGACCAAGGTAAACTGCACAAGTCTATGTCCTATGATACTAACAATTACCAAAGGATTTATCAGCATAAGCAAAGTATTGTATTCTCAGAATTGGCATAATTTAATCCAAAAAATAAAGACCAATTATATATAAATATTCAATTTCCATTAGGCTTATTATTAAAATATTAAGAGTAACTTAAATTCATTTCTTCATTCAAGAACAAATATTACTAAGCATCTTTGTCCATCCCTAACAGTTAGGCACTAATGACAAAATGAGCAAGACATAGTCTATGGCCTCATGGCTTCCACACAAACATACCCTTTTTACTGCTTTCAGGGATTTCTAAGGCTTCAAAGACCATAGGAGAGTTTTGGGAGATGTGACATTCTTATTCCTTTATGAACATAACAACTTGTTGAAAGATATCCTGATCTAGGATGCATCCCACAAAGCACAAAGTGACACATACCTGTTGAAAGCCTTAAAGTTTCTTGCCTAGCAGGTGAATCTCTGAGTTCAAGGCCAGCCTAATCTACAGCGTGAGTTCCAGGACAGCCAAGGCTACACAGAAAACCCTTAGTGTTGAAATAAAAAGTCTTTATGCACACTCAACATTTACTGAATTTCTATTTTATCCTTGGATACTGATTTGACAAAGAATAAGCAAACTGCAACCCTCAGCTCAATGCTGCCTACTCCGTTTTTGTAAGTAAGTTCTATTAGACTATAGCCATGCACACTCGTTTGCTCACTGTCTACAGCTGATTCCCTCCAACGACTCGCTATGTGGCTCCATAAAGCTTGAAATGTTCACTATCTAGCCCTTCAGAGGAAATGATTGCTGGCCTCTCTGCCAGACTCTAGAGACACAGAAATGTATCCACATCTTGGCTTTGTTTTCTTGCTTGCTTATTTAGGTATTTGTATATGTGAGTTTGGACTTGGGGAAGAGGGGAGGGTGCTAACCCAAGGCCTTGTATATACTATGTAAGCAATATACCACTAAGCTACACTCCTAGTCCTGTATCTGTATTTGATGTAGACAATTGTTGTATAGGGACACACATTTGTTAAAATTCACCAAGCACTGTATGTATGTATGTGCGTATGTGTGTATGTATGTGTGTATATGCATATGTATATATATATATATGTATGTGTGTGTATGTATTGATATTGTATATATGGCAAAATTCAATACCTTTACCAGGCATAGTAATGCATATCAGTAATTCCAGCATAGAATTCCAGGTAGAGAGAAGGAGGATGCAGAGTTCAATGTCATCCTTAGCATCATAGAGAATTCATGGTTACCCTGGACTATGTGGAACCTTTACTCAAAAACAAAAGCAAAACCAAACAAAAAACAACCCTTCAGACAAATCCTCACCTCATTATCAGTCTGGGATTATTGATTTAGTCTAAACACTCTCCTTCAAGAGAAACTCAAGAGGGCAAGAGGGCTGAGGAGATAGCAGCATGCTTGCCTTTCAAGTACATGACCAGATTTGGATACCAGGAATCCACAAATAAAATAATAATAATAATAATAATAATAATAATAATAATAATAGATATAATTATGATTCCATGTCTGGGAAAGCTGCCAAAGGTGCACCCCTGAGGCTCCCAGGCTAGCCAGTCTAGCCTACTTGGCAAGTTCCAAGCCAGTATGAGACCCTGTCTGAAAAAAGCAAGTAGATAATGTCTGAGAAATAACATCCGAGGTTGTCCTCCAGCCTTTGCCAGAGATGCTGGGTCTGTAATCCAACAAAGTGACAGAGAAACTTCTAAACAATTAAGGGACCATAAGATGCTCTTGGTAATCTGTATGACAAATTTGAAAGATTCTGTATTGGCAGCAGGGCTTTGCTAGCCCTGAAAGTAACTATGTAAAGAAAGCGGCAAAGTCTCTGGCCTGCAGCATATCTATACATTTACAAGAGCGCTCCATCTCTCACAGTAAAGCCTGGCCATTGAGATGACAAGAAGAATCCAGATAATTCCTTGAAGCTGTTTTAAGGATGATCCTGGCCAGGCACACACCTTTAATGCCAGGACTCAAGAGGCAGAGGTAGGTGGATCTTGTAGTTTGAGGCTAGCCCATGCTACAAAGCAAGTTCCAGTATGGCCAGGGCTACACAGAAAAACCCTGTCTCAAAAAACAAAGAAACAAACAAAAAAGGGCCATATGGAAATGTTTCTAACTATACAGCATCTCTATTTACAACATGAGTGGTAATCGTACCATGAATAGCTGAATTTCCTACCCTGCACATTGAGAGAAAGGAAGTGTTCCTTCCTTTTAGTACTGTTTGTTTGGAAAAGCTGATCTCCTGGGAAATGACTGGGAACATGTCCTGACAAAAGTGATCTAGCAAAAGCTTGAATCCTACAAAGCATCTCTCTCAATACATGGGACTTCACAACTAGCAACAGCAACAAATGAAACTTTAGGGACTACCTCCCACTCCACAGCAAAGGCAAGCCTTAAGCTTGCTGAGGAGGACAAATCCCTCACTCAGCAACTCAAGCAGAGCTAAGTCTCACCTGTTTCCAGTCCCATAGCAACAAGCACAGCCCTGGCACCATCCAGGCTTCGTCTTTCCAAAACAGCAATGGGACACCTTCTGCAGTCACTCTAACACTGCTTGGAGAGTTAACAGGAAGGAAAATATTCCTGGACACAGGCCATTAAATCTGAAGGTGGAATGAAAGGCTAAAAACTGTCCCCAGTCCCAGAGCATTTGTGCGTCTGCTGCATGTCACAGTGACCTTAACCAGTTCCTCATTTGTACCCTTTCCTAATACATATTCTAGAGTAGTCTTACCTAATCTCAAGGTATGCAGTGTCACATGCCAAGTCCATCTCCTGTTTGTGATATGCCTTAAGCTATACACAACAGTCAATCCTTTCTAGAGTTACCTTCTGCACTTCTGGAAGCAGGTACTATATTTCAAATGGCTGGTTATAGCTTTGCAAGGCCAAGGCCAGGCTCTGAAAAATGCTCAAGGACTGGTTTGCTACAGAGTGAAAATTAGAAGATATAACAGCAGGGCAGAAGCAGAAGTTCAGGAGTGTTTCCTGCCTTCTCCCCACGGAGGCCTGCACCCCGTGCAAGCTGTCCATTTTAGTCTTGGAATGAGGGTGGATTTCCCAAGACTCTTCTCTTGTTACCAACCTCACAAACATCTCTCCTTCTTCAGACTAGATAATCATAAACTGGTCCCTGGACCGCCTGTCATCCTAAGTGTTGTTTCATCCTATTGGTGTGTTTGGGGATTCCTTGATTTTATAGCCATCTCTCCTTATATGGTGCAAAACACAAGACCAGTAGTACATCAATATCTGTTTACAGGCTAGGAAACAAACAAACAAACAAAAAACCTCGATTTCCCTAACATAATTTCTTACTATGAGATGAAAAAATGCCTGTCAGCCAAGTGTAATAAAGTACATCTATATCACCAGTAGTCCCAGTTACTACTCATGAGGTTGAGGCACAAGAACCACTTGAGCCCAGGAGTTTGAAACCAGCCTGGGCAACCCTGTCTAAAAGTGAAAAGGCCTGTTATTTGTATCCCTTAGCCAACTGCTCCCACAGGCTTCAGTATTACCCTTCCTCCACATTTCCAGCTGATTGCTAGGGACCACCCCTGGCCTAGTCACTGTTCTACTAATGTGAAGAGACACCAAGAGCACAGCAGGTGGGGGCTTGCTTACAGTTCAGATGCTTAGTCCATTAGCATCATGACAGAGAGCATGGCAGCACACATGGCACTGGAGCAGTAGCTGAGAGCTGCATCTTAATCAGCAGGCTGAGATAGAAACACTGGACTTGGCATGGACTTTTGAAAGCTTAAAGCCCACCACCAGTGACACACTTCCTCCAACAAGGCCACACCTCCTAATCCTTCTAATCCTTTCATATAGTACCACTCCCTGGGAACCAAGCATTTGAATCTATGGGGGCCATTTTTACTCAAATCACCACACTCCACTCCTTGGCCCTTATAGGCTTATAGCCATATCATAATGCAAAAACGCATTCGGTTCAACTTCAAAAGTCTCCATAGCCTATATCTCTGTCTCCACAATGTCTAAAAGTCAGTCCAAAGTTCAATTTCTTCTGAGACTCACAGCAATCTCTTCACAGTAACACCCTGTAAAATCAAAAAGAAAATGACATACTTCCAACATACAGTGGCACAGGATATACATTACCATTCCAAAAGTGAGGAAACGGAACATAATGAGGAAATACTGGACCAAAGCAAGACCAAAATCTAGCGGGGCAAACTCTTAAATTCTGTATCTCCATGCCTGCTGTCAAAACGTTCTTCAGATCTCCAACTGCTTTCAGTTTTGTTGATTACAACACACTTCTCTCTCTTGGGCTGCTTCCACACCTAGTCTGCAGCTTTCCTTGGCAGATATCCCATGACTACGGCATTTCCAACATTTTGGGGTCTCCAACGCAAACCAGGCTTCACCTTCATGGCTTCACAAAGTGGACTTAGCTTCATTATACCTCCTGGTCAGACCCATGAGCTGACATTAAGGGTCATCTAATAAGAAGCCCACTCCAACTACCCTACCTAACCCTATTCCCTTCCCCTCTCCTCTTCTCCCTCCTCCTCCACCCTACCTTTTTTTTTCTCTTTCTTTCCTTTTGGTGGTGGTGGTGGGTGTTTTTGGTTGGTGGGGGGAGGAGGGGTTTGGTGTGGTTTGAGATATGTCTCATGCAATCCAGGCTGGTCCAGAACTTGTTACCCAATAGTAACCTTGACCTTCAGATCTTTCTGCCTCTGCCTCCCAAGTACTAAGATTACAGGCACATGCCAACAGGCCCAGTCTTATGAACTGAGTGCTTCATGCATGCTAAACAAGCACTCTAGCAACGAAGCCACATTCCCAACCCTTTCCACTACTCTCTAACTCTTTATCTTGTTTTCTAGGCCTTATAATTATCTGACATTATATTGCATCACTATTTATTTTTTATCCTATTTAAATACAGAAAGATAGGGAGTATTATCTCTATTGCATACTAAGCAACTAGCAGAATTCTTGGCATATAGTAGGCCTCAAATATTTACTGTATAACTGGATTTAGTACAGCCCCCGCTGATCCCTTTACACAATTACTGCCAAATAAGCCTTCTGTCCATACTCAAAATTCTAGTCTATGTTTACATTTCACTAAGCATTTACTAACATCTACTATATGCTAAGTCATGTGCTAGATGCTAAGAGGAGTAACAAATTCAGTGTGATACATGACATTTGAAACAGTCTAGAAGTTTAAAGAAGACAATAAAATGGTACTCCATTATCAAAATGTTCAGAGAAGAACATATATAACCACTGGAAGAAGGAATGGAAAGTGATTAAGAGAATTTCCAGAAAGAGAGGTTACATTTGACCTGAGCCTGAAAAACAACTATAATGTCACATAAATAAATAAGGGGAGACACACAAATTAAAAGACATGAAAGAGTGATTTTGTTTTGTTTTATTGTTCTGAGATAGGATTCATGTAGCTAAGGCTGGCCTTAAACCCTAGATCTTCTGGCCTCTACCCAACATGGGATTACAGGAATATGTACCATACTTGATGTCCTTGTTAGGATTTCCACTGCTGAAAAGAGACACCATAACCGCCAGGTGTGGTGGCACACACCTGTAATCGCAGCACTTGGGAAGCAGAGGCAGGCGGATCTCTGTGAGTTCGAGGCCAGCCTGGTCTACAAAGCAAGTCCAGGACAGCCAAGGCTACACAGAGAAACCCTATCTCAAAAAACCAAAGAGAGAGAGAGAGAGAGAGAGAGAGAGAGAGAGAGAGAGAGAGAGACCATAACCAATGCAATTCTTTTTTTTTTTTTTTTTTTTTTTGGTTTTTCGAGACAGGGTCTCTCTGTGTTAGCCTTGGCTGTCCTGGACTCGCTTTTGTAGACCAGGCTAGCCTCAAACTCACAGCGATCTGCCTGCCTCTGCCTCCCGAGTGCTGGGATTAAAGGCATGCACCACCACACCTGGCTCAATGCAAGTCTTTTAAAGGCTAGCATTTAATTAAGGCTTGCTCAGAGGTTTAGTCCATTATCAGCATGGTGGGAAGCATGGCAGCATGCAGGCAGACATGGTGATGGAGAAAGCTGATCTGAAGGCAGCTAAGAGGAGAGTGGATTTGTTTCATACTGGGCATAGCTTGAACATTTAAGACCCACACCTCACCTCCACAGTGGCACATCTCCTCTAACAATGCCACACCTCCTTCAACAAGGCCATACCTCCTAACAGTGCCATTCTCTATGGCCAAGCATTCAAACACATGAATCAATGGGCCCATATCTATTCAAACCACCACATTCTACTCCCTGGCCCCCATAAGCTTATAGCCATAATATAATGCAAAATGTATTTAGACCAACTTCAAATGTTCCCATAATCTATCACAATCTCAACAATGTTTAAAAGTCTAAAGTCTCTTCTGAGATTCATGGAATCTCTTAACTTTAATCTCCTATAATATCAAAATCAAAAAGCAGATCATATACTTCCAACTTATCCTAGCACAGGATATACATTACCATTCCAAAATGTAGGGAAAGAGGCATAGTGAGACAGTATTGGACCAAAGCTAGACTGAAAACCAGCTGGGCAAACTCCAAACTCTGCATCTCCATGCCTGATGTCAAAATGTTCTTCAGACCTCCAACTCCTTTCAGCTTTGTTTACTATAACACACTTCTTTCTCTTGGGCTGATTGCACTCCCTGTTAGCAGCTTTCCTCGGCAGGTATCCCACAGCTCTGGCATCTCTAACTCTTGGGGCCTCCAAGGCAGTGCAGGCTTCACCTCCACAGGTGAAGCTTCTGGAACACAGCTTCTGCTGCTGCTGTTCTTAGTGGTCATCTCATGGTACTGGCAAGTCCGAAACAATGGGGTTTTCTGCTGCAACTAGACTGCACTTTCACCAATAGCCTCTCATAGGCTCTCTTCATGGTGCCAAGCCTCAACTTCTTTGCATGGGCTTTCAACTGAAACTGAGGCTAGTGTCACAGGATGGTGAAGACTAGCGGCTTCTCCTGGCCTCTCACAGTGCCAAGCCTCAGCTGTTCTCCATGACCCCTTCAGGTGTTCAAAACCAATACCACCTGGATGACTCTTACACATTACCACTTCCAGCTGCCAGCACAAGGTACGACCTTAGCTACCTCACACAATGGCCTTTATGGACCTCTATGCAGGGACACACAACCTGATACACTTATGACCTCGGTGGCTTTCCTGATTCTAAAGCCAGAACCATGTCGCCAAAGCTGCCAGTTCTGCTGTTTGCTGGGGCTGGAACATGGCCCCCTTGTTCAACTGTATTTCTGCCAGCTTTCTCTATACAATGGTTTCCTTCACTGCCTAAGCTTGGCTGTTCTGGAACTTACTCTGTAGACCAGGCTGGCCCCAAACTCAGAGATCTGATTGCCTCTGTCTTCTAAATGCTGGGATTAAAGGCATGTAGCACTATGCCTGGACCTAAGCTTTTCTTTAATTCCTTTTCACTATAGATCTTTATAAACATGGCAACTATGCCTCAAGATCTGGACTAAAGGTGTGCGTTGATCCAAATCAAAAGCTTATGTCTTCCTGACTCAAGATCCGGATTCAGTGTGACCTCCATTTCTGGACTGTAGTTCATTCCTGATAGAGTCAAGTTGACAACCAAAATAGTGAGTGATGGTTGGGTTATTAAATTTTTGTTCCAAAATTGTTTTTATTTTTTTTTCCAAAATTGTTTTTAAAAAACAAGAATGGGGACTGGAGAGATGGCTCATTGGTTAAAAACATTGACTGCTCTTCCAGAGATCATGAGTTCAATCCCCAGCAACCACATGGTGGCTTGCAACCATGTATAATGTGATCTGATACTCTCTTCTGGCCTGCAGATGTACATGGAGGCAGAGCACTGTATACATAAAAACAAGAATGTTGGGGCTAGAGAGATGGATCAGTGGTTAATGGCACTTGTTGCTTTTCCAGAGAACCTGTTTGGCTCTCAGTACAATAGGTACCTTGTAACTGCCTGTAACTACAGTTCTGGCGTATCTGACCCCTAGACTCCACCAGCAATTGCGCACACACTCACACACACTCTCTCTCTCCCTCTCCCTCTCCCTCTCTCTCTCTCTCTCTCTCTCTCTCTCTCAAAATAAATAACAACAACAACAACAACAAATCTTTTTGTTAATAAGCTTTTTTTTGTTTTGGGGGGTTTGTGTGAGGGTTGTTTTGTCTTGTTTTGTGTTTTGCTTTGTGTTTGTTTTTGGTTTTGAGATAGGGTTTCTCTGGGTAGCCTTGACTATCCTGGACTCGCTCTGTAGAGCAGGCTGGTCTTAAACTCCAGAGATCCATCTCCCTCTGCCTCCCAGAGTGCTGGGATTACAGGCATATGCCACTCACCCGACTATAATAAATCTCTTTAAAATACATGAGCATTAAGTTGGGCTAGAGTAATGGCTTCACAGTTAAGAGCACTTGCTGCTCTCATAAAGGACCTAGGTTAAGTTCCTACCACCCACAAGGCATCTCACAACTGCTCTCTTCTGACCTCCATTGCACCAGGCACATATATGGTACACACACACACACACACACACACACACACACACACACACACACACTGTAAATGAATAAACAAATATATAAATAAAGAAATAAAATAAGAATGTTTAAAGAATGAATGTCCATTGTCTATAATACATAAAGAACTCATAATTCAACAACAAAAACAAACAACTCAGAAAGTGGCCAAAAACTTGACCAGTCATTTCTCCAAAGAGGATATATAAATGGGCGCCAAGGACATGCAAAGATAATAACATTATTACTCATCAGGGAAATGCATAATAAAAACACAGCAAGGCCCCAAATCCACAGGAAACAAAAATGGGTAAATGCGCAAGTAAGTATATAAAACTAAAAAATGTTGGGCGTGGTGGTGCACGCCTTTAATCCCAGCACTTGGGAGGCAGAGGCAGGCAGACCACTGTGAGTTCGAGGCCAGCCAGGTCTACAAAGCAAATCCAGGACAGCCAGGGCTACACAGAGAAACTCTGCCTCAAAAAAAAAAAATTAAAAATAAATAAAAAATAAAAAAGATTCTACCTGGCAAACTGAAGATACAACTTGAAATATGGGAGAAAAATATCTGACAAAGAATTAATAAACAAACTAAAGGATTCAAATCAATGGCAAAACCCCAAAATAATACAATTAATAATGTGCAACAAAAGCATAAGAGGACATAACTGTAATACCACTACTCTGGAGGCTGGTGCTAAACAGAGAAACACTGTCTAGAAAAGAAAGAAAGAGGGCTGGAGAGATGGCTCAGAGGTTAAGAGCACTGCCTGCTCCTCCAGAGGTCCTGAGTTCAATTCCCAGCAGCCACATGGTGGCTCACAACCATCTTCTGACCTACACGTGTACACACAGATACAGCATTCATATACATAAAATAAATAAATAAATCTTTAAATAAAAAAAGAAAGAAGGAAAAAGAAAAGGAAAAAATTAGCGAGGCAGAGGTACACATCTTTAATGCCAGCACTCAGGAGACAGAGGCAGGCAGATCTCTGAGTTCAAAGCCAGCCTGGTCTATGAAACAAGTACCAGGACAGCCAAGGCTACACAGAGAAACCCAGGCTCTAAAAAACCAAAAATTAATTAATTAATAAACAAAAGATTTACAAATGTAATTTTTAAATGCAGTGAAAAAAACTTCAGAAGAAATACAAATGTCCAACAAGTAAATGAAAAATGTACCTAATCATCAGGAAAATGTGAATTGAAACTACAAAGATTAGAGCTGGCCTGGTAGCGCACCGCCTTTAACTCCATCATTCGGGAGGCAGAGGCAGGCAAATCACTGTGAGTTCGAGGCCAGCCTGGTCTACAAAGTGAGTCTACAAAGCGGAAGGCCAAGATAACATAGAGAAACCCTGTCTCGAAAAACCTAA
Organism: Acomys percivali; assembly: GCA_907169655.1. Taxonomy (NCBI): domain Eukaryota; kingdom Metazoa; phylum Chordata; class Mammalia; order Rodentia; family Muridae; genus Acomys; species Acomys percivali. Next base: position 118,163,558 of record OU015752.1, on the reverse strand, counting down.
AAAACAAAACTACAAAGATTATCTTTACACACTATTGATAGGAATTGTAGATTAAGACAGCCATTATTGGAAACAGGGAGAGATGGAAAAAGGTTGGGCTATGGGTACTAGATTACCACTAGTCAGGAGAAATAAATTCTATCATCGTATTACACAGTAGGATTACAACCAACAACAATAATGTACTTGTATATTCCAAAAGACTAGAAGAAAAATTATTTTTAATGTTTCACTACAAGGAAGCAATAAATAGTTGAGAGATAGGCTGTTACTCTGATTTGAACATTATATAATCTATACCTGTACTAACACATTACATAGTAACTCATAACTATGTGACTATCTTATGTGTCAATTAAAAAATAAATTACTGGTTGGTCACAGGGGTACATGCCTGTAATCCCTAGCACTTGGGGGGATGGGGGCAGAGACAGGAGGATCTCTGTGAGTTCGAGACCAGCCTGGTCTACAAAGTGTATCCAAGCCAGCCAAAGCTACACAGAGAGACCTTGCCTCAAAAAACCTAAATAAATAAATAAATAAATAAATAAATAAATAAATAAATGATACTGAGGATGTAGTTCAGTGGTAGAGCACCTACCTGGCATTCAAGCAGCCATAAGTTCAATTCTGAGCACCTCAAAAGGGTGGCAGCTGGAAAGATAGCACAGAGGGTAAAACCACTTGCTGTTCAACCTCAAGCACCTGAGTTTTAATCTCTAGCACCCATGTAAGAAGGCAGGTGTAGCTGCACACGCACACACACCTGTAACCCCAATGACGGGGGTTGGGATATGTGAAGAAAAGAGGCTCTCTAGGGCTTGCTGGACACCCTGTCTCGTGGGACTAAGGTGGAAAATGATAGAACAAGATACCCAACGACCTCCTCTGGCCTCCACATGTGATGCAAAAAAAAAAAAAAAAAAAAGGAAGTACGGGCATAGCATACTGATAGAGGCTGTAATTCAGATAAACAAAGTGAAAGAGGCCAAGCACAAATGGTCTGTTTATATGAGATAACTAAGGCTAGGGCTGTAGCTCTACAGTAAGTGCTTGCCTAGCATGCACATGGGCCTGGATTCAGTCTCTAGCAAGACAGGCCCTGGGTTCCATCAAGAGAAAAAGAGATAGAGAGTGAGACTATCCAGAATAGATAACTCCATAGTCAGACTGTACATTGGTACAGTAGTGGCCAAAGAAAGGAAAAGGCCAAAATGAAAAGCAACTCTAATGGGTGTGGCTTTTCCAAAATGATGAAAATTGTTTTAAACTAGTTAGAGGTAGTGGTTGCCCAACATTTTGAATGTATTACATGCCACTGAATTGTATACTTTAGGGTGGTTACTTTTATAGTATAAGATTTTTTTGTTGTTTTTGGAGACAAGGTTTCTCTATGTAGCTCTGGCTAGCCTGGAACCCACTTTGTAGACCAGGCTAGCCTTGACCTTATAACAATCCTGCCTCTGTCTCCCAAGTGCTAGATTACAGGCATCAGCTATCATATCTGTCATGAAACTTTCAACTTAATTTGAAGAAAAAAATGAATGAAAGAAAGCTCAATGGTACCAAGCTTTAATAAAATGGAAACTCACGTTACAAAGGTTTCCCCACCAAGCTGTCTTCTCACCATCCTTCAGTCATCCAACCCTGTTATCTTAACATTCCCCATGGTCATGCTTTCTAGTCATTTCCTGTATGTCAGGCATTCTAAAGGCCCCAAAGCAAAAGGAAGCTCCTTTTTTAAATAGAATCTAAGTGAACCATGTGTCTTATCCTGTTTCCCCTACAGCACAGAGCAGGGCAGGCCTTGGGAGTAGAGACACGTTCTGGCTGACTTCTCCTAAAACAGCTGTCTAGAGTCAAAGACACCACCACTGCACAATGATTTGGATCTAATTTTCCTAGGGAGAAAGGTGAGAATTCACAAAGAATGCAGAAGTATTTAACAAATAGGTTGGGAGCCATTTCTAGTTTCAGAAATAGGTAAAAATTTCTCAATTAACAACTAAGTTCTTGACTTTACAGAAACAACAATTCTAATGACAAACTCCTTTACAAAAAAAAATTTTTTTACTCCCAATGTTTGACACTGAAACCACGCCCCAACTGTCTCCAAGCTGCCTTCCTTGTCCTCAAGAGGCTCTGAAAACCAGGACACCTGACTACTGAAGTACTGCATGTAAGCTCAACCCTTGTTAGCCAGCAGGCTTCAAGGTCACATAGTGCTGCCACTGATGGTTGGGAAGTAAGATCCCAGGTGTAATCCATAAAGGTAAGAAACACAATTGAGTTTTTCGTGCCCTTCAGGAACTCTATACTTCAAATAATATTGACAATAAAAATCATCAACAAATTAATTTTGTTTTGGTTTGGTTTTATGTGTTTGGATATTTTGCCTGCAAGTATGTCTATATACCATATGCATGCCTGGTCTCCACAGAAGCCAGAAAAGAGCACCGGAGCCCCAGGAACTGGAGCTACAGACAGTTGTGAAACAGCATGTGGGTGCTGGAAACCAAACCCAGGTCTTCTGGGAGAGCAACACGAGCACTTAACCATTGCTTTTAAGTTCCAATTTGTGGCCCCTGAATATATTCTCACAATAGTCCTGGAGAGATTAATGATTAACCTGGGGTCACAAAACTAGTACCAGAACAGCCAGATTTCAAACTCTGGTCTAAGTGCTTCCATTGCCCTATAACTGCCCAGAACATACACCATGTTCTCTTTCCTGGATCCAGTGCTTCTTAATCCCAGCAGCCACAGCTACAGCATCAGAACTTCTCAGCTAATGGCAACACAGAATACTGATGCCACCAAGAGACACTTGGAATTGCTCTCTAGTTTACTCTGGCATCCCCTGGGTCAGCAGCCAAGCCTCCTGAACACCAGGAGGTTGATGGTCTACCTTGAATGGCAGCAGGGGAAAGGACAAGAAAAAGCTCAGCTGCGGAGGGGACTGCAGACAGGCACTAAAGCAGAAGCTGGCAGATCTAAGTTTTGGCTCAGTTTTGTCCTAATTAAATATGTAGCCTCAGGAAGCCACCTGCCTCCTTTGCCTTTGCCTTCTCTGTATGACATGGACATAGTCACCCCTTGTCATGCCTCAGCTTCTGTGAGTGTGGTTAGCAGAAAGATGCTCCCTCAGGCACTAAATGTGGGGTCATATTCCCGGATGGGACTGGAGTCAGACACAGTTGTAAGCCTCACATGTAGCAGCCTGTGGTCTTCAACCATTAAGCCATCTCTCCAGTACTTATACTTAATTTTTTAAATCATAATAAATTTTTTTTTTGTTTTTTGAGACAAGGTTTCTCTGTGTAGCCCTGCCTATTCTGGACTCGCTTTGTAGACCAGGCTGGTCTCAAACTCACATCGATCCACCTGCCTCTGCCTCCCAGGTGCTGGGATTAAAGGCGCATGCCACCACTTTTTTAAAGAAGCTCTGGAACTAGAAAGGCACCCCCTGGTTCCTTGCACCTGCATGCTCTTGCTGAGGACCCAGGTTTGGTTCCCAGCAGCACATGGTGGCTTACAGCCATCCATAACTCCAGTGCCAGGGAATTCAGTGCCCTCCTCCTGCTTTCATGGGTACCATGCTTGTACACAGTGTACTTACATATGTGCAGGCAAAGGACTCATACACATACAACATAAGCAAATAAATAAATCTTTAAAAATAAACAAATAGAAGACTTTCTGCTTAATGGCCAAATAATTCCTCTCTGTTTATTTGTCTTCCCAAGAAAAACAAAACAAAACAAAACAGAAGAAAAAGCTCCAAGATCAAAAATGCTTATCAGAAAGAGAAGAATGACTTTCCCAGTGCTTTAAAACCACAGGACAAAAGAAAAGTTCTCGCTCCTTGCTAAGGAGCAGATAAATCTCACTGGCCTTTGTGTGCATCTGACAAGGGCAGGCAAACCTATCACAAAAACTTCCAGCAGTTTCAGGAATGCTAGGTTAAGCTTGCTAGAGTCACTCAGGCATGAGGGCAAAATGAAGTTTTCACCAGGAAAGGTCAACTCATAAATACCTGATTAAGCCAAATGAACATGCTCTGTTCCAACTCCTCAGAGAATTTACAACTGATCCGGAACAGGAGTCAAGTTGAATACATGTTTTCAAAGCCAGTTAATTATTGGAGGGCATGGAGTCTGATGGGTGGAGGAGCTAGTGGCCAGCTACAAGAGCCTACAACAAATCAGCTAAGTCCAGATCTTCAGTGGAAGTTGTTTCTTCTAAAAACAACCTCTGTACAAACCTACCTTCTCTAGAAGAACAAGACTCAAACCCTCCTGCCAAGATCCTAGGAGATCCAGAAAAGCAGAGGGTATCAATTCTAAGGCCCTGTTTAATCCCAGGAGAGTCCTTGGAAATAACGTGAAGAGTTCTGAGCTCATGCCTTAGAAAGGCATTGTCTTATCAAATCTATAAGGCTAATGTCTTACCTCACAAGTAATTCTGCCTCTTCCTTGGTGCACCCATTACATTTTATGAATCAGAAATGGGGGTGGGGAGGGGGTGCCAAGGACGGACTATTAAGCACTATGAGCTAGGCTTTATACAAAGATTTTTTTTTTTTACATTTTCTATGTACGGGAGTTTTGCCTGCATATATTTCTGTACACTTGAAGCCTGGTACCTTCAGAGATCAGAAGATGGGGTCAGAGCCCCTACCACTGGAGTTACAGAGAGTTGTGAGCTGCCCTGTGGTGCTGGAAACCAAACTCAGGTCCTCTGGAAGAGCAGCCAGTAGTTCTCTTAACTGCTGAGACATCTCTCCAGCCCCTGAACAAAGGTTCTTACATATTTGGTTTTGGTGGCACCTCCTAACAACTTGTGTGCTAATCCTAGTCTCATTTTATAAAGGGAAACTTTGGGTGACTTTCCCAGAAAATGAGCTGGTAAAGTGCAGAACCAAGTACCAACCCAGTCCTTCCTACTCCAAAGCACAACTTTTTTTTCCCCCAGCAAATATTTACTGACACTATACTACATTCTGGACAATACTCCTGAGTGAATTACAACATCTGAAACAGGATTTATGAAGTTGGTGGTGGTGGTGGTGGTGGTGGTGTTTTTGTTTTTGTTTTTGTTTTTTTAGCCTCTGTATGGACTTTTTACTCTAAATCAAACAACTTCTATATTTTACCAGTTTTCTTTCTCCTTCACTAAGCAGAGTAAAATAGATACATGCTACAGGAATGAATTCATTCCTTTCTTTCACCACAGCTGCTGCTCAAACAGCATTTAACTGTGTATCCATCAATTCCAGATCCTTTCCTCTACCTACATCAAGCCATATCTTAAATCAAAAGCTTCCTTGAAATGCTAGCAAATCCATTCCAGTTACCCAGTAAGTTTAAGGCCTCAAAACATTTTCACCTAAATAATTTTATTTAGCCCTCTAAAATTAAACAAGAACGGTATTATTCCCATTTAGCAGGCAAGCTAACACCTAGAATGTTTAGTTACTAGTCTGCGAATACACTGAGTACAGGGATTCAGATACCACAGGGCTCCCTAGCCACAGAACACATTCTTCTCCCATCCTAAGAATGCTTAATAACTCTTCGGTGCAGAGAAACCAGAAGGGGATTGTGTCACTAAGCAAGTTCACATTTCCCGTTATATCAAAATAAACAAAAAGCAACAAAAGCATTCTTGCTGAGCCTGGACCACACTGACACACATCTATAATCCCTGCTCTGGGGAGGTGGAGGAAGGAAGAGTTCAAAACTAGCTTTAGCTACATGGAGAGCTCCAGGGCAACCTAGAACTGCAAGAGAAACGGTCTCTATTAAAAAAAAAAAAAAAATCTGCTATGTAGCTGGGTGGTAGTACCACATGCCTTTGATCCCGGCACTTGGGAGACAGAGGCAGGTGGATCTCTATGGTTTCAAGGCCAGCCTAGTCTACAGAGTTCCAGGAAAACCAGGCTACACAGAGAAACACTGTCTCAGAAAAAAAATAAATAAATCTACTATGTATCAACCAATTGTAGAATTTAAATATTATATCTTACCACTTTTTCTATAAAGTGTGTTTTTGTTATATTCAATTATGGTCCAATTTGCAATGTGTTCACAAAGGAACAAACCTTTCATGGTAAAAATACAGCACATATTTGACAAGTGGTGACACACACCTTTAACATCAGCAGTTTGCAGAGGTGGGCAGACTCTCTGAGTTCCAGGCCAGCTTGGACTATGTAATGAGTTCCAGTCCAGCCAGAAAACAGACAGATTTTGTCTCAAAATTGAGGGTGAAAAGCAAGCTGGAGAAATGGCTCAGCAATGAAGAACACTTGTTGCTCTTTCAAAGGACCAGAGTTCAGTTCCCAACACCCACCTAAGGCAGAGCACAACCATCTGTAATTCCAGCTCCTGAGAAATTTGACATGCTCTCACATGTATGTACTTACCCATACACAGATACACACAACCTACACATAATTAAAATAATTTTAAAGATAACTTTTTTAAAAAAGCATATATCCTATTTGCATCGCAAACTACCAAAAATACTTTTATAATTATTTTCCAGTCATTGAGAAAGAAAATTGAACTTATTTTAAAAATGACTTTACACGTGCTTGCCTCTTCCAGGAAAGCCCATTTATTCTGTGAAGTGATGCATTTCAGAGGGCAAACGTTACAGAAAGTATATGTTCCAAATGCTGGGTTAACAGCTCGGTATATCTGTACAAAACATAAGACCAGCAAACACCACGGTCAGAAGGCATACTCCAGCAACTGAAACTCTGGTATACTTCTCTAGCCAGGTACCACTGAGCCTAGCTCTACTGGCTGCAAGGACAACTTTAAAGCCAAACACCTAAATAAATAAATAACATGAAGGAAGTGATGCCTACCCCTGGGGAACCAGAATGCCCTTGGATAGAGCTCCATTGCATCCGGTATAAAACAGCACACTCACCAAACCGCAGGCTGGGCTTTACTCAGAAAGCTAGCCAAGACTCTGACCAAACCCTGCTTTCATCAGTCTGTCGTGACAGCTGGAATTCCAACCCTACAACTTCATCCGATTCTCCTTGACAGAATAGCAGCAATGAGATAAGGAAAGCAGAGGAATCAGTTTTTAACTTTAGAAATCAGACTTCCCGAAAGTGAGAACTTAGCTAGGCTTGGAAGGATAAAAGCGTAAGAGGGCGAGCACTGTGGAAAGCACGCAGTCTTACACTTGGAAGGAAGGCTGATACAGGAGGATGACTGAGCCTAGAAGCTCAAAATCAGCCTGAGGAACTGACTATAAAAGCACAACAGCATGAGGTCATTTATGCTGCCTTAGGAAAGTAGCCATAAGCTTAAGAGATATCTAAGTTATGATTTGGTTAATAACAAGCTCTAATTACCATCAGCCCTGTTCTTTTCCTTCTCTGGATCCATTTCCTCCTCTGTAATACAGGCGTTGTGAAGCACTCAAAAAGTAGTTGTGTAAAATACTAGCCTGACCTGGCACACAGTGGGACTAAGTAAATATCCTTTCCTTATCGATCCCTTTTTCTGGTTACCCTGGGTACCCCAGTGTAGGAGAACTTACTTGCCAACTAACAGAATAAAGCCACGGACAGTAGGGAGAGACAAAACAAAATAAGAAATCAGCCTCAGGGGCATCTTGGTAATCTGAAACTTGCAAATCCAGGATACATCCAAGTCTCGGCACACATTTCAGTCTGCTGCCAGATGTCTGGCAGCCTACACTGGACAAATGTCACATCGTAGTGTTTAGTACATGAAGAAATAAAAACCCACTCCTCTGTTCCTCAAGAAAGACCCTCTTACGGCAACTGCTAGACCTCCAGGAGGCTGAAACAAAACCTAGTGCAAGGGAAAGTACTGAGTCCAGCTGCCAACATAGTTTAATTAGTTCAACCTTAAAAGTCTCTAACCATAGGAGATTTAAAAGAGCCCCCAGGGAAAGCCTCTGCCCTTCACAGAGTTCAGCCAATTAGATCTATTCAAGTGCCCTAATTTTCATCACTGAATTCTTTAGGGAATCAGACTCACCAAGTTCCAAGTTCTATCTGAGAGTCCAGGCACATGTTCAGCTCAGAAAAACAGCTGTGCAAGAGCTACACAACAGGTAGTAAATCTAGCGTGCCCTAAGATTGTGACACCCTTTATGTACAGGTAAGCAGAACTGTTGTTCTCCCATTCTCACAGTAACTATATGCCAACCCGGTTCACGCTAGGATGTGAGGGAGCAAAGGCAAGTTTTGACCCCTCAGTTCAGGAGAAACGTCATCACAATAATACATTTCATACATTTTTTAATGTTTACATTCATTTTATTGATTTTACTAGTTTAAAAAAAACACCTGTGGGCTGGAGAGATGGTTCGGTGGTTAAGAGCACTGGTTCTTCTTCCAAAGGACTTAGGTTCTTCAATTCCCACCCCCACGGGACAGTTCACAACTGTCTGTAACTCCTGTTCCAGAGGATCTGACAACCTCACAGAGACATACATGCAGTCAGACACCAATGTATATAAAGAGTGTGTGTGTGTGTGTGTGTGTGTGTGTGTGTGTGTGTGTGTGTGTG
>OU015752.1:118139701-118154981 GCA_907169655.1 Acomys percivali | reverse complement strand
TGTGTGTGTGTTTGAGATGAAGTCTTTCTGTGTAACCTGGCTGTCCTGGAACTCACTTTGTAGGTCAGGCTGGACTTGAGCTCACAGAGACCCACTGCCTCACCTCCCAGCAGGTGTGTGCCATCATGCCTGGCTGTACGTGCTTTTTACTTTTTATTTATGTGTGGATATGTGTTTGAGTGTGTTTGGTGCCTGTGTGGAGACCAGAGGATCTCTGTGGAGTTCGTTGTTTCCTTCCACTTTTATGTGGGTCCCAGGGATCCGAACTAAGGTCCTCAAGCTTGCACAGCAAGTGCTCTTCCTACTGAGCCATCTCAATGGCCCCAATGCTTGCACTTTAAAAGAGAGAGAGAAGGGCCTCAGAAATAGAAGTGATTTAAAGAAGGCTAGGGGTGTAGTGGTAGAGTGCATGCATAAGACCCTAGGTTCAATCCCTAACACCAAAAGAAAACAAAAAAGAACCAAAACAAAACTGTGGGCTGGGCATGGTGGCTCTCTCCTTTAATCCCAGCACTCAGAGGCAGAGGCAGAGACAGAGGCAGAGGCAGAGGCAGGTGGATTCTGAGTTCAGGGTCAGTCTGGTCTACAGAGCAAGTTCTAAAACAGCCAGGGCTGATACAGAGAAACACCAGGGGGAGGGGTTTAGTACTTGACTATAATCCCAGCACTCAAGTAGAGGCAAAAGAATCACAAATTCAAGGTCATTCTCAGCTACACAGTGAGTAGAGGACAAGCCTTGGATACAATAAGACTTTGTATTTATCAAGTTAATTAAAATATTGTTTGGGGCTGTAGAGGCGGCTTGGTGATTAGATTTCATACTACTCTCACAGAGGCCTGAGTTCAGTTCCTAGTAACCACACTGGGTTACTTACAACAGCCTCATAGCTCAAGTCCTTTCCTCTGCAACTGGGCCAGGGGTAATGTTAGTGTAATATAGTCAGTCTCCTGCTGTCAATTAATTTTTTTTTTATTTGTTGGTGCTGGTGGCACACATCTTTAATCCCATCACTTGGGAGGCAGAGGCAGACAATCTGTGAGTTCAAGGCCAGCCTCGTCTACAAAATAAGTTCTAGGATAGCCAGGGCTAACACAGAGAAACCCTGTCTCAAACAAAACAAAACGTGTTGGCACTTGAGTGGCTGAGGCTAAAGAATTACTAAGAGCACCAGGCCAGCCCAGACAACATGTTAAATTCCAGGACAGCTTAGCCTACAAAGTGAGATGCTGAAACAATACTAAAAAAATGACCAAATGAATGATAGGACCAAAAAAGAAAAAAGAAAAAGAAAATAAGCAGCCAGGCATGGTGGTATATAGTTCCTAGCACCAGGAAGCTGAGGCAGAAAGATCATTCTCACACAGGGAGAGGGAGAGAAAATAAGGTCAGGCATGGTGGTGCACGCCTTTAGTCTCAGCACTTGGGAGGCAGATGGATCTCACTGAATTCAAAGCCAGCCTGGCCTACACATTAAGTTCCAGGCCAGCCAGGGCTACATAATAAGAAAAGAGAGGAGGGGAGATGAGGGACATCCAAGCTCTTTCACTCTTTGCTGAGCATTGTAGTGCACTCTTAAAAATCCAAGCACTTGGGAGGTGGAGACAGGGGGCTCAGGAGAGTTCAAAGCCAGCCTCTGGTACATAATGAGTTTGAGGCCAGCCTGTGCTAGAGAGGCCCTACCTCAAAAACAAAAATTAGAAAATGACAAAGCATGGGGCTGAATCCAGGGCTGTCTACCTCCATGACCCTTTCTGATATTCCTAGAACAAAGGCCCAGCTTTTGTTTGCAAACTTAATGGCAAAAAAGGTGATTCCAGAAATACTGTGGAGTATGGCCCCTTGCCCAGCACTTCAAATAAGGTCAACTGCCCTTCCACTTGGCACTCCTGGCTGCCATGTTTTCTGTTAATGGTACAATCAGTCTCCTGGCTAAACTAAAAACACTGGTGTGGCTTCAACTCTTTCCGCCACTCTGCCTCCATGGCAGACACATCTCCTCTGCTCATGAACAACTTCAAAGTCCCCTTCCTAGCCCTTCTGCCTTAAATTTTAATCTCACCAATGTTTTATGAATATTCTATGAGATTCAATCTTCCTAAAGCACCACTTGGGCTTGTCATTGTCACTTCCATGCTCAAAACTTACAAAGACTTCTCCCTGCCTAAGAATGAAGTCTAAACCAGTGGTTTTCAACCTTCCTAAACCCTGATCCTTTAATACAATTCCTCATGTTATGGTAACCCCCAGCCATAAAATCATTTTCATTGCTACTTCATAACTGATATTTTCTACTGTTATGAATCATAATGTTAATATCTGGCATGCAGGATATCTGATATGTGATCCAACCCACAGGTTGAGAACCACCAGATTAAGCTCTTTAGCCTAACATTGGACCCCTCCATGACCTTTCTTCCGTGAACCTTTTGTTCTTTACCTCATAGCACTTTCCTGCATAGTTATCACATAGCAATCTGGAATAATGAATGTCTCCCAAATCTCCAGTTTTTCTCTCTCCATACCTTTGTTTATGGCATTGCCTCTAACTGGCATGCTTCCCTTCCCCTTCCTCATTCTTCAGCCTTCAGTACCAGAGACCCACTAAGAGGCTACTTCCTCCACAAAGCTTCTCTGATCTCACTAGGTAGAGGTGATCCCTTCTTCCTTCCAAAACCACTAATAATACATATCACAAGTCACTGCACATACACGGTGCCTTTCATATTAAAAGCTGTTGTGAAATTAAATAAGATCATGTCGACTAGAGATACATCAATCATTAAAGAACTTGTCTCAAGAAGCAGAGCGTGGTGGTGCACGCCTTTAATTCCAGCACTCTGGAAGTAGAGGCAGGTGTATCTCAGTAAATTCGAGGCCAGCCTGGTCTACAAGGCGAGCCCAGGACAGCCAAGGCTATACAAAGAAACATTGTCTCAAAAAAACAAACAAAAACAAAAACAAAAGACAGGCATCAGCCAAAGGACAGCTCAGCACGCAAAAGCATCTGCCTCCAAATAACAGTGTTTCTATCCCCAGGATCCACACAGTAAGAAACAAGACTCTATTCCTGCAAATCTGAACATAACACATACATATATACATATGCCCACACACATACATTAAATAAAACCTTTTTTTTTTTTTTTTTTTGGTTTTTCAAGATAGAGTTTCTCTCTGTTTGTACCTCTCTACCTGTCCAGGAACTCACTCTGTAGACCAGGCTAGCCTCAAACTCAGAGCTTTACCAGCCTCTGCCATCTGAGTGCTGGGATTAAAGGTGTGCCCCACCACTGCCAGGCACAAACTGTAATTTAAAAAAAAAAAAGTAGAGCTGGAGAGATGGCTTGATGGTTAAGAGCACTGCCTACTCTTCCAAAGGACCTGGGTTCAATTCCCAGCACCCACATGGCAGCTCACAACTGTCTGTAACTCCAAGATCTGACATCCTCACACTAATGCACATAAATTAAAGTTAAATAAAATATTTTTTTCAAAAGTAAGGTGAGGCATAATAGCACTCATTTGTAACACACTAGGGAGGTAAAGGCAGACAGATCCCTGGGCTGTTGAGTTCTATTTGTTGAGTTCTAAGGCAATCCTGTCTCAAAGAGATGGTGAACAGCACCTTAGGAACAACTACCAAGATCTCACACACCACACACACATACACACACACACACACCTGCACCTATATACACATAAAATAATAAAAATAATATAAGGTAAAAGTGTCTAGCTTACTCCTACTATGGACTAGGTAGCTCAGTTGGTAAAGCACTTCTTCAGTGTGCACAAACCCTGGGTTCCACACTCATACCAAATAAACAGGGAGTGGTGGCACATGACTGTCATCCCAGCACTTCAGAGAGAAGCAACAAGATCAAGAGAGCTACATATTCAGATCGAAGCCATTCTGGGCTATATTAGAACCTTGATTGAAATAAAATAAAAAAAATAGGACTGGCTCCTACTATTATACCACATACTTCTATTGAACAGAGATTGTCATATCTAATGATATGTTAAACATTAGCTGAAGCAAAGATACTGTAGAGATCCAGCAACTACCCTGAGTCATATCTAGAAGACTCCAACCAGAGTACTACTTTTGGAAGATACAGCTGAATATAAAAGACTCAGTAGCTAAACATTTCACCAAGTGATACTACCCACTCAAAATTCCGAGGTAAAATAGTCACTCTTTCTCCCTCTCCAACCCCCAAACTCCTAATTTTAACTTCTTTCAGGCCACCTCAGTGGTAGAATAAACTAATGCCATTAATAGTTGTATTGTTTCTAGTCAAAATGCTTATCTTTACTTAAATCCAGACTTAATTCCTTGTGGTCTTAAGATCAGATATAACTCAATTCAAATCCCGGTTTAGTCTTCTTGAGAAAATTACCTTAAGTTCTTAGAACAATATATCCCTGTAAGGTTGTTATACAGCTGTAAAGCATCTATCCAGAAGCTCAATAAATCCTAGCTATCATCATCACTCTTATCACTGAGTTATTTGAGTTGTTAATTACATATTTATCTCTTTAAATATATGAAGTATTATTTCCAATGACCTTTGTCCTTGTCAGGAGAAGTTTCTCAAAACAAGACCACAGAAAAGTTGACCTTGTATTCATAAAACAACATACAAACACAAGGCACAGATTTCTTTCTAAGCTAGGGAGATACATACATGAAGGGTATATTTTAGAATCTGGCTTTGAGAACTTGGCAAACATAGGCACATTTGTTTTAACATACACTGTGGTGATGAGAGTTCTGAGAGCTTCTTGAGAGGCCTGAGATAACCCAGAGAGTCCAAACAAGTGCAGAGCTACTGAATCACACTTTGAGAATTAGAGACACATGAGACTTGGAAGCCTGCCTGCCAGTGAGATTTCTGGCCATTACCTAGACCAGAGATCAACACGAGGCAGCCAGGAACTCTGGAAATATGGCTAACAGAGGGAAAGGGCAGGTTTGCTCTAGTTGCACCACGCTGAAAGCACAATGGGCTGTCTTTTTCTTTCCTTCCTTTTTTTTACTCTTCCATCAAATGAAGAGAGACCCCTCCCTAATGCCTTGAAGGCAAGGTTTAAGGAGCACTTGGCATCACAGAAAACATTTTTAAATCAATCAACACAGAACTAACCCATCTCAGTGCTACACAGCAAACGCTGCAGTGAGAACCACAAGAGAAGGTTCCCTTCTCCATCCCACAAGCCAGGCTAGGAGAAGCAGCTAAAAGTTCATTTTGTTTATCTGGCTGCCTCTTGTCTGACCTGAAATAAACCCATGTAGACTGTAGAGCCAACAAAGACAAGGCAACAGGACCCAAGGAAGCTTTATCCACTTCTGGGCCTAGCCTTCCTCCATGCCTATTGCAGCCACTTGATCAAGGTAGCCATAACTCTTTCAAACAAAACTGCTAAGCAGAGACACTGACAAAACGTTCCCCACAGAGTATGACTGAAGCTGTCACTAAGCGCAGCTTCATTAGATGCCCTGGTTCTGTATGATCCATCAGTGACTATGAGCTGAACTTAATGACCGTCTCCCAACAACTATGACATGCATAACATGCATAACATGACAGCATAACAATTCTAAAGTTGATTTTTTTTTTGTCAAACTCCCATATCATAAGACTTTTCAATAAAGAAGCTCATGTAACAAGAAACCAAAGCCTGACTAAAGCAATGTACATTAGCTTGAAAGTGCATATTCTTGTCCTAGCCTTTAGCCTTAGCCAACTGTTTGACTCTAACCTCATGAAGGACCCTAACCCACAACCAAGGTAAGCTACACCCAGATTACTGACTTGCAGAAACAAAGAGATAAAAATGCTTATTTTAAGCCTTGAAATTTAGTCATGATCTGCTATGCACCAAGAGATAACCAGTACACTTGAAGACTAAGCTCATTTGCTCAACCATCTCAAGACTGCAGATGGGCCTGGGAAGTGGGTCTATCCAGAAAAAAAGGGAGAGTGCAAACAAGATATGAGGTCAAATATTGGAATCCAGATTTTTATTAACCATTTTCTCAAGGCCAAAAGTAAACCTGAAGTAAAAGCTTGCTTCACTTGTACCCAGAGTCTACATCTGAGGAAAGACAGCAGATGCCACTACCCTTAGAACCACTCAAGAGTCTCCCTGAAGTTTTTAGGGCCCACAAAAAACCAAATGCTGAGAGGACCCAAATAGCTCACATCGTGCTGTGGCTTATAAAGCTCCAGAGTTCTCGGTTTTTAGGACAAACAAAAGAACAGGGGCAGAGAGAAATGACTGCTTCTTCACTATGTCTAAACAACCAGTAAAGAAAGGAGCTGGAATTCTAAACCCCCTTATCTCATCATGTGGCCAACTCTGACATTTTTGAAAACCAAAACCAACCATCCCACTTTGCCTAGGCATCTACCCAGCTGCATCTCACTTCCCAGCTCTCCATCCTCTCAGCAGGGTCCTCTGTGGAATTAGTTTTTCCCTACTGCTCTTTGCTCTCTGGTTTTTCCAGATGGTTTCTCTGTGTAGCCCTGGCGGAAAAGCCAAGGCAGAAACTGTAGCAAAGACCATGGAAGAACACAGCTTACTGGCTTGTTCCTCCTGGATTGCTCAGCTTGCTTTCTTCTACAACCCAGGACCACTTGCCCAGGAGTGGCATCTCCCACAGTGATTTGGGCCCTCCCTCATCAATAAAGTGCACCACAGACTTATCTATAGGCAATCTGATAGAGATATTTTCTCAATGAAGGTTCCTCCTCCCAAATGACTCTAGCTTGTGTCAAGTTGACAGGGGCGGGACTAGCAAGGACACCACTTGAAGGTAGAAGAAAGAATTTATTACTGAAAGCTGTCCTCTAACGACTGACACATGCAACCTCCCTAACACACACACACACACACACACACACACACACACACAGAGTAAATTAATTAGTTAGTACTTCTTCCAAGTAAAATGAGTTTATTGTGGAGTTGAATATTCTGCTTGGTTTTTTTTTTATTTGTTTGTTTTTTAAGACAGGGTTTCTCTGTGAGATCTTGGCTGTCCTGGAACTATGTAAACCAGGCTGTTCTGGAACTCAGAGATCTGCCTGTCTCTGCCTCTCAAGTGCTAGGATTAAAGGTGTGTGCCACCACTGCCCAGCTCTTAACTTTTTAGTGTGTGTGTGTGAAGTCATAACATTCATATGGAGGTCAGAAGACAACTCTCAGTTCTCTGCTTCCATGGTGCATTCCAGGGACTGAGCTCAGGCCATCAGGCTGCTGTGGTTAGAGCTTTTTACCCAATGACCCCCTCATTAGCCTTTGTTTTACCTTTTAAAAACAAATGCAAGACGTATTTATCAATGATCTGTAGTGAATATGAAATTCTGAAAGAATGAGTGAAGCTTATTTCTTTAAGGAATCCACTCCAAATTTTCAAGTACCTAGTAAACTACAGTAAAACTGAAACTACTTAACAATATCTAATTCAAATGCACAAAGTTTATAATATGTATAGTATGCCATATACCAAGCCTTGTTCTAAGAACTTAATTGTTTATCCCAAGCTAGTTTCAAAGATGACCTTGAATTTCTAATCCTCCTGTCTCCACTTCCTGAGTTCTGGAATTATAGATATGAGCCACCATGCCCACTTCATGCAGTGCTAGAAACTGAAAGCCAGGGCCTCATGCATGCTCGGCAAGCATTAACAACTGAGCCAGTCCCCAACACGGCTTTGTAATGAGTGGCTATACTAACCAGTCAAACACCTTGGGCAGTATAACTATATGAAGGCTGTAACAGACAAAGGTTCTGAATACCAGACTAGCAGGTATTCACTCACTTTGGAGCACACCAATGAGTAATGTTTTTGATTTTAAAAAAAAAAATGATCCCAGATTCCCAGTTATTGTTCTGAAACTATCTTCCTTTTAGCTATATGCTCTAGAAGGCAAATTGTCAGCTACAAATTTTTCTTGAAAATATCAAAAATGAGGGTAAATAAAAGATTAAAGAGGGGTTGGGGGTGGTGGCGCACGCCTGTAATCTAGCTCTCAGGGAGGCAGAGGCAGGCAGATCTCTCTGAGTTCGAAGCCAGCCTGGTCTACAAAGTGAGTCCAAGACAGCTAAGGCTACACAGAGAAACCCTGTCTCAAAAAGAAAAAAAGAAAAAAAAAAAAAGATTAAAGGATATGAATTTAAATAAAACTTGATACAAACTGCCCTAAGTAAACAGTACTACCTCCAATGGTTGAGAAAAGGCCCAAAATATGAGACATTTGAAAGGAGGAATAATAATTCAAACAGGCCCCAATTATCAGCTTTTCCAACAATCTTCAACAGTGGGTAGCCTTAACACAATAAAAACAATAAAGTACAACCACTCCTATCTTCCTTCACAAAGATCCCAGGGAAGAAAATATATATGTAAAGCACTGTGTTTATAACAAAATATCATACAAAGTACCCTTGACTTAATAAAGAAAACTCTTTATTGTTACTAGTTTATTTCTTGTGTGCATCTGCATTTGATATTTTGTTATCTTAGTATTTAATAATTTTTATAAACAATAACAAAAAACCATAGTAAGCTAAGTCTGATATCCTTTTTTTTTTTTTTCTCCCCATGAGCCTGACAGCCAGAGCTGCTGGGTTTCCTGAGACTTCTTTCCCACACGCATGGAAATGTCCCACCAGGTGCTCATGAGGCCACTCTGCAATGTGTCTCAAAGGTCACCGTCAGGAAACAAAGGATCCACAGAGGACTAGAGCCTAAGTTCCGTGAGGACCTAGGAAACGCCACCTTCAATGAGCCCTCGTTCCTTCTGGCCAAACAGCAAAAATTTAGCAGGAGTTTTGGAGAGAGGGGTATCTGTCTATAGCCTAGACTGGCCTTAAACTCACAGCAATTCTCTTGGCTCCACCTCCAAAGTACTGGGATTATAGACATGATCCACCACATCTGACAAACAGCAAAAATCCTATTTTGCTCTGTCTTGGTTTGGTGTGCTTTGGGTTTGGAGACAGAGTCTCATAGCCCAAAGCCGACCTTCAACTTACTATGTACCTTCTCATCCTATGCTCTGTCTCCCAAGTGCAGAAAATAGAGGTGGCCAGCACTGTGCTCAGCTAAGAGCAGAAATTCTTAGCATTACAGCCCCACAGCCCTCAAGAGCACAGAAGCAGAATTTAGGAGCCTTTAAGTTTGACTAGAAAAGAAATTATATCTTCATTTTTTGTTTGTTTATTTTGTTTGCTTTATTTTATTTTGTGTTTGTTTATTCTTTTTGTTTGCTTGCTTGCTTTCGAGACAGGTTTCCTCTGTGTAGCCTTGGCTGTCCTGGACTCACTTTGTAGACCAGACTGGCCTCGAACTCACAGCGATCCACCTGCCTCTGCCTCCTGAGTGCTGGATTCAAGGTATGCACCACCACCGCCATACAACATGAAGCAAGTGTTCTTAACTACTAAGTCATCTCTCCAGCCCTGTTTTGTTTTGTTTTGTTTTGTCTTACTAAACAGCCATGGATGGCACAGAATTCATCTTGAAAACAAGTCTAGACTCAAACATTTTTTTAAGATTTATTTTGAATCACGTGTACGTGTGCATGTGTGTGAGTATATAGAGATGAATACAGGACATGAGTGTGAGTTGGCCAGAAGCACTGGATAACCTCCACCTGGGGCGACAGGCAGCTGTGAGGCACCTGATGCGGGTCCTGGGAAACAACTCTAATCCTCTAAAAGAGCAGCATATACTCTTAACTGCTGAGCCAACTCTCTAACCCGAAGCCTCAAACTTTTGGTGATCATCCCGCTTCTGTCTCCTAAACGCCTGAGATCACAGACATACATCATCACACCCAGCCTACATTATCATTTTGAATATTCTCTTACCACAAGTATTTCTGTTAAACATATGTGTATATGTAAAATATATGCAATCAACCACAATATTAACAATAGCTAAAAATTCTGTCACTGGCCAAAATCATAAATATTCTCATATCATATTACATTATTACAGATAACTAAAAATAATATATACACTCATTGTTACTTTAAAATTATGATGATTATGAGAACCAGCAGTAGGTCATATATGACCGCCCCCTTCCTATGTACAGGGACTCACATGACGCAGCAAGCCAACAATGACGCACCTGTCTAGTTACCAAACCACACAGCAGTGAGATCCCACATATTCATACTGGTCACCCACACATGCACAATACCCTCTTTCTTCAACCCTCCCTGGTTACCTTAGCCTAATGGAACCTATACATATCCCTCTTCCTTTGCCTACACAGCCTATACTGTTATAATCTGAAGTTGACTAATCTGTGCATTACATTGTATTTAATATTACCCAAATAAAGCCAAGCCTTGTGGCACAAATATACCTGTAACCCAAGTCCTTGGGAGATAGAGGCTAGAAAATCAGGAGCTCAACATTCTCCTCACTTACATAGTAAGCTCAAGGCCAGCCTGAGCTATATCAAAGTGTGCCTCAAAAAAAAAAAAAAAGAAAGAAAGAAAGAAAAAAGAAAATAGAGTCAGGCGCATTGGATAGTTCCCTTTACAGTACACACTGAATAACTAAGTCAAGATCTTTGGCTCAAATGTTCTAGTCTAGTTTATCTACCAATAACCTACTATGAAACCTACAGTTAATGCCTCTCTGGGTATCAGTTTCATCACATATAAAAACAAGTACGCTGAACTACTAGGGGTTTCCATCTCTTAACTTCTATCTAAGCAACCACTTTTTAATCTCCCCAAGATCTGAGAAAACTATGGGGAAAACTATAAAGCCTCCCCCAGCTCTCCCAGGCAGGGTTAGTCATTATCCTCTGGACTTTCCACAGCTCTCTCAATGTATGCATGTAAGTATGCATGTAGGTATGCCTGAATACACGCACACACATACACACACACACTCTCTCTCTCTCTCTCTCTCCTATGAGGTTTTGTTTTTTGTTTTTTTGTTTTTTTAGGTAAGACAGTGCTAAGGAAAAAGTCAGAACCCTAAATTCAAACACTGATTCTCTTTACTCTCTGTGTAACACTGAGAAAGTTATTTAACCTCTCTCATTTAATTTCCTGCCCTATAAAACAAAGATAACATCTATCACAGAATCTGGTTGTAATAATTAAATGAAATAAAAGTTTATAAGTTGTACGTGGTGGAGCATGCCTTCAATCTCAGTCCTTGGGAAGCAGAGACAGGAGGATCTCTGTGAGTTTGAGGCCAGCCTGGTGGTCTAAAAAGAGAGTTCCAAGACAGCCAGCGCTATAACACAAAGAAACCCTATATTGGAAAAAACAAAACAAAACAAAAAACAGAACTGGAGAGATGGCTCAGGAATTAAGAGCATTTATCTGCTTTTCCAGAGGTCCTAAGTTAAATTCCCAGCAACCACATGGTAACTCACAACCATCTACAATGTGATCTGGTGCCCTCTTCTGTCACACAGGCAGAGCACTGTAAAATAATAAATAAATAAATCTTGAAGAAAAAAAAAGAACAAATAAGACCTGGCTTGTTATATTTTTTAAAAAGCTTATAATGAGCCTCTAATCCTAGCATT
The DNA here is from genome assembly GCA_907169655.1 of Acomys percivali. Lineage (NCBI taxonomy): Eukaryota > Metazoa > Chordata > Mammalia > Rodentia > Muridae > Acomys > Acomys percivali. The sequence continues at coordinate 118,143,401 of OU015752.1, read as the reverse complement.
TGGGAGGTTGAGGCAGGTAGAACTTTGTAAGTTCGAGGCCAGCCAGGTTCATATAGCAAGTTCTAGGCCAGTCAGAGCTACACAGTGATTGCTGTCATTATTGCTGATATTATTGTATCTCTGTCCTGTTAGACACCAGATTCCTGGTTTAACTAAGCCTCTAGTCCCTTCTCATTCCCCTAGCACCCTTTTTGCATTTTTCCATTCTATTTTTCACAAGACAATTTATTTATTTATGTGCTTATTAACTGTCTCTCTAACAAAATACAACTTCCATAAAGAAAGAAGACAATGCTCTCATTCATCCTTAAATCCCCACAGAAAACATACACAATATGACCCAGACACTTGTTGAATAAATAACATATGAGCTGGCACTGTTCAATGTTTGCTGAATCAATTAACCTAGCTAAAGGTGGTTGTCAAACTAAGGTCTGGTGTGGTCATATGTTAGGAGAGGAGGTCCCCTTCTGTCAGAGGTCTAGGGGAGGGGAATAGGGCAGAAGAGGGTGGGAGGGAAGTGTGAGGGAATAACAATCGGGATATAATGTGAATACATTAAATAAATAAAATTTTTTTTAAAAGCTAATGGCTGGAAGTAAATACATCCCAGCTGCCCCAGGATAGTGTATCCCTCTTGCCAGGCCCTGGTATTAGCTCCAAGCAAGCCCCACCCACCTACTGTAGGCTCCAGCCCAGTTCCAGGAGCCACCCTTAGCTAAAATTAGCATAACTACCAAGATGGCCAGGCCATTTATAGCCTTGGAGGCAGCAGCAAGCTAATTGGGTGGGCTGGCTGGGCTCTGACCTGCCACTCCAAAGAGGCTGAGTAAGAGGCAGCCTGCACTCTGCAGAGGTGCCTATCCTCCAGGGCCAGATTCTAGCTAAACCAGTTTCTGATTAGAGACCCTCAAAACCACCTAACATGGCAGCCACAACTCCAAACCTGAGGTCTCTAACACAATACACATTCTATAGAAAACATCTGAGTTTCTGCAAGCAATGACCCTAGAGTCTACAGGTTCCTGGTATTCTTTTGAGTCAGCCCCAGAAATGTGGGCCCTAGAATAACACAACCATAGACAGATCTTTCCTGAGAAAGTGACTTCGTACAATATTCTAAAAAAGCAAAAAGGGACGGGACAGTTCTCTCCACTGCCCAATGAGAGCAGCCCGAGCCCAAGCTTCAGAAGAGATTCTGTTTGTCTGGTTGGTGGTGGGTTGGGTTGGTTTTGGTGTTGAGTGAAGAGCAAAGCCAGGGCACTATGCATGAAAGACAACACTCTACCACTAATCTCTGATGGCCAGGGTTTTGATTGTTGGTTTATTTGGGTTTTTTTTTTTTAAGAGTTGCTTATTTTTATTTTATGTGCATGAATGTTTTGCCTGCATATATTTATGTGCACCAAGTGCATGCCGGGTGCCCTGAAAGGTCCTAAGAGGGCAACAGAGCCCCTGGAGCTGGAGTTAAGGATGGCTGTGAGCCACCATGTGAATGCTGAAAACCAAACCCGGATTCTCTGCAGAAGCAACAACTGTTCTTAACATCTGGGTCATCTCTCCAGTCCCTGGTCAAGGTTTTAATCATGTTTGGTGTATGAGTAGAAAAGACAAAAAAGCCGGGCGTGGTGGCGCACGCCTTTAATCCCAGCACTCGGGAGGCAGAGGCAGGCGGATCACTGTGAGTTCGAGGCCAGCCTGGTCTACAAAGTGAGTCCAGGACAGCCAAGGCTACACAGAGAGACCCTGTCTCGAAAAACCAAAAAAAAAAAAGAAAGAAAGAAAAGAAAAGACAAAAAAGTCATTAAGTATTTCTTTCTTTTTTTTTTTTTTTCTAAGTGGTGCTGGAAATGGAACTCAGGACTTTCATACACTAACCAAGCACTCTACCACTAAGCCACACCCCTAGTGCACCATAAACTTTTTTTTTTTTTTTTTTGAGACAGTATTCTCTATGTGTAGACCAGGCTGGCTTAGAACTCACAGAAATCCACCTACTTCTTCCTCTGCCTCCTGAGTTCTGGAACTACAGTCATGTGCCACCATACCTGGCCAACATGAAGATTTTAGCAAAAACCTTAGAATCAATTTTATGACTGACTAAATGGTAATGGGTTGGTTGCATACAGTTCCAAAATGGAGAGTGGGGTTACAATTCCTTCATCAACACACTCTCCAGAAGAGGGGGGAAACACCCCTTTTCTTGGATCTCAGATCCAGAGTCACCAGAGCCTACCTAACTGCCAAGAGAACAGCAACACTCTCTAGGCCCCACCTAGCACTTCTTTAACAGGATCTGAGCAGATGGAAGAAGTCCAGGACTTCAGCATTGAACACCTGTTTCAAAGACCAAGCAAGGAACCCAGTCTTTCCCCTCTCCCCTACCCCCCTTCTCTCCCCTCCCTCCTTCCCTCTCGTGTGTGTGTGTGTGTGTGTGTGTGTGTGTGTGTGTGTGTGTGTGTGTGTGTGTGTCACATATGGAGGAGAAAACAACTTCTTTGTGGAGTCAGTTCTCTCCTTGCACCTTTACTTGAGTCCCAGGGAGTGAGCTTAGGTCACCAGATATGCACAGCCAGGGCCTTACTGGCTGAGCCACCTTGATAGTCCAAGGCATTTATTTGTTCACTAATATATACATATTAGCTTTAGTTTTGGGGGTTTTGAGGGGCTTTTTGTCTTTTTCATTGTTGTTTCCCACCCACCCCACCCCGAGACAGGGTATCTCTGTGTAGCCCTGGCTGTCCTGGAACTAGCTCTCTCTGTAGACCAGGCTGTCCTTGAACTCACAGGGATCTGCAGCCTCTGCCTCCCAAGTGTTCAGATGAAAGGCATGCACTACCACTGCCCTGTAAAAGGATGATGTGTTATCATCATTTCCCTGCATTTAAATGGGGCTATTGTGAGGATTTGCAGGGTAAGTCATGTAATTATAAAATACAAACTGTACAGAGCACACAAATTTACCAGTTATGTTGAATCTGGCTGAGAAAAGTGCTAACTAGGCAGGTATGGTGTCTTGTGTCCTGTAGTCCAGCACTTGAGTGGTGGAGGCAGAAAGATCGAGAGTTCAAGACCAGCTTCAGCTAAAATTTAAGTTGAAGGCCAACCTAAGCTACTGAAGACCCGATCTCAAGAGAAAAAGAAAGACGAGGCGAGGGAGAGAGGAAAGAGGATGAGAGAAGAGGCAGTTTTAACACCAAGTAAAACTCCTGTGTTCTGTGGACACAGAGGGCTGCAAACGCTTCCAGAGTCCCTAGCGATTTCAACAGTTCCTCCCTGAACCCTTTGCAGAGCCCAAGCAATAAACCATTTCTTTAAAAAAAAAAAAAAAAGGACCTGCCTGAGCCAAAGTTCCACAGTGACCCAAAGAAACAAACAATCAAAACAATACTGGTAGGACACCCACATTCCCACAAAAACCAGAGGCATTCCCAACACCTAAAATCTCTGAGACTTTCCTCCCTGGAATATAATTACTAGAACAACAGAAGTCAACTTCTGAACTAAGAGGAAATAAAGATGAAAAGAGAGGCGTTTGTGTCATAATCTAACTAGTCAGTCCTCTAAAATAGGATGTATGAAGAATGTCTCCATAAACTCGTCATGAGGTATTCCTGAGGAATGCTAGAATGCTTTTCTACCTTAGGCAAAACACACACACACACACACACACACACACACACACACACACACACACACA
>OU015752.1:118112833-118125300 GCA_907169655.1 Acomys percivali | reverse complement strand
GAGAGAGAGAGAGAGAGAGAGAGAGAGAGAGAGAGAGAGAGAGAGAGAGAGAGAGAAGAGTAGGTAGATGACTTAATGTGTCTAAAGCAATCAGGACAGTGTCTAGTATATTATGTCCAGTAAGTATAGACTTTCTAAGGCATCTCAGAGCCATTAAAGGATGACAGGATATGGCTCACACATTTAGTCCTAGCACCTGGAAGGAGAAGCAGGTGAATCTCTCAGAGTCTAGGGCCAACCTGGTCTACAAATCTAGTTCCAGCACAGCCAGGGCTACACAGAGAAACCATGTTTTTGAAAAACAAAGAAACAAACAGAAGAATTACGCCAAGATCAAGTACGTATGTTCAGTGTTGACAGTGTACACCAATAATGCAGGCACTCAGGAGGTAGAGGCAGGAGGACAGTAAATTCAAGGTCATTTTTTTGAGCTGCCACCCTGGGCTACATGAAAAACCTGTCTCAGAAACAAAACAGCAAAGTCAACTAAATGGATAGGTGTCCAATCATCCTGATGATAATGCTGAGAACCGATCGGAAAAGCAGAAGCTAGGCAAACGAGTGAGGTAGTCAGAGGCACAGGCACAGAAAACCCAGCTCCCCTTGTTAATTTAATCTAATTATTGTTTACGTGTATGAGTGTTTTTTGCCTTCACGTGCGTCTGTGCACCCTCTGTATGCCTGATGCCTGTTGGAGGCCGGAAGAAGGCATCTTGTTTTGTTTTGTTTTGGTTTTGGTTTTCGAGACAGAGTCTCTCTGTGTTAGCCTTGTTGTCCTAGGCTAGCTTTAGTAGGACCAGGCTGGCCTCGAACTCACACCGATCCGCCTGCCCCTGCCTCCCGAGTGCTGGGATTAAAAGTGTGCGCCAACCACCGCCCAGACAGAAGAAGGCATCTTGAAGCTAGAGCTACTGGTGGTTTTGACCCACCTTGTGTGTTCTGGGAACCAAACCTGAGGCCTCTGTTAAGCTAGTTCGGACTCCTAATCACTGAGAGACCTCTCCTCACCTTCTTACTAGATGGATGGACCTGAGCCGGGCCAGAGGAACAAGTGTGATTGAGCAATAGTGGAAGAATAGAAAAGATCCAGATTTGGATTTGTAGTGATTAATTGTCTGGGCAGGTGAGCCACCAAGGTTGATCATGATTAATTAATGGTTGTAACTTTGGAAAGTACTTTTTAATTTTTTTTTTTGTTGTTGTTGTTGTTGTTGTTTGAGACATGGTTTCTCCGTAAACCCCTGGCTATCCACCTGCCTCTGCCTCCAAAGTGCTAGGATTAAAGGTATGTGCCACCACTGCCCGGCAACTTTTTATTTATTTATTTATTTTTGGTCTTTTGAGACAGGGTTTCTCTGTGTAGCCTTGGCTGTCCTGGACTCACTTTGTAGACCAGGCTGGCCTCGAACTCATAGCGATCCGCCTGCCTCTGCCTCCCGAGTGCTGGGATTAAAGGCGTGCGCCACCACGCCCGGCTCCCCGGCAACTTTTTAAATTTTTTTAAAAAGATTTATTTATTATTATGTATACAGTGCTCTGCCTGCATGTACACCTGCAGGCCAGAAGAGGACATCAGATCACATTATAGATGGTTGTGAGCCACCATGTGGTTGCTGGGAATTGAACTCAGGACCTTTGGAAGAACAGTCAGTGCCTTTAACCTCTGAGCCATCTCTCCAGCCCACTTTTTAAAATTTTTTAGAAATTAAATTGTGCTGTTGTTTTTTGAGCCTAGACCAGCCTTGATTTGCTATGTAGCCAAGAACAACCTTGAACTTGTCTTCCTGGCTTCAGCTGCTGAACACCGTGTTTACACGTATGTGCCTTCATGCCCATCTGGAAGGCACTATTATAGGCTGGATATTATGTTAAACACAATACACCCAATTATCCCCTCGACAAATATTCACTGAGCCAGGCACTGAGAATAAAGCACTAGAAAAGCATAGTTTATTGCCCACAGCTTGCATGCGTCCTATGATTAACATCCACAGTAAGCCGGTGATGTCACATAACTCTGATTCATTTTATAAAGGTTTAAATTAAGACTGGTAAGTCATATTTTCTCACATGGAGGTATGTTTGTTTTGTTTCTGTTGTTTTGGTTTGGTTTGGTTTGGTTTTTTGAGACAGGGGTTTTCCATGTAGCCTTGACTGTCCTGGGCTTGCTTTGTAGACCAGGCTGGCCTCAAACTCACAGAGATCCGCCTGCCTCTGCCTCCAAAGTGCTGAGATTAAAGGCGTGCGCCACCACCGCCCGGCTGGAGGTATGTTTTTTAATCTATAAAATGAACGGAGAGCCGGGTGTGGTGGCGCACGCCTTTAATCCCAGCACTCCGGAGGCAGAGGCAGGCGGATCGCTGTGAGTTCGAGGCCAGCCTGGTCTACAAAGTGAGTCCAGGATGGCCAAGGCTACACAGAGAGACCCTGTCTCGAAAAACCAAAGGGAAAAAAAAAATGAACGGAGATATTGCTTTCCTCAAGGAGTTCTTATACAGATTTTAAAAGGTGTAAAGTATATTTAAGTTATGCTAAAATTGTAACTTTTTCAGAGTCACATAGAAAATAAATGACAGAAATTAGAGGAGAGAGGACAAGATGGCACTTATCTTTCTTTGATCCCGTCAGTCCAAAGCAGGAGTGGATGGGTCTCTAAGTTGGGGGACAGCCTGGTCTCCAAAGTAAGACCCTGCCTCAAAACAAAACAACAACAAAAAGGTTGGGGGCGAGGGGAGTACAGCCAATACTGAATTATTTAGGCATCTACCGTACGGAGCTGTGCCTGAGGAAGAGAGATTTCGCAAAAACGGATTATGCCAGGTAACCCGGGTACCACCCATCTCAAAAATGCATAGGTGTCCTGCAAGGAAACAGAACGACTATTGTTGTACATTCCAGGGAGGAAGGACTCTCCTGGAAAACTCCCTCCGTCGACTGGGTTCCTCCAGGGAGCCAAGCACAATGACTTGAGCTTTGTTTAATTCGTCACTTCCCTTGTTAGTTCTTCCTGTCTTTCCTATCAAAGCCCACAAACACACAAACACACACACACACACACACACACACACACACACACACACACACACGGACAAGGAAATTGTCCTTAGCAATATGGATAAAGAAAAGGAAGGAAGAGACTGTCTACTTCTCAGGCAGGCTGAGAAAGGCCTGAGTTCCCAGAGACTACACACCTTTAAGGTTAGCTGGCAGGGGCTAAGACTGATGCTCAGAACACCCTGTGGTGTGTGCCGCAGGAGCTGGGCCTTCCCAGGGACTAGAGACAAGAAGACCGGTTTGGAAGCCAGCACAGCTCAGGGGACATCACCCAGAACATCTTTCCTCCCTGTCTCTGGACCCTTCAATTTGAGGGATACTAGGTCACTTTATCATTTTGATTTAAGAAACAGAGAAAGAGAAGAAAAAAAAAAAACTTTAAAATGGGGTACAGGAATTATTAATTCTTATTTGTTGCACCAATGGCCAATATGCCATTTCACACGTTATTTCACCTACACAATTCCTCAAGGCATTTGACATTCTCATTTTAAAGTGAAACTATGACTCAGAAAGTAAATCTGTAGTGTACTCTTGCAATACTCTGCGCTTTTGTGTGATGCCTGTTGAAGATATCTCTGTCTGTCTGTGTCTGAGATAGAGTTTCACTATATTGCCTCGTCTGTCCTGGAACTCTCTAAGTAGAGCGAGCTCGCCTCCAACTCAGAGATCTGCCTGATTAAGATGTCTTTTATTATTTACTTACTTATTTATTTATTTGGTTTTCTTTTTGTTTGAGGTTTTTTTGTTGGTGGTTGTGGTGTTGGTTTTTGTTGTTGTTGTCGCATGGTTTGGTTTTTCAAGAAAGGTTTTCTCTATGTAGCCTTGAACCAGGCTGGCCTCAAACTCACAGAGATCTGCCTGCCTCTGCCTCCCTAATGCTGGGATTAAAAGTATGCATCACCACTGCCTGGCTTTTCTTTTTTTCTTTTCTTTTATTTTTTTTTCTTTTTTAAAGATTTCATTTTTTCCTTTATGTGTAAGAATGTTTTGCCTGCATATATGTGCATCAGGTACATATGCCTGGTACCTTCAGAGTTCAGAACACAGCATCAAATCCCCTGGACTTGTAGGTACAGATGATTGTAAGAACCTGGATCCTCTGCAAGAGCAACGAGTCCTCTTAACCGCTGAGCCCTCCAGGCCTCTCCAGCCCTCAGATCTATGGTTTTTTTGCTACTAATATCACAAGAGGGTCTTGTCTGTTTTTTCTACTTCATCATTGGAATGTAAAACCTATGCATGGTGGCAAGCAGATCCTCTCTCTCTCTCTCTCTCTCTCTCTCTCTCTCTCTCTCTGTCTGTCTCTCTCTCTCTCTCTCTGTCTCTCTCTCTCATTTTTTTGAGACAAGTTTTCTCTGTGTAGCCGGGCGTGGTGGCGCACGCCTTTAATCCCAGCACTCGGGAGGCAGAGGCAGGCGGATCGCTGTGAGTTCAAGGCCAGCCTGGTCTACAAAGTGAGTCCAGGGCAGTCAAGGCTACACAGAGAGACCCTGTCTCAAAAAAAAAGAAAAAGTTTTCTCTGTGTAACTTTGGCTGTCCTCGACTAAGCTATCACAGGGATCTACCTGCCTCTGCCTCCCAAGTGCTGGGATTAAAGGCATGTGCCACCATCACCGCCCCGTGCGAGCAGATTTTCAATGAATATGCATTGAAGAGGCTGAGGAGAGATGACTAGGTTGGTAAAGTACTTATGAAAGCATGAAGACCTGAGTTCAAATCTCTCTAGCATCCAGGTATGCATAACATAATGGTGTGCACCTACATTCCCAGTCCTGGTGAGTAGGAGACAGGAGGATGCCCTGTACTTGCTAGCCATCCAGTCTAGCCCAATTGAAGGTGGAAAGTGACTGGGGAGGACACCTGACTTTAACTTCTGGCCTACACACACACACACACACACACTTGAAGTTATGAATGCAGGAGGGTGGGCTATTTGTCAAAGGCCCTCACCTACATCACCACCATGCTTTGAATTCTATCAACTCTATTCTGTCATCTATATTCTACCCCACCAAAAAAAACTTTCAGAGGCAGGAGTTTAAGGTCTGCTCCCATTAGGAATGGGAGCCTAACTACAGGGAACAAACAACAACAAAACCTTCCTATGTCCTCTCACTTCTAAATATCCAGGTTGGTTCTGTGGGTGCCCTAGTCTCTAAGTTGTCTGTATGCGTGTAACAGGTACGGCTTTCACAAACTCACCTGATTGGGAAAGCTCATGAAAGAGTAGGAAAAGGAATATGGGATGAGCCAGACACGGTGGTACATGCCTGTGATCCCAGCACTCTGGGAGGCAGAGGTAGGTGGATTTCTCTGAGTTTGAGGCCGGCCTGGTCTACAAAGTGAGTTCCTACACAGAGAAACCCTGCCTCAGGAAGAAAAAAAAAGGGGGGGGGGGAGGATCCTGGATGAACTTTCTTCAGCTTAGCATTCCCCCCTTCCAAGAGGCTTTTCCAGATAGTTCCACCTTTCTGCCTGTCTCCTCATTCTGGCCTTATTAACCCTCTCACATCCGGGACACAAAAGTGGCTCCAAATACCCTGGATGCTGATGACTCTACACATACTAGAATTTATTGAAGCAATTTCATCCCACAGATGTTTACTGAACACAAGTGTATGCTCAGACCTGCCTATGCCAGGCCCAGTGGGTGAACAGAGAGATGAATCAGACCCAACCTCAAAGGGCTCAACAGTCAGTAAAGACAGCCATTAGACACAGATACAATTTACTAGAACTCAAAACAGGATGACCTAAGTGATATTAAAGAACTGTGAGCAATATGCTCTATGCATAAACCTCAATTACTTAATTATTATTCTCAAGAGTGCATCACAGAAGGTCAGAGCTGAAGGGTATCATCTGCCTCAAATCCCTGTTTTCCAGTGGGGTAAACCGGAGATTCAGAAATGGCCAAGGACGTGGCCTAAAATCTTTCTAGTCTGACTGGCTGAGTCTAGACTTCATGGTCTTCTGAAACCCAGTCCTGGGATGTTTCCCCTTCCTGTAAGAGCTTCAAATGTGAGAGTCCCACATCCCATCAAACAGGTATCTGAGGAGGCTCTCCCTCCGGGACTAAGGTGAGGCAACCCCAAGACACTCAGAGGTCAGGAGGCACAACATGATCCCAGGCTGCCGACCCAGTCTTTCAACCTGCTGTGCTGAATGGTCTTACCACCTTGTTCCTACCACTACGCCCCTCAATGGATTCTAAAATAAACATTCCATTGCTTGTGGTATTGGGGTACAGGCCTAAAGGCCTCAAAAGCAAACATTCTACTACTGAGCTATAGTAGAATTTTCAAATATTTTTTCAGGAATTTTTTGGGTTTTTTGTTTTGTTGTCTTCTTTTTCTTTTTCTTTTTGGTTTTTTGAGATAGGGTTTCTCTGTGTAGCCTTGACTGTCCTGGACTCACTTTGTAGACCAGGCAGGCCTCGAACTCACAGCGATCCGCCTGCCTCTGCCTCCCAAGTACTGTGATTAAAGGCGTGTGCCACCACTGCCCGGCTTGTTTTTGTTTTTCAAGACAGGCTTTCTCTGTGTAGCCTTGGCTGGCCTGGTACTCACTCAGTATACCAGACTGGTCTCAAACTCGGGCTTTATTTTGTTTTAAGGTAAAGTCTCATAAAGCCCAGGCTGGCCTTGGATTTGTGAACCTCCTGCCTCCACCTCCTGGATGGTAGATTAGAAGTGTACACTACCACACCTGGCTTGGAATTTATTTTAATGGCTTCAGGACTCTGTTATTTCTGGGGCTCACAAACTTCTTTTTCCACTAAAGCTCCAGTTCGGCCCTCCCAAATTTCTCTTAGCCCCTTCTATTCTCCTTTACCCACAGGGAAGGAAGAATGTGTCAGAACATGCATTCATTCATTCAGTCATTAACCAGCCTGAGTCTGATTGTCTCTTCACTTTAGTTTTTTTTTTTTTTTCTTTTGGTTTTTCGAGACAGGGTTTCTCTGTGTAGCCTTCACTGTCCTGGACTCGCTTTGTAGGCCAGGCTGGCCTCGAACTCACAGCCATCCGCCTGCCTCTGCGTTCTGAGTGCTGGGATTAAAAGTGTGCACCACCACGCCCAGCACGTTATACAGTAGCACAGCATGAACACCTATTCCGTTATTTTCACATCCTCAGGGTGGAGAAATTTTCTGTTGTTTTTGATTTTACAAGGAAAAAATTGATATTTGGAAACAAACTATTTAGCAGAGCTGATCTTTATTTGGAGGTCCTCTGTAAGACAGAGTATCTATCTCGCGCTGTTTTCACTTCACTTAACACGTGGTAGAGCACCCGGAAAGTTGTTAAAAAGAACCAAGAATGTGGATTCTCCAGTCAAAGCTCTGCGCCCAAGGTTAGAAGCACCAGAGGGCGCCCACGAGTCCACTCACTCGCTGGTCTCCAGGGCCCAAGCCGGACTTCAGGCCTGGGTGCGGTCCTACCGCTCCAAGCTGCTGCGCGCCAGCCAGGGGCGAGATCAGGGAACAAGAGGAGCCCCATGTCTTCCCACGCCCCGCCCCCTCCCCAGAGCCCCACGGAGCCGCGAGGTGCGGAACCACCACACGACATCCTGTTTTTGGGGCCCGCGCAGCTCCGCCTGTGTCTCTGCTGATAGTGTCTTTTCCCGGGGTGCTGACTGCAGCTGCCCTCCCCTCCCCCCCGCCCCTCCGCCCCCGTCTCCCCACCCTCTCCAGGGGTCTGGGACCTTCCCACTGCTGAATCACCACCACCCGGCACTCTCCCAAGGCTCAGGGCAGGGGTGGGGACTGCCCCAGCCTGACCCACTCCGGCTAACCCCTAGCCAGCCACAGCTACCTCTAGATTTCCCGGGCTGAGCGGAAGGCATTTTTCAGCCTTCCCGCGGAGTTTGCGGGGCGGGAGAGAACTAGAAAGAGATCAAAAATGCCTAGCGCCTAGCTTAGGGCCCCTGTTGGGGTGCGGTGCTAAGTAAAAGCGGGGAGACCTGACCTTGAGGGACAAGACCCTAGAGGTCTCAGGGCTGTAGGGCGAAGGGTGGAGAGAAGCAGAGGGTCCGGGACTAGGCGGAGGGAAAGGCTACCAGAAGACCGCCGGCGGGACAGTGGGGGAGAGGCCGCGGACTTCCTGGTCCGCCCCGCCCTGGCTGGCCCGCCCCCGCGCCCCGCCCCGGTCCCGCCGGCCCGTCCCCCACCCCCCCACTTCCTCCGGCCTCCAGTTCTCACTTCCTTCTTGAGCCCAGAGCCGCTGCCGCCGCCCCCAGCTCCCCCGCCGCGGGGAGGGCACCAGGTGAGGCCCGGGCCGGGCTGGGTGGGCAGGGGTCTCGGGAAGAGGAGCCAGGCTTTCCGGGACTAAACACCCTCGAGCCGGGAAGTTTGCAAGAGAGAAGCCGAGGGCGGGAGGTTTTCGCTCCTTGCAAGTTGGGCGGGCGCGGCAGGCCGGGCGGGGACAGCGGCCACCGCGAGCCGATCGCTGGTTAGCTGGATTGAGGGTGGGATCCAAGGGACAGCGCGGTTTCCCGAGAGCCGCGAAGGACCCCTGAGATCCGAGTCCGTGAGGGGCTCGGAGGTGGAAAAGCACTGAGCTGTGAGGATAGGACTCTGCAGTGGGGTGCCCTCAGAAGTTGTGTGTGTGTGGTGGCGGAGGGGGGGGTGTTTCAGTAGTATGTGAAAGGAAAGGGCCTCTGGGCTGCAGAAGGCGCGCTCTCTGCTCTGCAGTTGTGACATTTGTGAGGCTGAGAGGGGGGCGGTGTCTGGGGCCTCTGAAGCCTGAGACGGAGGAGAAAAGTCTCACCCAGGAAGGTCGGAGCCAGTCGGTAGCTACACTGTTGCTGCAACCCTTTGGAGGACCCGGTGGGGAAATCCCCACTCCTTCTTTCCGTATTTTTCTGAGCCGACCTCTTTATTCCTATGTCATGCAACAGGTATTTAGTGAACACATCTGTTGTGTCTACCTGACTCAATGTGGTCTTGCTTTTGGGGGATAAACCGGAAAGAAAAAGCCTTCGATACTGATACCCATAGGACTTTGAAAGGCAAGCAGCTGGACTGGCTTTCGGGAATGACTGAGAACTCTTAAGTCGCCTTCTCCCTCACCTGAATTCTACATATCTGTCTTCCTCCACTCTCCTTAGTGTCAACCACATTCATCTTCAGTCTATTTTCTCCCAACCACATAGATACACCTAGATCCCACACTTACCCAGCCTTGCTGTTTTCTGTTCAAATCTCTACTACCTCCCCGTTCGTTCTCTTCACAGCCCCTGGCTACCGCTCACATATCCTCCGCTTTTGTTTGCATCTTCCCTGCTGCCCTCTTGTCTGTCTCCTTCCCTCGGTCTGTATCTTTAGCCTTGATATCAGAAACTGCCTTAGACTTGCTGAGTTTGGGAGTCCTTTTCAAGCCTCTGTAGCTTGGGGATGCAGCCTCCCGATGGTGGAGATGATTAAAGGGCTGGAAACATGTGCACACGCGCGCGTGAACTTGCAAGTGCTGGTGTGTCAACATCTTTATCTCTTAGAGACAAAATAACTGCCCTCAGCCTTGAGAAGGCCCACAGTAGAAGCTGGCAGAATGAAGGGAACCTACAGTGGGTGACATTGTGGTTAGACAGGGGGAAGCAGACTGTAGCAGCCAGGGTAGGGTGACACAAGAATAAGCCAAGTGAGACAGGCGTAGGAAATCAGAACTGCCCTGATTCTCAGGTGCCCAACAAAGAGACCAGCCTAGGAGTTGCGGAACTAGCCTGAAGGTGCCTGTCTCCCAGCAGTTACTGGTTCCAACCAGTGGGGAGAAATAGGGTGGGCTATTTTGGTGCGATAGGAAAAGGAGGGGGGGTGGGGGGGGGACAAAGGCAAGATTCTAGAGGGAGGCTGCTGCTAGTTTAACCAGTCTCCACTGGTTATTAAGTTTTTGATCAGGAAGGGGATGTGAGGCAAGGTTGTTTGTCCCTCTTCCCTGCTGCTGAGGCTGGGTGTCTACATTTTCTGATGCCTGTCATGAGCCTTGACTGGGAGTTCCACTTCCGTGTGTCTTGAAGCACCCTTGATGCTTTCCTTCTTACCGAGGCCTCTTACTCCCTTTCTCTGCAGAATTTCTCCACAGTCTGACTTAGTCTGTCTGGCCCTGGAAGTGCTTGTCTCCACTGAGCCCCTAACCCTCAGCCTTTGGGTGGTGACCCGCTCGGCGTCCTCCGCTCTCCTGTATTAACTTCTCTCCATGAGAATAAAAGGGAAGTGGAGGGGAGCAAATGCCACATTTGGGGGAATCTTCGAGCACAGCTGAATTTAAGAGCTGGGCTCATTGCCTTTCCTCTCCTCTCAGCACATCACAGTTGTTCCTCTCCCATCAATGGTTTCTTCCTCTAGTCCTGCGCGTCTCCACCTGTCTTTCCTACTCTCGTTTCTGGGAGGTACAGAGGTTTGGCCCCACGGAGGAAATCCAAGGGATCTGAGTTAAATCCTCGCTCAGGAAAGGATGTGCATACAGCACATTTTCTCAGCATCACAGCTCAATTAAAAAAAAAAAAAATCCTCAGGAGCACTGATTCTTAGCCCAACAAACCAGTACTTAATTTACTATTCTGTATAACTAAGCAATCCACAGGGCTCTGAGGGCAAAGATGGGATGGAAGTAACAGGGTTTTTTTCTCTTAGACAGGTCTGGCCACATTGGAAATTTGAGCTAATTGCAAGAAGACTATGACCGGGATGGGAGGGATCTAAATGGGAAAATACCACGGGGGGGGGGGGGGGGGGGGGGGGGGGGGGGGGGGGGAGTGCGGAGGAGGAAGCTGCTGTGGAGGCCTTGGCTTCAGAAGTATGGTTAAGGTAATATGAGAAGAAGTGGCAGGATGATGATGCTACATGTCATGCTTAGCAATCTGGGCTTTGGAGAGTTGCTTCAGGGGAGATGTTCAGGCAGATGAGGTGACTGATAGGAGCTTATGGGGGTTATGAGCAGGAAGATATGAGAGGCTGCGGTTACATGGGCAGCCGTGAAGATACTGGCTGAGAGGAGCTGGAGAGCTGGGAATAAGAAATTGGCACAGACTGAAATCCCCGTCGTGTACAGTGTAAATCCATTAGAGGGAAGAAGGCTTGAAGGGGTCTGTGAGAAGACCTTGGAAGGGAAGCCAAAGACAAAGCCTGGGCCACCTCCCCAGATCAGACTGGTTTTCCTGTCCAGGGTCCAGCTTCCTCTTTTGTCCTCATCTCACATGGGGGGGCAGGGCAAATCCCCAGGAGCTAAAGACTAAAGGAGGAGCTTCTCAGCTAGGGCAGGAGCATGGTAGCTGGCTGTCCAGGAGCACACTGTAAGTGCTAAGCTATGGGTCCTCCAAGATGGACCGGAGCTGGGGAGGCAGGAAAACTTCAAAGCAAAAGGATGCAGATGGATGTCAACCTGACTCCTTTGGCTCTTTTCTTTCTTTATTTCAGGTTTGTTTATGTATATGGGTAGTTCGTTTGTTTATATGTCCGTGTACTACATCCAGGCCTGGTGCCCACGGAGTGTGTCAGAACTCCTGGACCTGGAACTCTATGGACCTGTGAGCCACCCTGTGGGTGCTAGGAATTGAATCTGGGTCCTCTGCAAGAACAAGTGTTCTTAAACCCACTGAACCATCTCTCTAGCCCTCTGGCCCATTACTTAAGCAAACCATACTGAAGCCATTTTGAATGAAGTCAGAGGTCAGAATAAAGGACTTTACCTTCTCTGCTTTATGAGACTAACATTGGCCAGAGGTTACGAGATCCTGGTCCTCAACCTGGATTTGCAACTAACTCTTTGTATTACCCTGGTCTACTTAGTATTTCCCTCTCTCTCTCTTTTTTTTTTTTTTTATTAAAGATTTATTTATTTATTATTATATGGCATTAGATCTCATTCTAGATGGTTGTGAGCCACCATGTGGTTGCTGGGAATTGAACTCAGGACCTTTGGAAGAGCAGGCGGTGCTCTTAACCTCTGAGCCATCTCTCCAGGCTACTTAGTATCTCTTGACGCTATTTCAACATTAGGTTGCAAGCTAGGCCTGGTGGTAGACACCTTTAATCCCAGTGCTTGGAAGGCAGAAGCCAGTCTGGTCTACATATCAAGTTCCAGGCCCGCCAGGGTAAAATAGTGAGACCCTGTCTCAAAAAAACTGGCTTGTATTTTCAGTACTTCCAAAGGCACAGTGAGCACTGATGGGTTTGACTGTCCTTCATCTAGGAGAAATAGCAGTGCCTCAGAGCCAGGCTTCATGTCTCACAAGCCTTGATTTGACCAGGACAGAATTGTCTCTCTCTACTCAAAATACAAAGACTGCTATAGGCTGAGAGATAAGAAGGCCGTAATGGAGCTGGAGAGATGGCTCAGTGGTTAAGAGCGCCACCTGCTCTTCCAGAGGTCCTGAGTTCAATTCCCAGCAACCACATGGTGGCTCACAACCAT
>OU015752.1:118082945-118112823 GCA_907169655.1 Acomys percivali | reverse complement strand
ATTCTCCACTAAAATTCGGCTTTGTAATATTGTTGGCAGGGGCAGGCTTGAGAGGGGCCCATCCTGTTTGTGATAAGGGATGGCCCAGTAGACCAGAAGGTAGTGGTTGTACACTTGTGTGTGCCTCGCTCTATACTCACACAGCTCTGTGGTTGAGTTAACAGAAACCGAGTCTGCTATTTAAGGGGATACCTATCACTAAGGTACAGCAAAAGGAGATTCACACATGGAGCCAAAGTATAGTTTTAAAAAGTTAACAATGCTCTGGAAATGCATGGGCTAGGCCTTGAAGAATCCAGAAGATTTGAGAGGGGAAAGAGAATAGCAACAGAAAGAAAAACAAGCATAAAATCTAGGATACAAAAATGACTAGGACTTGACAGGTGTGGTGCTTGCCCACCTTTAATTTGAGAGACAGAGACAAGTGGATCTCTATGAGTTCAAGGCCAGCCTGGTCTACGTATCAAGTTCCAGGCTAGCCAGGCTACACAATGAAACCCTGTCTCAGGAAACAAAAGGAAGAAAAGAATGACTGAGATTTGCTCTACATACAACATCGTAGACCCTTTTGGAACAAGGAGGTAGGAACTTGTACTAAGTACTTATATCACACACATAGTGTATATTAACACACTTAACTCTGTCTCTACCCTGTGAGATAGTACTGTTGTAGCTCAATTTGAGAGATAAGAAAACTGAAGATTACAGAGACTATTTATCCTAAATCTAGGGTCACACAACTCATAAGTGGTGGCAAAAGGATTTAAATCCAGGTTTCTGATTCTAATACCCCCTCTTACATCATGATCATCTCTTGAGTGACAAACTGAGAGTCCAGGTATGATCTGAATGAGTTAAATTGGGTATAAAAACCTAGAACAAATGTTGTCATTGGCTAACATAGAGCTCTTCAAATATCAATTTATTTACTAAACCAAGATTTTTGTTTTTATTACTAGGGAGTAGAATTCTGGAGATAAAAAACGGCCTTTACACATGCTAGGCAAACTGAGCCACATTCCCAGCAAAGGTTTTTGTTGTTGTTGTTTTGTTTCGTTTTTTTAAGTTATAATCAAAATCTAATCCTTGATAGGCCACTCCTGGTTTGGCGTCCTGCAGCACTGACAATCTTTTCTTCCTATTTGGCATAAGGTGTAGAGTAGTGTAGAGTTTAAGTAGTTAAAGGAAACTTACTTGACCCACGTTGGCCAAAAATTTTCTGAGAAAAGAGCTGCTAGACAGCTGGAGACGGAGCTCAATGGTAGAGCACCTGTCTAGCATGTGTGAGGTTCTAGGTTCAGTCCTCAAACACCACTAACAACAACAGAAAGATAATAAAATAAAGGGAGGAGGGGAGGAGTTATATTGGGAGAGGGTGAAGGTATGCCACGCACACATAAGCACACCCTGTGCTCGCTGACTCTAGGAATGAAAGCATTTGCTTTGGTCGCTGCCTGTGTGCACGGAGCATGATCGTTTACAACATCAGGAAAGGCAAGTGTTATGACTCTTGCTGTGCAGATGAAGAAACTGAGGCTGTGGTAAAGGAAGTGACTAATTTGTTCAAGGCTCCACAGTTATCTGGGAAGCATGTGACACAAGGAAGAAAGCCTAGGACTTTGGATCGCAGAGCTAAGCTTGTGTCCTGGCTACTGTGTGAGGCTGGATTACTTTTAACAGTTTTGAGTTTGGTTTCTTTGTAAAAATCAAAGTCCTACCAGTAGGTTGTCAGGAGAGTTACAGATAACATGGTACTATGCCATCTATAAAGACTTATACCATATGGAGGTGTTTATTGAGGGTCAAGCTCAGCAGGTGAGCTCAGTAGGTCAGATTCAGGCATCTGGTGCTCTTGATCATATGCCACGCCTTGTTTTGGATACTAACTCATTCATAATCCTTTTCAGGTGTCAGGTCCTCGTCCCTTGCCAGCCCGGAACCTACTCTCCCTTTGAGGGCTGATTTACTGATTGCTGGTTGAGAACCACCTCCCTAGAGAGCCTGCTGTACTTTCAGTCTCTTGGGCCTTGTGACTGCTGGCCAGAGTTCCCTCCTGGCCTTCCTGCCTGGGTCAGCCCATTGCTGGACTTGAGGGGGTCTTAGTCTTGCTGCCACTTCATCCCCTTCTGTGTGGATCTGAAGATTTCAGGCCCAGGGGTTCTGCTGTGAAAGCCAAGACTCAAGTAATGCACTGGGCACAACTAATGACCCTTTCCCCTAAGGCGCTTTTTTTTTATTTTAAAGTTAGGATACAAGAAAATAGATTTCATTATGAAGTTTTCCTATGTATGTATATTTATCCTCATACTTTGCTCATAGTCACCCCATGCCCCTCTCTTGTCACCCCTCCTCTCTCCACACTGATGTCCTTCCTCTTCCCAAATAGTTCCCCTTCTGCTTTCATCACACACACACACACACACACACACACACACACACACACACACACTTAAATCATATATTTAAATTTAGATTTCACATATGAGAGAAAAAGTCTAAGTCTTTTTGTTTGACGGTGTTTTACCATATATCTGTGGGTGGCCTAGGACTCACTAGTAGACAGGTTGGTGTGTCAATTTTGCATAATTCCCCTGCTTCTGCTGCATGTGTGCCCAGCTTGTTTCATTTCATCCACCTAGTGCCTTTGTCATAGATTTTTTAAGATTTTTTTATTATTATTATGTGGATTCACTCGTGTCTGCATGTATGTTTTTGCATGTGAGTGCCAGTGCCCTCAGAGGCCAGAGGCATAGGTTTCCCTAGAGCTGGAGTGACGGGCAATTGTGGAGCTGCTCAAAGTGCTAGGAACGGAACTGAACTGGGGTCCTCTGTAACACAGTCCTTGCTCTTAACTGCTGAGCCATCTCTCCAGCTCTGCCCTACACTTTTTAACCTTCATTTCCTGAAAAGAGAAACTGAGGCCCAGAGGGGTAAGTACCTCATGCTTGGCCGCAGAGAGTCAGAGAACTGAAGTAGAACTTAGGACTCTGGTCTTTCAGTCTGAGGCTCTCTGTACTGCCCCGGGTGGGGGGTGGGGGGCTTTATTTGCATCTGCTGCCCACTCCCTGAGGGCCTAAGGATCCTGAGGTTGAACACACTCCTTCAGATCAGATGAGAATCCTGTGAGTGGGGATGCGAGAAGAAACCTCTTCAGTGGTACCATTCCCCCACCCCACCCCCCACTTCCTCACCCTCCCTGCCCCCCCCACTTCTACTCCCCTCCCCCCGCCGGTCCTGGAAGAGAACCAGTCCCAGGCTTGGGTCCATTGCAGCCCCACAGCACCAGTGTTCCTTCAGGGGTTCCCCCCCCCCCCCGTCATGCAAATTGCCTTTGATGTTTGAATCTTTGGAGCAGATACTGAGAGGGCAGACTAGTGAGAGGAGCCCATATGTAGTAGATGACCTAACAGATATCTGTGCTGAGGAAGAATAAAAACTATTTATCGACCGGGTATTATCCTCAGTATTTGTAAGTGTAATAACTAATCCATACAGTAAAGTACATGGAGTAGATATTATCTCTACTTTGCAGTTTAAAAAAATCTAAGGTTTAGAGAAGAGGTTTGTCCATTGTCATTGCTAAAAGTAGCAGCTGCACCATGATTTGGCCTTAGGCTGGTACCAGAGCCCATATAATGCTGCAGCTTTGCAACATGTTACTCAGTACCTCTCCTTGTTTTTTTCCTTTTTTGGGGGGCAGGGGGAGCATGTTTGAGACAGAGTTTCTCTATATAGCCCTGGTTATCCTAGATCAGGATGCCCTCACACTCACAGACTTGCCTGCTTCGCTTCTCAAGTGCTTAGATTAAAGGTTTGTGCCCTGCCACCTTCGGGCTTCTCTCCTTGTTTCTGATGTTTGTCTTGACAGGATTTCAGGATGATGTCAGCATAGCTGAACAAGAAGTAGTTTTCCTCTGTCTTTATCTTTTCTTCTCCATAGGTACAGGTCTCCTCAATCACGAATGTCCTCCTCATTTCTCCGCAGGTCACTGCTTCCAGCGCGGTCCAGAAGACGGAGGAGGCACTGCCTCCACCACTGTAGCAACTTGACACACAATGCAGAGCATCAAGTGTGTGGTGGTGGGAGATGGGGCTGTGGGCAAGACGTGCCTTCTCATCTGCTACACGACTAATGCCTTCCCCAAGGAATACATCCCCACTGTGTTCGACAATTACAGTGCCCAGAGTGCAGTTGATGGGCGCACAGTGAACCTGAACCTGTGGGACACTGCGGGCCAGGAGGAATATGACCGCCTCCGCACCCTTTCATACCCTCAGACCAACGTCTTCGTCATCTGTTTCTCCATTGCCAGTCCACCCTCCTATGAGAACGTGAGGCACAAGTGGCATCCAGAGGTGTGCCACCACTGCCCTGACGTGCCTATCCTCCTGGTGGGCACCAAGAAGGACCTGAGAGCCCAGCCTGATACCCTACGGCGCCTCAAGGAGCAGGGTCAAGCGCCCATCACACCGCAGCAAGGCCAGACGCTGGCCAAGCAGATCCATGCTGTGCGCTACCTCGAGTGCTCGGCGCTGCAGCAGGACGGCGTAAAGGAGGTGTTCGCTGAAGCTGTCCGGGCAGTGCTCAACCCAACACCGATAAAGCGTGGGCGGTCCTGCATCCTCTTGTGACCCTGGCACTCAGCTTGGCGGCTATCCCTTGCCCCCCCGCCCCCCACCACCAATTGTGCCTTGGCGCCCTGTCTGCCCCCAGCTGTGCCTTAAGGACTAATTCTGGCACCCCTTGCTAGGGGACTCCCTAAATGCCTATTGTCCCTTGAGGTACACAGGGAAAAGGGGCTTTGGGCCCCACCCCACTCTGCTTGGGAATACTAAGTATTCTATGAGTTCACCTAAGCCAGGTTGACCTTTCCAAGAGGCCGGCCCAGTGCGCCCCTCCATTTCCCGCTACTGACCAGTTCATCCAGCTTTCCACAAAGTTGCTGCCTGTTGTGGTGCCTCCTCTCAGAACAGGGGTTCTAACCTCTCCCTGCCTTTGCTCTTGGAGTAGGCTCTCCAAGATGGTCTCTTCCTCCCCCAAGGGAGGAGCCACAGAGTCCTGAGAAGAAAAGTGTGCCCTAACCTGCCCCGTGTGCCCAGGCCTTACGCGTCTGCTGACTGACTCAGGCCCCATGCTCCTGGGGGGCCTTCCCTGCCCCCATCAGCATCAATAAAACCTCCTGTCTCCAGTGGCCCCGGCTCCTCCCTGTGTGCTGGCACTAGCGGGTGGGCATGAGCTAGGGCTACCCCAGAGACTGGGGACCTTTGTTCCCTCCACTGTGGGGACAGAAGACAGTAGGCTTCATTGTGGTTCTTTGTCACCACCCCTCAATTTCCCTAACAAAGCTCTGGGACCCAGCCACAGATGCCATAGTGGACAAGGATGCAAAGCTCAAGGAGAAAGACTTCCTGGTCTAGGGCCCCAAAGGGGAGGGTTTGAAACCAACCTGAAGGAAGGCACTTTCAGTCATACATCTGCGTTGTCCTCTTATACCTCCAAGGGGACAGGCCTTTGCTGACAGGATTCTAGTCAGAACCAGGCCTCTGCTTCAACTGAAGACTTTTAGCTAGCCCTGCCTCTAGGCTGAGTCATTTCAGCCATGTCTGTTCACCAAAATGGAGGCTGAGGCCAGCCTTAGGAAGCACTAGGCAGGGGGTGGGGAGGGCGGGGATGGGGGTGGTCGCAGGTAAGGAAGATACTAGATGAAATAGCGAGCTGCTGTATAGACCTTCCCTTCTGGAGCCCTTTCCTCACCTCCGTTCCCATGCAGGAATAAGCCCCGGAAGTAACATACCAACCCCAGACTGTTGGCAAAAGAAAAAAAAATTTTATTGCCTTTGAAATAAAATACACAAAAGCTGTAGGATTTGGGACAGTAGAGAAGATGAAAGAAAACCAAGGAGCCCATTCTGGAGTAGGGAAATCTACCTCTGACCCCTGTCCCCTTGTAAAAGGAGGGAAAGGTCATAGAAGCCTATGGTTTTAGGGCTCTTTGATTTTTTTTTAAATTTTTTTTCCTGAGACAAGGTCTCACTGTGTAGCCCTGGCTGGCCTGGAACTCACAGATATTTGCCTGCCCCTACTGTGCTGGGATTCAAGGTGTGGGTCACCATCCCTGGCATCTTACGTCATTTCTGAGACGAGGTCCCAGTGCCTAGCCCAGGTTGGCATAGATCCTGAAACAGGCCACCCCCTTCAGCCTCCGACAGCCTAGGCTTATAGGCATATGCCAGTATGCCAAAAAGCCCGTGGGCTCTAGATGAGAAAGGAGAGACATCCTCTGCTTGATGCTGCTTCTGGGACAAGTTATCTGTGGCGTACAGAGCATTACTTCCATTGGATGGCCTCAGAGACAAAGCCCTTGGAGAGCATACAGCATACTTCCCCCAGTCATGCCCAGGAACACGGTGAGGTTGATGGGGGAGTGGGGTACATCTAGAACACCTGGGCAAAATGACAGAACTACTGCCACTCTGGGTGTGCACAGTGGGCCACCGGACATATCAAATGAATAACCTAGAGAGGAATCTTCAGGTAGCAGCCACTGCTCTGGTTCCTAACCTTAGTGAAAGTCTACATGAAGGCCAAAAGCTAGGTGATGGTCACGAACCTCAAGACTTCTCTATTTAGCACCAAGTGGTGGAGCTTTCCTGCCAGCTCAGTTTTTAGGACCGCTCAGTTAATGGTGATGCTTCTTGAAGATCCCTGTGAGGGTTGGGGAGAAGTCAGATGTGCTGGGGTTCAGCCTTGTCACATGGCACCCTACTCTTCTCACCCAGCCCCCAGCTTCAGAAGGGCCCAGAGAGGGCAAGGAGTTAGGGAAGCCAGAGTGGCCTCTTGTTTCTGGGCAGTGGGCTGCTTCTTGCCAGCATCAGAGAGGGTTTAGAATCTCTTTTCCTCAGGCTGAGAGGTGATTAGCAGCTCTTTGTTCCCGAAGTCCCACCAGGCTGTCATGTGGAACGCCATGTTGGTTAGGACAACAGTGTATTCCAGGATGGCAAAGATGGTGTACACTGTTAGGAGGACACAAAGAACAGGGCATGATGAACCTCCTGTCTTACCCTCCTGTGGCTTCTCACATCATCGCATTCCCAGCCCACCACACAGAATACAGTGGCAGCCAGCGCCTGCCATCAAAACCACACAGCTGCTCTGGAGTCACTTATTTACAGATCCTAGCCTGGCCTCACCTCCAGCCTCACAGTACATGTTGTGCCGGAAGTAGACGGCCAGCGCCGAGAAGAAGGAGATGAAGTTGATGATGAAGAGCCGCTGTTTCCAGCTGTAGGACTTGCGATCCTAGAAGACAGGCTATCTGACCACTCTGTAGCTCGCTCGGGTCTACGGCTTCCCTCTTAGACTCAGTTTCTAAAGACCAGGACTCTCCCTCGGTTCCCCAAGTGGTCGTAGAATGGGGAGCACAGGCAGGGGCAGCGAAGATGATGAGCATGTTCACATGCCTGGACTTGGGGGGCCGGGGATGAAGCCAAGCAATAGTGCTATTCCCTGCTCTTCCCACTGGAGTGGGCTGGACTAGGAAATACGCACAAACTTCAGCCACCAACGCGACACTTTCAGGTACTGTGGGGCAAAGAAAGGCCACGTATGTGGGTGGGGTTATTACAAACCAGTCTACTGGGTCTGGCTGCTACCACTGATTTTTGGCCCTACTTCCGGCCTCTATCCATTCGCCAGTACACCTAAATGGTTGACTGGAACAAGTCAACCGTCCTCCACTTCTCTCCAAGCCTTGGCCCAAAGCTCCATGCCCTTCTGCTAGGTTCCTATTAGAAAGTTCTTCGTCACCCATCATTACCCACATCCTGAGGACAGGTGTCCTTGATTTTCTTCTGGGCCTCACAGTGCCCGGTGGGAGTAGACCGTACCTCCTGACTTACTGTGTGCCTCTTGGTCAGCCGCCAGAGAATGCAGGTGAGGAGCATATAACCGAGAGATGCCGCGATAAACACAATGAAAGCATTTTCGTGGATGGCTGGAGGGAGACAGGAGGATGGACACCACCCTCACCCTTAGGCAGGATGGGGAGGCTGCGCCCCCTTCCCGTGCCCTTCACCCCTCCCTTTTCCGGGCACCCACTGAAGTCCTCGGAGGAGGAGACGTAGGTGAGCACGAGCAGTGCGAGGTTCTCCACCACGTTGAGACTGAAGTTGAGGCGGCAGAGAAGGCGGTAACCCGGACAGGGCGATGCACAGCTGAGGTAGTGGTTCCAATAGGCGAAGGCCGCCAAGAAGCGGGGTGCCGAGTGCAGGCCGATGCAGAAGCGCCACACGTAGCGCTGGGGAACCTCCCCACCAATGGCAGAGCTCACTGACGGCAAGTAATTGGGTACCTAGAGAGTTAATCCGAGAGTCTAGGCATCTCCTTTGCTGGTCCTGCCCGCCAGGAGAGCCTTCTATCCCCATTTACCAAAGCCACCCCCTTCTCTTCCAAGTTCTCCTTCTAGTGCCCTGCCAAGCCTTCCACTTCTAGGTCTCAGGACTGACTTGTTCATTCCCTAGTCCACCTGGGGCATAGCCAAGGGTAAACTGATGTTCTCCATCTTTCCGGAAGCTGAGACCTGCACCTTTGAGCAGGCCCTCCCTACGCTGACAGCTCAGGCTGTGCCTGAGTAAGGCTGGGTGGCATCCCAGGGTCCCAGGTTGGAGTCGTGCTGCTGAGCTGCTCTTCACTGCTCCCACCTCCACTCACTCCCCTAGGCAAGGGCACCACCTTGTAGAGGATGCTGTGAGAGCCTGAGGGAGCCAGCAATTCCAGGTAATCCCAATGCCGTGTATCCCCATGTGATCAAGTTTAAGAAAGTGGGATCTAGTCTGGCAGTGGTGGTGCGTGCCTTTAATCCCAGCACTTGGGAGGCAGAGGCAAGCGGAACTCTGTGAGGTTGAGGCCAGCCTGGTCTACAGAGCGAGTTCTAGGATAGCCAGGGCCACACAGAGAAACCCAGTCTCTAAAATGAAACAAAAACAAAGACAAAGCAGAAAAAAAGCAAGAAAGAGGGACCTTCTGATAGATTCTAATAATCCTTGCTGGTGTGGTGGTGCACACCTTTCATCTCAGCAGAGACGCACATCTCTATGAGTTCCAGGCCAGCCAGGGATACCAGGAAACATAAAAAAAGGAAAATGAGCCTGTCCCTGTGCACCTCTTCCATGCATCTTTCGCAGTGTCTGGAACTCCTTACTCTCTGAGGAGCCGTGGACTCGCTCCCTAAGCTTGATCAAAGAGGGAAAGCTAACATTCCCAGAGCTGTAGGGACTGGTGCTATTTGATAGGCAAAAGGACAAGAGCAGGGGAACAGTGGTGTAGATCGGGTAGGAAGAGGATCTCTTGCAAAACTGTGCTTTGCAAACTTTAACACACATAAACTCTCTGTAGAAGTCTGTGTGTGCATGCAGGTCTAGAAGGTGAGAGTCCCTTTTGTAAAAGATTCTTACTATCAGAAGCTGCCAACCCATTGCCCATGCTTTGTACAGACACTTTTAGACTCGTAATACCAGCCAGGACAACGTAGAGGCCGGCCACTGGGCAGTTCTGCTCTACATGTAAAGGGTCTAATTTTTAGATCCTTAGAAACAAAGGTTGTGGAAGCTCCATTCCTTCCTTCCAGTGAAGATGCTGAATGTGCCTCTGGACTGCTGGTACAGTGGGCAATGCTGGAGGGAGCTCCCAGGGCATGGGGTAGGTCACCCAGGGACTTCACAGCCACCAGAGCACCGCCAGAGGAAGCTAAGTGCCAAGACACACCCCAGCTCTGCCTTTATCAGTTAGGTGACCCTGAGCAAGGCCCTACACCTCTCTGCGCTCCAATATGGTTATGGTTATAATACCACCTGTCCTATAAAGGGGTTTATTTAATTTTAATTAATTAAGACAGAGTCTCTCTATGAAGCCCCCACTGGCCTGGTACTTGTTATGTAGACCAAGTTGGTCTTGAACTCACACAAATCCACCTGAGAGTGCTGGGATTAAAAGTATGTGCCAGGATACCTGGTTTATAGGATGATGGAGCATCTTCAGTATTGGGCACACAGTGGGTATAAAATTGCTTGAAAAGCCTGAGAAAAGGCTATGAGCCACATGGCTACAGAGTATCAGAAAACCACTTACAGGGGAAAAGTAGCACACCAGACAGTGAGACCTCTCCTCTGGCCTTTACAGCCTCTCTGATGCCCCAAGTTGGGTGACTGAGTGCTGCCTTCCTGGAATGCTCATTCTGAAGACTACTTCCCAATCCCACTACTTTGTGGGGAGCAGGACCAGTATCTGAAGCCTCCTGGGAGAGCTCACAGTAGTCAAGGTGGTGGCCCCTGACTGAAAGGAAGAGAGGGCTAGTGATGATCAGGCTACTTCACAGCTTCTTTCAAATTAAAGGTGCAGGATTTTGAGAGTAGGGACTGTCTCATCTATCCCATACAAATATATACATATAATCAGGTAAATACTTCCACTTCTCTAGCAATTAAGTTTCCCTAATTCACTAAGTGTGCCAACAACAACCTCAGAAATTAACAGACACCAGATATACACAGTTCATTCCAAACATCCCCATAAACCCAGAGCTAAAAGCACTAATGAGGAAAGAACCCTGTTCTAATAGGGAAGTAGATCAGAAATACATAGAGGGAAAGTTTCAAGAAATCCCCTAACCGGGGACTGGAAAGATAACTCAGTAAAATGTTTGCTGTTCTAGCATTTAAACCTGAGTTTGAGGCCAGGCAGTGGTGGCGCACGCCTTAATCCCAGCACTTGGGAGGCAGAGGCAGGTGGATCTCTGAGAGTTTGAGGCCAGCCTGGTCTACAAAGAGAGTCCAGGACAACCAGGGCTATTACACAGAGAAACTCTGTCTTGGAAAACAAAAACAAACAAACAAAACAAAAAACCTGAGTTTGAGCCCTAGAACCCAGGTAAAGGAAGCCAGGCACAATGGCAGGTACTTGTAATCCCAGTGCTGTGTGCAGAGGCAAAGACAGGGAGACTCCTGGGGCTCAATGGCCAGCTAGCCTAGCCAAATGAAACTGTCCTAGAAAACAAGGTGTGGCTCCTGAGATATGACAACCCCACATACACATACACTCAGGTGCACGCGAGCGCAAACACAGACACACAGACACACACACACACACACACACACACACACACACACACACACTTATAGAAAGCTTATCTACGTCTTGTCCTCCACTCTCTACCAACTTGACAAAAACTCCAGTTCCTGAGGGGCCGGGCGTGGTGGCGCACGCGTATAATCCCAGCACTCAGGAGGTAGAGGCAGGTGGATCGCTGTGAGTTCAAGGCCAGCCTGGTCTACAAAGCGGGTCCAGGACAGCCAAGGCTACACAGAGAAACCCTGTCTCGAAAAACCAAACCAAACCAAACAAACAAACAAAACCCCTCCAGCTCCTGATGATTCCATTTTCTCCTCTGGGCTCCACTCTCTCCTCTGTGTCCTCAGTCTCTAGCCTGGCAGTGGTCCCGTGTAGAGCCACTGCACTAACATTTCCACTGCCTCCCTAGTCTAGTTTTGGTTTTGGTTTTGGTTTTGGTTTTGGTTTTGGTTTTTTAAGACAGGACTTTGGACTCCACTCTGTAGACCAGGGTGGCCTCAAACTTACAAAGACCCATCTTCCTCTGCCTCCAAGTGCTGAGATCAAAGGTGTGTGCCACTGTGCCTTGCATGATCTCCCTAATTATTTTGGGGTGGGAAGGGGAGGCTTGAGACAGGGTTTCTCTGTGTGGCCTTGGCTGCCTTGGATTCAATTTGTAGACCAGGCTGGCCTTGAACTCACAGAGATCCTCCTGCCTCTGCTTCCCCAAAGTGCTGGAACTACTTGTGTGTGCCACCAAGAGACCAGTGTGGTCTCCCTATTATTATTATTTTTTAAAGATTTATTTATTATTATATATACAGTGTTCTGCCTGCATGTATATCTGCAGGCCAGGAGAAGGCACCAGATCTCATTATAGATGGCTGTGAGCCACCATGTAGTTGCTGGGAATTGAACTCAGGACCTCTGGAAGAGCAGCCAGTGCTCTTAACCTCTAAGCCCATCTCCCCAGCCCCAGTCAGAAGCTGGAATGAATTCTAAAGCACAAAGCTGATCATGTCTCTTTCTGCTTACAATCTTCCCAAAGCTTCCCACACCCTCAGGATGAAATCCACAGCTGTCAGCCTGACAGTCACAATGATACTCTCTCACCTTTGCACATCCCAGCAACAAAGTTCACACCTTCAGGAAAGAAATCTCCAGTATCCAAGCGAGGTTAAATGTCTCCTCTGAGCTCTATAGTCCCCGCATTCCCTTTTATCACAATAAGATCCCAATTCAGGGTCAAGAGATAGCTTGGCAGTTAAGAATGCTTGGTTCCCACCTCAGGCAGCTCACAACCATCTGTTACTCCAGTCCCAGGGGATCTGACGCCGCCTTGTGGCTTCCATGGTACCTGCACTCATGTACGCCTACTCACACACAGACACACATAGGAAGAAGCCAGTGCAGTGGCACATGCCTGTTATCCCAGTGCTCAGGAAAGCAGAGGCAGGCGGATAGCTGTGAGTTTGAGGCTAGCCTGGTGGCTACACAGAGAAACCCTGTCTCAAAAAACAAAACCAGAACAAAAAACAAACAAACACAACACCTAAACTAACCAAACAAACAAAAAAATTCCAGCTCACTACACCATAACTCCATCTAAGAACAATCTCTTGTATGACTGAGATGCTAAGACAAGGATGTGTTCATCTCCACTCCTCTGACACACAACTCGTCCTCCTGAGTCTTCAGAAAAGACCTAGTAGATTGATCTAGGAAGCAGTAAGCCTGAGTAGAAGCAGGTTGTGGGGTCTATGGCTGCCAGAAGAGAAACCAAGCTTGAAGATTCCAGAACAGGTAGCATGCCCCTTGAGCTAAAACTACCTGCTACTTATCCTGGCTCCTGGCCTCTTGTGCATCCTTAGTCCCTACCTTCCTCTAGTGTAGTTTTTCTTTAGTATCTTCCTCCTTCTCCTGACCAAGCCTGCCCAGCCCCAGTTCCTCCCCTCCCCCACACCTCTTACCATCCTCTGCCCCAACTCCTTTGTACTTTGTGTAATCCTCCTCCGGCTGACTCTGGAGGTGGTGGAGACTCTACACTTCTCCCTGAGCCCTGACTTGCCTCACCTATGACCCTTCTGTCACTTTCCTCTCTCTGATGCTCCACTTTCTCCTACTCCCCGATTTTCTCTTACCCCTACCTCATAACCTGCCCCTGCCCCGGGTGCTGGGGGGTCCTGGAACTCACCCCACAGTCAGTGGCCACCGTGTACTCAAAGTGGAACATCAGAGACCAGATGATGCAGAAGAAGAAGCCGAACAGGGGAAAAGTGATGACCCACCAGACAAAGGCAGTGAAGCGGAGCCGGAACACGGTCCCATCGAGGTCCAAGGGCGCAGAGAACATCCTGTAAGGAGTGGTCCAAGCAAGGCAAGGGACACAAGTTGGGGCTGGGTGGGATACCTGGGCCTGGGAAAGTAGAGCCTTTTCCAGAGCTGGAACAAAGGAAAGCCAGAGCACAAACGATAGGGAGAGCAGAAAGGGAAGACAAGAAGATGGAGAGGCAGAGATGGGCGGGGCAGCTCTCAGGAACCATGGCACTCTGATGCTCTCTCCAGTCCACATCTTTAAGAGCCTACACAATACAGGATCCTGGGGCCTGGACATTGGAACTGTGATGGCTTCACACGCACGGTCCTCATAGCAGCTGAGGAGAAGGGTCAGCAGTGGAAAAGTTACCACTCCCATCACACAGGAGAGGAGACCAAGGCCGGGACTGAAGCTGCTACCTAGCAGCTTAAGGCCCTAAATTAAGGACCCTTGGCTCAGATGAGCTGGGACCTCCCACTGACCCTGTCTGATCACATTCCTCCTTCTCACCCATGTTTAACCAGGAACAATGAGAATTTCCTGGGGCCCATTTCAGTAGAACTACAAGTTACCAGCCATCCCACCCCCAGGCTCTCAATGAGCCAAGCCACAGGTCAGCAGACTGATTCTGTGGAGGCCCAAATAGCCATTCTTTCTGCTCTGAGCGGCCTGTCTTATCCAACCCAACATTTGGAGGAGTATGAGGGACCTGGGAACCTTCTCCCTTCAGCTTCAGCTCAGCGTATTGCGTCAAACCCAGGAAGCTTCCATCCACGGAAAATACACACCCAGGAGGCTGGCCTGGCCTCATCCTTCTTCCCTCTGGGCAGAGAAGCCCAACCCCCACCCCCAGTCCCTACAGCCCTGACCACCATGGCTCCTTCAGCTGGGCTCCCTCTGGGGGCAAGCTGAGGCAGAGATCTGGGACCAAGTCTTTCCTTGAATCCTATCCTTCCTCCCGTAAAGGAGGAAGTAGACCCCGGTCCACCAGACTAGCTTTCCGGGAGGCTGATCCAGAGACACTTACACTGGGTGCTGAAGAATCCTGGGATGGGACCGAAGGCTGCAGCCAGACTGAAACTGCTCCAGAACAGAGGGTCCCACCCCCAGGTCCTCAGGGCCTGCCCTCCCGCCCACAAAGCCAAGTTCTCCATGCCTGCCCAGGCACACAGCCTTCTCAGAATCAACAAGGCCACCTCATAAATCCCAGAACACTGTGCAACTATAAGAAGCGATAGTGACTAAGGTCAGCCCACTAGCTCCTTTGTCAGGCATGGAGGCGGAGACCTTTCTAAATATTGTGTCCAGGAGAGACGAGTCGGTTTCTAGAAAGGGACAAGGAGAGAGAAGAACGGGATCTGGCTCTGTTTTGATTGGATCATGACTGGGTTTGTTTTTAGATCCACTAAGAGAGCTGACTAATCCTGTATTAAGAGAACCAAGGGGTTGGTGAGGAGGCTGAAGGGTATAAAGTGCTTGTCATGCAGCCTGGCGACCTGAGTTTGATCCCAGAACCCCTGTGAAGCTGGAAGGGAAATGACTCCACAACGTCGCCCTCTGTCACACTTGTGCCATGGCACATGCATGCGGGAGTGCATGCGCTTGCGTGTATTCACAAATAGTAAATAAAATAGAATCAGAGCCAAGAGAGTTCTAGACAGGCCTGAAGACGAGGTATCTGTGTCCAGCCTGTATCTGTACAGCAACAGCTAATGGTAGCTTGGGCTACATCCACAGAAGCCTGACAGTACTAGGAATGATCACCATTGCTGGTGCCTGAATTGCGCAGGCCAGCTGACATCCAATTATCCAGATCTGGGCCCAACAAAGACAACACAGTTAACAACTGGATAGAGTCCAAGGATGTATTTAGGGTTGTAAGGAGCCTATGGACCCTGTGCTGGAAGGCCGCCTGCAAAAATGAGAGCTATGCTACTAGAAGAGACTTAGGGGTCTCCATTACCATCTCCTCATCTCCACAGGCTGATGTGAAGCCCAGATGAAAGCACAGCTCTACAGTCGTCAAAGCAGAGCCAAGGCCAGGGCAGGGATTTGAAAGGAAATTTGGGTTAGCACGGTTGCGCATACCTTTAATCCCAGCACTTGGGAAGCTGAGGCAGGTGGATGTCTGTGAGTTGGAGGCCACTCTGTTCTACATAACAAGTTCTAGGCCAGCCAGAACTATATAGTGAAACCCTGGCTCAAAAAAACACCTCCCTCGCAAAAAAAAAAAAAAAAAAAAAAAAAAAAAAAAAAAAAAATCAATGCTTAGTTTTTAAAGAGTGTATCCGTTGTTATTTACTAAGCCTCCTTTAGAACAGGTTATCTGAAGAAGGAGCTCCCTGCTACTTGGAATGTATAAGCAGAGGCACCATCATTAACGTTGGGTGTGTTAGGCTAGGACACTTATTTTATTCCTAGGGTTGGTCCTTCCTGGGATATTCTGGATAGGAAACTCAGAGCATAAATAAAAGCTTCAATTGTATCCAACAGAAGAGTCCCAGGGTGTGGGAGTGAAGTATCCCCAGGGCCACCAGGCCAGCAACTACCTATGCTTTAGTTGCCTGACTGGTATGCCAGGTGTGGGGCAGAGGGTTATCAGGCAGGCTGAGGTCACTGGTCCCGTTAGCCCTCAGGGCCAGCCAGAAGGGCAGAGCAAACAGTTTACTCTGTTGAACTTATAAGCTGTAAAACCTTTGTAATTTTGTTTGGACTATCTGCCTTTCCCAAGGTCCTGGGAAGTCCTACCTATTTACCCTGCAAATACTCCCTGACTCAGTGCAGGGCTTGTTCTCCAGGAGATCCCAGTCGGCGCAGGAAGACAGATATGGAAATGGTATGAGAGAAATGCAGGCAATAACACCGAGAACAGTAGGCACTTAGAAGAGGGAATGAAGTTTGACTCAAAGAGGCGAGGCAAGAGTGTCCCGGAGGAGGAGACACCTTGGAAGGGACTTTCAGGATAGACAGGAGTTAGGTAATAAGAACATATGATGCACAGTCTGAAGTAAGCACCAAGCAGGAAATGACCTTAGATCACCCAGTTCAGTGGTTCTCAGCCTTCCTAACGCTGTGACCCTTTAATACAGTTTCTCATGTGGTGGTGGTCTCCAATCATGAAGTTATTTTGTTGCTACTCTATAACTGTAATTTTTTTTTCTTTTCCTTTTTTTCATTTTTGTTTTTGAGACAGGGTTTCTCTGTGTAGTCTTGGCTGTCCTGGACTCGCTTTGTAGACCAGGCTGGCCTTGAACTCACAGTGATCCACCTGCCTCTGCCTCCTGAGTGCTGGGATTAAAGGTGTGCACCACCACTGCCCGGCTTATAACTATAATTTTTCTACTGTTATGAACCATAATATAAATATCTGATATGCAGGATAGCTAATATGTGACCCCTGTGGGGGAGGGGTCACAACACACAGTTGAGAACAGCTAACCTAGCTATTCTCCCAATCCGGTTCCTTCCATTTACCTTTACTTATTTGTTGGAGGGTGGGGGGTGAGATAGGATTTTGCTCTTTTTTTTTTTGGTTTTTTGAGACAGGGTTTTTCTATGTAGCCTTGGCTGTCCTGGACTCACTTTGTAGACCAGGCTGGCCTCGAACTCACAGAGATCTGCCTGCCTCTGCCTCCCAAGTGCTGGGATTAAAGGCGTGCACCACTACTGCTTGGCAAGATTTTGCTTTGTTGTTGTTGTTGTTTTTAAATATTTTATTTATTTATTATTATATATACAGTGTTCTGCCTGCATGTACACCTGCAGGCTAGAAGAATGCATCAGATCACATTACAGATGGTTGTGAGCCATCATATGGTTGCTGGTAATTGAACTCAGGACCTTCAGAAGAGCAGTCAGTGCTCTTAACCTCTCAGCTATCTCTCCAGCCTTGTTGTTTTTCAAGACAAGATTTCTCTGTGTAGGCCTGGCTGTCCTGGTTCTTTCCTTGTAGACCAAGCTGGCCTTGAACTCACAGAGATCCATCCACCTGCCTCTGCCTCCACAGTGCTGGGCTTACAGGTGTGCACCACCACGCCCAGCCTGGGTTTCACTCACTAGCCCAGGCTGACCTTGACTTCACGTGAGCCCCCCTGCTTTAGCCTCCCCGCTGTTGGGACTACAGGCATTAGCTACCACCTCTGGCCTCCCTAGTCTCTGATATCTCTCAGCAGACTGTGTACCCTTAATCAACGGTCATCTGGACAAATTAGAAAGAAAAATTTCAAGTCATACTGAACAAAAGCATTCAGCCACACTCCCAGGCAGGATCCTGGGCTGGAGCTGGGCCTCCTGCGGGGGGGCCTTCAGAGCTCTCTCTCTCTCAGGCTACCTAAGCCGCATGGCCAAGCTCGCCTCACCTGGGGCCCTGCTTTTTATCTCCTGACTCACTTCCTAACCTTATGATCACTGACTCTTTCTCAGTCTCTTCCCCCTGCTCTTTTCCATCCCGTGCCCTGCCCAGCCCACCTCCACAGTCTAACCCATTCACTTTGGTATTTTATGGACAAAGAAACTCAGATTTCTTATCATGGTTCAAGTACCCTCAAGGACATGGGGCACACCTTAGAACACATATTCAAGCACATAACCAGGTCCCCACACAGACATAACTTCTCTCTCACACACAATCCTACTTAAAGCCATTAAAAATAGGTGCATCCCTCACAATCACATACATGCTTAAAGCCTGAAGTGACACACTGTGTCCTCCACAATGTCCTTATCTAGTCCCATACTCCCCTCACCCTCCAGGAAACACTGGAGCTCCTGAATCTGCTCCTCTATAAAGCAGTAGAGTCTTGGTTTTTTATTCCTTTGTTTGCTTTTAAGGCAGAGTCTCTTTATATAACCCTGACTGGCGTGTAATTCACTATATAGATCAGGTTGGCCTCAGAGATCCACCCACCTCTAACTTCCAAGTGCTGGGATTAAAGACATACCTGGCTCGGGTTCTGGGTTTTGGGTCTGCCTAACTTTAGTGACCCCAGCTCCTAGAATGCTCATGGAAAGCAGAAGGAGCCTAATTCAGGAGCCCTCAATTTACAGCATTCCACTACCACCCAGTAGCCCGCTATGTCTGATGGAGCCTGAAGAACTGGCTAATTCTGTTAATATCAAGTCAGGATCTTGGAAAAGATCCAGATGGGTCTGACTGTGAGCCACCAGTGCCCTACAAGCCTTACCCCACAGTGTGTAGACGTTGTCTCCTTGAAGTGGAAAAGCAGGGACCACAGGATACAGAATAAGAAGGCGACAAGTGGACAGCAGACTGTGATCAGGGCCACCATAGTGAAGCGGAGTCGGACTAGGGTCCCATCCCGGTCCAGTGGCAGTGGGACCTGGTACATCTTGTCAGACCTGAGGATGGAAGGTGTGCTGTCAGGCGGAGCCTCGGGCGTCAGGGCTGAGGGTTCAGTGGCAATGCTAGCACTCATGCTTGATCTAAAACTTAGGAGTAGAGAGTGTGAGGAGACTCCTAAACTTTGACAGCTCCTGTGCCAGATGAGGAAGACTCAGGTCCCAAGGCAACAATCAACTTCAGTTTCTGAGGGAAAACAATGAACTCCGTCTATACATACATAAAGCTTGAGACAGACTGGATGGCCTTCTCCTCAACCCTCTGCCCGCCTAGACAGGCCTTGGACTGGAGTATTTGATTTATTTAGTCTCTCACTGGTTTAAGAACCAAACTTAAAGCCAGACGGTGGTGGTGCACGCCTTTAGTTCCAGCACTTGGTAGGCAGAGGCAGGTGGATCTCTGTGAGTTTGAGGCCAGCCTGGTCTACAGAGTGAGTTCCAGGATAGCCGGAGCTGTTACACAGAGAAACTCTGTCTTGAAAAACCAAAAGAAAAAACAAAAAAAAAACCTTAAAATCAACTGGTGAGCAGACTGGCTGGTGTCCACCCAGCCAACCCCAGCCCTCTGCCAGCCTCTTGGTTCCGGGCCTATCAGTTCTCTCCGCTTCACTCACCAGAGCAGGGCCCTGCTGCACCTTCAGGCTCTCCCCAGACTCTGGGGTGCTGTATGCAGGCACAGCAATCCAGTGCAGCAGGGACTCTGTGGAAGCTCACAGAACCTCCATCCCATGATTGTCCCTGCCTGCAGCCTCACGTGCTCTAAGGGTGAAAGGCTTTGCAGAATCAGGCCTGGTGATAGCCTGGGCTTGCTGTGTGCATGTCAGAGCTGCTTGCTCAGCTTCCGGTGGCTTCCCAGTACCCAGTGCCTCCTGAGACAGGGTAAAGCTCTTGAAAACTGGGTCTTCCCTCAGACAAGAGCTTCTGCCAGGTGGTGGTGGCGCTCCCAGCACTTAGGAGGCAGAGGCCGGTGGAGCTCTATGAGTTCAAGGACAGCTTGGTCTACAGAGCAATTTCTAGGGCAGCCAGGCTACACAGAGAAACCCTGTCTCAAGAAATGAGAGAGAGACACAGAGAGATTTTAAAGTCAGGCACTATAATAATAGCTAAGCACACACTAACAAGCACAGAATGGAAGCTCAGACAGGACTCTACTCAGTCAGCTGTAAGGATGTGTAGGGTCCACAAAAAGTCATATATTTAAATTCTGACTTTCTTGATCCCTTTTTCTCTGGGCCAAAATCTAGACAAAAGGGTCAGATTTATACTGGATTAAGCAAAGAAAAAAGAAAACAAATACTACATATCTATACAAGATGAAGTAATCTGTCTGTTCCCATTGTAAAGATGGAGGAACCAAGAGGAGAGAATCTCTTCCTCAAAGCTAAGACTGGGGAACAGTCTTGGTGACAAGCTATAGCCGGCTCCAGGTACATAAAAAACCGGCCCTTCTGGTCTCAAGCCATGACTCTTTCTGGCCCCACCCTTAAAAAGAACTCTGATCTCAGGCTGGCCTCCTAACATTCCAGAAACAGGTGGACACACCTCCGCATTTTCATCTACCTTTCCACCTACCTCTCCACCAGGCCAGCTCAGGCAGCTCGACCCAAGTTCTCAAGTCCTTCCTTCCCTTTGGGGCAATAAATATTTGATCAAGCATCTCCCTGGGGAGCTGGAAGTGGCAGTGATGACCCTCCCAGATCCAACCTATTTCCTGGAAAGGGCTCTCAATGAGAGCACTCCCCACCCAGCCCACACCTAGCCCCTGCTGAAGTTGATTTAACCCAATCCTCCTCCTAAGCCATCCCGGAAGCCAGCTGCTCCTTCTCCCCTGGGAACCACTGGGCTCCTCTAACTGAAGAGGCTTGAACAGGCTTACCCCAGGTACAGACGATGAGGTGGTTCAAGGACAATGTCAGAAACAAACAGGATAGTGGGTCCACTTCTTGGCAGTGTGCCTGTCCTCTCTTTTTGGTGTGTGACCTTGGACAAGTCACCTAACCATCTTGGGCCTGTTTCAAAGTGTACAAGAGAGGGAAATCAACACTTGGGAGGCAGAGGCAGGTGGATCTCTGTGAGTTCGAGGCCAGCCTGGTCTACAAAGTGAGTCCGGGACAGCCAGAATGATCACACAGAGAACCCTGTCTGGAAAAACCAAAGAGAAGAGAGGAGAGGAGAGGAGAGGAGAAGGATAAAGGGGGGATGTTTAGATTACTTATAAGGCTCCTCCAACTTGGTCACTGCTTCATATATTAGTTTTAGGAGCTCACTACCTTAAGTTCTGCTCCCAGACAGCTTTAACTTCTTCACTGTTACGGCTTTGTTGACTTTGTTTTATTTTAGTTTGTGTGTGCACATGAGCTTGTCCAGAAAGGCTCTTTCTGTGTATCCTAGACTTTCAGAAATTCCCCCATCTTTCTGTCCCTGCCTCCCTGTGGCTGGGATTGCAGGCACGACACAGGGCTAGGAAAACTGAATTTGTAGGAGTATCCCTACATCATATCCAAAGTTCCGAAAGATCTCACTACCACACTCCTGCCGGAACCTGCATTCTGAGCTCAGTAATTTATATATATATATATATATATATAATCTCTTTTAGTTCTAGTTATTTTAAGAGTAGGTGCTGTCCTCTGGGTTCCCATTTCACAGAAGAGTTAACTGAGTCCAGAGTGTTTAAAAACACTTACTCAAAGCCACAGACTAGTAACCGGCAGATCTAGGATTCAAAACAAGTCAATGAGGTTCCAAGGCTCCTCCAGCCTCCATCCACAGCGCCTGGAGGGATCCTGAGCAGAAGGCCCTGCGGAGTAAATTAGGCAGCATTAATTGCAGCACACCTATCCCTGCCACCGCGTAGGCAGAGGCAGGGGGAGGCTCAACGTCTAGACGCTTGCAGTTCCTGGGTTCTGAATGTGTGCACAAGGCGGGAAGGCACCCGGACTGCAGGCCTGTGGAGACCGGATCTCGTGGCCGGGCTCCCCGAGTGGGGTTGCCCGGAGACCCGAACCGGCAATTCTCTTACTCACCCAAGTACTGGCGGTTTAGGGGGCCGGATCCCGTAGCTAGGGGCGCGGAACCGGGAGCCCCCGCCCGGCCCGGGGGCGAGTCGAAGGGGGCGGGTCGTGGTAGCAACGGCACGAGGCGAGGCCGGCGCTCTGGGGCGGGTCTTAGAGAGGAAACTGGGCCCGTATCTACACTGGCTCCTCCCCGTTTTGGGGACCTCGACCCCTACCTCTCCAGATCTTCTGGCGCCTCCTGAAGCCGCGCCTCCCCAGGTCGGCTCTGTCCCCACTATTTTGATTGCGTCAGAGCAGCCGAAGAGCCCTGGACACCTGGTTTTGACATGTTGCAAAAGTCACCTTGTCATCTTACCTCTGGCTGCATGCCATCACCTGTTGAAAGAACATAAAATTATTTCATTGGGCCCAAATTTCTTTCACTCTCTGATCCGGTTCTCCAATCTTCTACCCTCTAATCGAATTATCCAGCTTTGCACTTCTAATAAGCCGATTTTGCTCCAGCCTTGGTTCTTTTCCCTCAAACTTTGCTCCCTGTGGCCGTTTATACCATCCAACAAAAGGAGGTGAAAAAGTAAAAATAAGCCAAAAACCACCTTGCCGGTAGTGAGATCCTCTAGGCCAATCCCAGAAACTCTGGGCCAAAGCTGTTCCCACTTTCTATCAGAAGAGGGCGCCCTATGCTGTCTGGCGTCGCTGGCAGGGGGTAGGGGAGGGGAGGGAGGTGGAGATTCTGCTCTTCACAATGAAGAGAAACCAGGTCCCACTGGTTTCTTTCCCCCCGCCCCCCCCCCCCCCCGCGCTTTGGCGAAGCCTAGACTGATCCATGGAGGGGGAGGAGGGGGGTGGGGGAAACTAAAACTTTCTCCCGTAGAATTCGTGGGGATTTCCAGGGCTACCTGCAGCAGATGAAGGATTTCGGAGCTAGGCAGCTATCACCGGCTAATACCCACTTAGAGTCTCACAGTAATAATCACACGTTCTGGTATCCTGCCTATCGTAGGCACATTTCTGCTTTGCATGTGTTAACTTATTTAATCCTCATAAAAATAAGGTGAATACTTTTTTTTTTTTTTTTTTTAAAGACTGACTCTCCTATGGGTGAGGTGGCCTGTTCAGTGAGACCTCTGGGTGGATAAGCTAGTTCAGTAACTAATGGCACTTGCCACCAAGCCTGGCAACCCGAGTTCAATCCTTGGAAATCACAGAGTTGAAGGAGAGAACTGGCTCCCACAGGTTTTCCTCTCACTTCCACCAGCACTCCCACATCACAAAGTAAAAAAATGGTACCTTTCTTCCCTTTCCAAAAAAATAAAATGTAGGCAAGAATCGCATGTAGCCCAGACTAGCCTACAAGTGTAGGAATACAAGTGTACATTACCAAGCCATGGTTTATGGATTGCTGGGAGCAGTCTACTCTCTGGGCATCCAAGTCTAGAGAAAAGATGAATTAATATATTTTACTTTAGTTTGTTATCCCCGCCCCACCCCCCACCCCCACCCCGAGATGGGGTTTCCCTGTGTAGCCTTGGCTATCCTGGAACTTGCCCTATAGACCAGTCTGGCCTCAAACTCACAGATATCTGCCACCTGAGTGCTGGGATTAAAGGCCTGGTCTACCACTGCCTGGACAATTTGTAATTTAATAACATATTGAGGGCAGAGGCTATGGGTGGAGATCACAGGACATTCTTGCAGAGTCAGCACTCTTCTTTTACTGTATGAGTCCTTGGGCTCAAACTCAGACTGCTAAGCTTGCCCGTATGTGCCTTTGACCCACTGAGCCAATTCACCAGCCCCTTTCTTATCTTTATCTTTTTTGTTGTTTTTGTTTGGAGACAGGGTTTCTCTGTGTAACTTTGGCTGTCTTAGACTCACTTTGTAGACCAGCCACTTGCCTCTGCCTCCCCAGTGCTGGGATTAAAGGTGTGTGCCACCACACCAGGCTCCAAACACTACTTTTCTTGACTGAATTACTTGTTTTAGTTATTTTTTCAAATTTATTTTTATTTTATGTAAATTGGTGTTTTGACTACATGTATGTCTGTATGAGAGTGTCGGATCCCCTGGAACTGGAGTTGCAGATAGCTGTGAGATGACATGTGGTTGCTGGAAATTAAACCCAGGTCCTCTGGAAGAGCAGTCAGTGCTCTTTACCACTGAGCCATCTCTCTAGCCCCTTCACTGAATGTTTTATCATTTTCATAAGGTTTCCAGAGCAAATAGGCTAGTACATTTTTACTAAAATGACCACGCCTACCCATTCTCAGCAGCTAGGTTTGTGTTTCCTGTCTGGGGGCTCCCTGTCTTCTGTTGAGCTCCACCCCGGTGCTCCCTCTTTTGACTCCTTGACTGTTCCTAATGTTGGCCCCAGAGATCAGCCCTGCAGCCTCTAGACTCTAAACTACCACCCATATCTGGCTGGAGGCCAGGGCTGCTCTTGCATTTGATTCTCTTGGGATCTGAACAGTGTGGACCATTTACCTCATATAGTCCTGCGTCTGTTCTTTCATCTGTAAAATGGCATAAAGGATATCTACACCACAGGGTGTTGTGAGAATTGAGGTAGCACATAGTGGCAGGGGAGTGGAAGGTACCCAACATGAAGGCTGTTACAAGCAGGCATGGAAGCTTCAGTTGGAACTCATCTTGCACCTTCTCTGACCTCAGTGGTCAATGACCCTCTCTGAACAGATTTCTGTCCTTCTCTGACCTCAGTGGTCAGTGACCCTTCCTGAGCATATTTCTGTCTGTTTGATTTACGTTAGGAGAAGCAGAAGAGTGTGGGGTTTTTGGTTGGTTGGTTGGTTTTGGTTTTTTGAGACGGGGTCTCTCTGTGCACCTTTGGCTGTCCTGGACTAGCTTTGTAGAACAGGCTGGCCTCAAACACAGAGATCTGCCTGCCTCTGCCTCCTGGAGTGCTGGGCTTAAAGGCGTGGGACACCATGCCCGGCTTTTTTTGTTTGTTTGTTTTGTTTTGTTTTTTGAGACAGGGTTTCTCTGTGTAGCCTGGGCTGACCTAGACTCGTTTTTGTAGATCAGGCTGTCCTCCAAATCACAGAGATCCCCCTGCCTCTGCCTCCAGTGCTAGGATTAAAGGTATGCACCACTGTAGAGATCAAACCAATGCCATTTTGTGTTCAGGGCCTGAGAACTTGATTTCCCTGCCCCCCTCCACCAAGTTACTAGGGAGAGCCACAAAGATACAGCTAGCAACCACTCCTAGGAGATTGTACCTGGGGCCAACGAATCAGAGCTACAGGTCACAGTGACCAAAACAAACAGAAAAATTCCCTCCTGCGGTCTGGGCCTGGTCCCCTCACTTAGCCCTGTTCCCCCAGCCAATGAGTTTAAAGGGTAACTTTCTTGTGCCCTCTAACCTATCATGTAACAGCAAGGCCTATGAATGGCTTGGAAACCACCTGCCTGCAGTGTTTTCCTTTAAAAACCCTGTTCCCCTAGCACTAGGGACCGCCATCTTCCCTCCTCACAAGGGAGCTGGTGGTCCAGGCTCTGAGCTTGAAATAAACAAGACGATGTGTGATTTGCATCCAGGTGATTCCTGGTGGTCTTTGGGGGTTTCACAACTTGGGCATTACACCACCTTAGCAGGTCCTTTGAAGTGCCAGAGAAAGCCCAGCAGTGGTGGTGCACACCTTTAATCCCAGTACTCAGGAGACAGAGGCAGGTGGATCTCTGTGAGTTTGAGACCAGCCTGATCTACAAGGAGAGTCCAGGACAGCCAGGGCTATTACATAGAGAAACTTTTTCTCGAAAAACAAACAAGCAAACAAAAAGTGCCAGAGACTTTATAAATACTATTCCAGTTGATCCACTTAATAATCTGGACAGATGAATTTGATGAAATCCGTCATACAGATAAGGAAGGTGTAGCGGCGCAGGCCTGTAATTTCTGCACCAGGGAGGTAGAACAGAGGGTCATCCTCGGTTACACAACAAATAAATGGGAAGGGGAGAGGAACGTCTGTGGTCAGATGACAAGGTACTTGCTGTCTAATATGACAACCTAGTCTTCATGGGGAAAAAAGATTAACCAACTCCTATATATTTTCTGACCTCTACGCAAAACCTCGTCAACTCTTGGGCTTGTTAACACACACACACACACACACACACACACACACACACACACACACAGAGGAATAAATAAATGCTATTTTTTAAAAAGACATTTCAGCATTAGAAACTGCATGAGCAATTAGGCTTCCGGTTTTACTTCAGCCAGCAGGTACTCAGTGCTTTCTAAATTGCCATTTGTCCACTACCCAAGTAGCTGCTCCTGTTGATATTTTCTGGTATCTCTTATTCTCCTTTGGATTTGCTTTTATCTGGAAAATACTCAAGACAGTCTGTGTCTTAAATAGCATCACCAATATCCAGTTTTAGCCACAGTTACTGTCCAAATCTCCCTGTGTACACCCACACACCACACCCTTTCAAACAGACTCAAGTGTTCACAAAGATAATGCAGCACCCAGTAGCATGGGGGCAGTTGTACAAATGGGGATAAGAAAGTATACGATCTGTCAAGAACAGCTCTGTGGAGCTGAAGAAGTGGGCCAGCAGTTAAGAGCACTGTCTGTTCTTCAAGAAAACCTGAGTTTGATTCCCAGCACTCAGTCAGTGACTCATAATCATCTCTAACACTGGTTCCAGAGAATCTGTCACCCTCTTCTGGCCTCCTAGGGGACAGAGCATGCACATGTACACATATAAACATACAGGTAAGACAACAATCACAAAATAATGAAACAGAAAACAGATATAAGAACTCTTGCCGGGTGTGGTGGCTCACATCCCAGCACTCGGGAGGCAGAGGCAGGTGGATTGCTGCCTGGTCTACAAAGTGAGTCTTGGACAGCCAAGGCTACACAGAGAAACCCTGTCTTGAAAAACGGAAAAAAAAAAAAATCACAAAAATCAAAAGCAACCAAAAACCCTCTTCATTGGTTTCCTGTTGCTCCCCCCCCTTTTTTCCTTCCTTTCTTTTTTCTTTCTTTTTGGTTTTTTCGAGACAGGGTTTTTCTCTGGATGTCCTGGAACCCAGAGAGATCAGCCTCTGCCTCCCAAGTGCTGGGATTAAAGGCATGTACCACCATCATCCAGCTTTCTTTTCTGCTGGAAGAGGGCATCAGTTCCCAATACAGATGGTTGTGAGCCACCATACAATTTCTGGGAATTGAACTCAGGACCTCTGGAAGAACAGACAGTGCTCTTAACCTCTAAGCCATCTCTCCAGCCTTTTTTTGTTTTTGTTTTTTTTA
Source organism: Acomys percivali (assembly GCA_907169655.1). Classification (NCBI taxonomy): domain Eukaryota; kingdom Metazoa; phylum Chordata; class Mammalia; order Rodentia; family Muridae; genus Acomys; species Acomys percivali. The sequence continues at coordinate 118,085,742 of OU015752.1, read as the reverse complement.
AAGATTTATTTATTAAGTATTCAGTATTCTGCCTGCATGTACACCTGCAGGCCAGAAGAGGGCACCAGATCTGATATGGATGGCTGTGAGCCACCATGTGAGTGCTGGGAATTGAACTCAGGACCTCTGGAAGAACAGGCAGTGCTCTTAAGTACTGAGCCATCTCTCCAGCCCCTTGTTTTTGTTTTTGTTTGTTTTTTTTAAAGATTTATTTATTTATTATGGATACAGATCTTGTTATAGATGGTTGTGAGCCAACATGTGGTTGCTGGAAATTGAACTCATGACCTTTGGAAGAGCAGTCAGTGCTCTTAACCTCTGAGCCATCTCTCCAGCCCTTGTTTTGTTTTTTTTTTGGTTTTTTTTTTTTTTTTTTTTGGTTTTTTGAGACAGGGTTTCTCTGTGTAGCCTTGGCTGTCCTGGACTCGCTTTGTAGACCAGGCTGGCCTCGAACTCACAGCGATCCGCCTGCCTCTGCCTCCCGAGTGCTGAGATTAGAGGCGTGCACCACCACGGCCGGCTCTTGTTTTGTTTTTTATTAGATTTTTTTTTTTTTTTGAAACAGGGTTTCTCTTTGTAGCCCTTGTTGTCCTGTACTCGCTTTGTAGACCAGGCTGGTCTTGAACTCACAGAGATCTCCTGCCTCCGCCCCCAGAGTGCTGGGATTAGAGGTGTGCCCCACCGCGCCTGCTGCACATTCATTTTCTAGATGATTTTACTTTTATGTGTGTGTGTGAGATTGAGTATATGTATGTGAACCATGTCTGTGAAGAAGCCCAAGGTGTTCGGAAGATAGTGTTAGATGCCCTGGAACTGGAGTTATCGGCCATCATGTGGCGGGCAATGAGAACAGAGCCAATGTCCTCTGCAAGAACAGTAATTCAGAAATTGCTCTTAACCACTGAGCCACCACTTCAGCCAACATTGGTGCCTCCCTACCCAATTCGCTTATTTTTTGGCAGGCTCTCACTTTTAACACTGGCTAGTCTGGAACTCACTATATCCACCAGGCTGGCATGAACTCATACAGATTTGCTTATTTTTTCATTTTCTTTTCTTTTTTGTTTTTTTCAAGACAAGGTTTCTCTGTGTAGCCTTGGCTGTCCTGGACTTGCTTTGTAGAGCAGGCTGCCTTGCAATCCACCTGCCTCTGCCTCCCGAGTGCTGGGATTAGACATGTGCGCCACCACGCCTGGCTGCTGCTGCTTATTTACTAGCTCTCCATAGCTTTTCTGAGCAGGGTAAATTCCTCAGTGTGGTGCTCAACTGCTTCTGTAACCTGCTCATCCTCTACTCCAGCAATTGGGCTTTCCACCCTAGCTCTATCCTCCTCTTCCCCAAAATGTCCATCACCTTTCCTTAGCCCGACACCTAAGTAACCTGCCTGTCTTGCCACATCTGTTACATTACATATTTTCTATCAAGCTTTGATTAGGACTCTGGCCACAATGTAGCAAATGAGTTTGTCTGTTGCTTACTCTAGCTCTCCCCAGCTGAGAAGTCTATTTTTTGAGATAGTGTCGATCTGTGGCCTAGACTGGCTCAAAAGTATAGGCTAGGTTGGTATTAAACTCACAGCAACCCTCCTGCCTCAGTCTCTCAAGTGTTCAAGAGCTAGTTTAAGAAAAAAAAAAAAAAAAGAGCTAGTTTAAGGAGGCAACCCCCACATAATTGGTTGCAAGATCTTTTAGCCTAGTGCAGGGGCAGGAATACAGTTAAGAGAATAGGAAATATTTGATGGATATAACTGAACTGGTTTTTTGTTTTGTTTTGTTTTGGTTTTTTGAGACAGGGTTTCTCTGCGTAGCCTTGGCTGTCCTAGACTCACTTTGTAGACCAGGCTGGCCTTGAACTCCCATACAACCACCTGCCTGGCCTCCCCAGTGCTGGGATTAAAGGTGTATGCCATCACGCCCGGCTTTGAACTGGGTTTTAATGACTGGGTATATTGAGACAAATCTAGCAGCATTTTAAGACTTGCAAGACAGGCCTTTTGAGAGCAATTGCTAGAGGGTAGGACTGAAGGGAGTATGGCTGGGGAAGGTAAAGAGACAAGAGAGGCAGAGACACAGGCAATATTAGACATCCAGGCTCAGTGCTGACCCTGCCCCACCCCCATCCCATTAAGGTTAGCCAGGCATGGAAGAGTACGCCTTTAATCCCAGCACTCAAGGAGGCAGAGGCAGACATATCTCTGTGAGTTTGAGGCCAGCCTGGTCTACAAAGTGAGCTCAAGACAGCCAAGGCTACAAAGAGAAACCCTATTTCATAAAAATAAGGAGAGAAAGAGAAAGAGAGGGAGAGAGAGAGAGAGACAGACAGACAGACAGACAGACAGACAGACAGATTATCTTGGTCTATAGAGTGATTTCCAGGACAGATAGGACTACAAAAAGACACAAAGAAAGCCTATCTTGAAAAATATTAAGCTCACCCAGGCATGGTGGTTTAGCTTATAATCCCAGCACAGGATTTCTGTTTAGCCTTAGCTGTCCTGGACTATGCTGGCCTCAAACTCCTAGAGATCCACCTGCCTCTGCCTCCCCAAGTGCTGGGATTAAAGACATGCACCACTACACCTGGCTAAATATTTTTTTAAGAAACAAAGTGATTAAGATCAATATATAAAATTATAAATATCAAGAAAAAAAATTATAAAGCATTTGACATATGGTGGGAGGAGTTAAATACAGAGTTACCCCATATCCCAGTAATTCAACTCCTAGGTGTAAACAAAAGAGAATTTGGAACATATGTACAGAAAGCTTGAGTACAAATGTTCATAGCAGTAATATCC
>OU015752.1:117997016-118082935 GCA_907169655.1 Acomys percivali | reverse complement strand
TAACTGATTCATAGAGGAGAGATAGTATACACATACATGGGATATTATTAAACCATAAAAATGGCACATTGATACATGGCAACTGTGCAAGTGAACTTCAAAACATTCTCAGAAGTGAAAACGCCAGACACAAAAGAAGCCGTAGATCACACGATGCCGTTTACATTAAATAACTACAGTGGGCTGGAGAGATGGCTCAGCTGTTAAAGGCTAGGCTCACAACCAAAAATATAAGAGTTCGGTTCCTAGCACCCATGGCTGTCTCTATACACACACACACACACACACACACACACACACACACACACACACACAAAATAATAATAAAATAAAAATAAATAACTGCAGTAAGTCTACCTAAGAAAGAGATTAATGCGAGCTCGCTGGGGCTCAAGAACAAAGATAGACAGTAATTGCAAAAGGATGTTAGGGTTCTTTTTAGAGGGTTATAAAAACTGTCTTAGAATTATATAGTTGAGATGATAACACAATTGTTTTATTATATTAAAAACTACTGAATTATACACTTTAAAAGAATGAGTTATATTTTCTGTAAATTACATTTTACTTAAGATAAGATCCAGGGCCAGAAACCATGGTATATGTCTTTAATCTCTACACCCAGGAGGCATACAGGTGGATCGCTATATGTTGGAGGCCAGCCTGGTCTACATTGAGTTCAAGGTGACCCAAAGTGAGGCCATGTCTCAAAAACAACAACAGGTCAGGCATGGTGGCAAATATGCCTCCCAGCACTTGGGAGGCAGAGACAGGAGGATTGTTGTGAGATCGATGCCAACCTCATCTACGAAGTGAGTCCAGGACAACCAAGGCTACACAGAGAAACCCTGTCTCGAAAAACCAAAGCAACAACAACAACAAAAATCGAGCGAAAAATCGGGACTAAAGAAAAAGGTGCCGGTGGTGGTGGCGCACGCCTTTAATCCTAGCACTTGGGAGGGAGAGACAAGAGGATCACTGTGAGTTCGAGGCCAACCTGGTCTACAAAGCAAGTCCAGGATAGTCAATGCTACAAAGAGAAACCTTGTCTGAAAAAACAAAAACAAGCAAACAAACAAACAAAAATAAACAAAAGAAAAGAAAAAGAAAGTAGCTGGGCGGTGGCGCACACGCCTTTAATCCCAGGAAGCAGAGGCAGGTGGATCCCTGTGAGTTCAAGGCCAGCCTGGTCTACAATGTGAGTCCAGGTCAGCCAAGGCTACGTAGAGAGAAACCTTGTCTCGGGGGAAAAAAAAAAAAAAGAAAAGAAAAGAAAAAGAAGGTACTATTACAAAAATGAAATAAAAGAGAGATGGCTCGGCAATTAAGAGCACTTGCTGTTCTTCGTTCCCAGAATCCATATGATAGCTCATTAGCCATCTGTAACTCCAATTCTAGGGGGTCCAACACTCTCTTCTGTCCCCACCAAGGCAATGCATTTATGTGGTGCACAGCCATACATGTATACAAAGTGCCTACATACAATTTTTTGTTTTGTTTTGTTTTTCTTTTTGTTTTTTTTTTTCCGAGACAAGGTCTCTCTGTGTTAGCCTTGGCAGTCCTGGACTCACTCTTGTAGACCAGGCTGGTCTTGAACCCATAGAGATCCACCTGCATTTGTCTCCCAAGTGCTGGGTTTAAAGGCGAGGGCCACCACGCCCGGCTACATACAAATTTTAAAAATAAAATTTAATTTAATGTCAGGCATAATGGTACTCACCTGTAATCCTAGCACTGAGGAGGCAGAGGCAGGCAGAGCTCTGTGAGTTCAAGGCCAGCCTGCTCAACAAAATGAGTCCAAGACAGCCAACGCTACACAGAGAAACCCTGTCTTGAAAAATCAAAAACAAAACACAAAAAAACAAACAAAGTGAGTCCAGGACAACCAAGGCTACACAGAGAAGCCCTGTCTCAAAAAAACAAAATAAATAAATAGCGGGCTGTGGTGGGCACGCCTTTCATCCCAGCACTCGGGAGGCAGAGACAGGCGGATCGCTGTGAGTTCGAGGCCAGCCTGGTCTACAAAGGGAGTCCAGGACAGCCAAGGCTACACAGAGAAACCGTCTCCAAAAAAGAAACAAAAACTTGGCATGGTGGCACACGCCTTTAATCCCAGAACTTGGGAGGAGGATCCCTGTAAGTTCGAAACCAGCCTGGTCTACAAAGCAAGTCCAGGACAGCCACGACTACACAGAAAAACCAAAACCAAAACAACAAAACAAAATATTTCTCAGTGTTACTTTGGCTGTCCTAGGCTCTCTTTGTAAACCAGGCTGGCCTCAAACTCACAGAGATCTGCCTGCCTCTACCTCCCAAGTGCTGGGATTAAAGGCGTGCGCCACTACACCTGGCTACTACTAGTACTTTGAATTGAATATATTCATCTGCTGATTCTCTTAAGACACTTTTCTGAGCCTTTTCCTGCATCAGAACACGTGCCTTAGAACTGGGGAGCCCCATTTATTTAAACTGTATTTTTTTATAATTTATTATGTATACAGTGCTCTGCCTCCATGTACACCTGCAGGCCAGAAGAGGGCATCAGATCTCATCATAGATGGTTGTGAGCCATCATGTGGTTGCTCGGAATTGAACTCATGACCTCTGGGAAGAGCAGTCAGTGCTCTTAACTGCCGAGTCATCTCTCTAGCCCAGGGAGCCTCATTTTTAAGGAATAAAATAGATCACTTACTGAGGTCACACTGTGTACCAGGAACCATATCAAATGTCATATTCCACCCATTTAATTCTCCCAATAGTTCTGTAAGCCAAACAAAATTATCCTTATTTTACAGACAAGAAAACAAGTTCAGAGGCATTGGAAATTTTTACCATCTGATCATAGTTTGGCCTAGACCTAAACTGGGGGTTTCTGATTTTCAAGTCTGACAATTCTATTATTTCCCTGCTAAAACAACAATTCACTCATCTATGTATCAAATATGTACATGTTAAGTACATTTACTGTGTGCCAGCCATTATGGACACTAAAATACGTACCCAGGGCAAGTTTAAATGTAGTTGCATTTAAAAGGGAAAATATAAAAAATAAAAAGTTGTGATGGTGGCAAGAAAGCCACTGTAAAGATCCAAAAGGAAAATCCTAAGGTTTGTTTTTGCTTGTTTTGTTTTTAAGACAGTTTCATAGATCCCAGACTGGCTTTCACTTTCATATTCCGCTTCAGCAACTTGAGAGCTGGAGTTAGATCTTTTGGCCATTTCACTCCACCCATTAATGACTTTCTGATTCAGAGGAAAGGCAAGGAAGGGTGATGGAAGAGCAGGCTGTTAGGGCAGCGGGTTTGGGGAAGGCGGCTGCAGATGCACGTTTACACTAGCTTTCCTGTTAGGCAATCTATACATTAACTTTTTTTCAAGTATCTATTAAGTAAATACCTACAAGCTGGGTGGTGGTGGCGCACGCCTTTAATCCCAGCACTGGGGAGGCAGAGGCAGGCGGATCGCTGGGAGTTCGAGGCCAGCCTGGTCTACAAAGTGAGTCCAGGACAGCCAAGGCTACACACACAGAGAAACCCTGTCTCGAAAAACCAAAAAAAAAAAAAAAAAAAAAAGTAAATACCTACAATGTATCGTTTCTTCAATTTATTCAATTTACTGTTTCTCTCTGTCTCTGTCTCTCTCCCTGCCGACCACAGATAGGGTTTTTCTGTGTAGTCTTGGTTGTCCTGGACTCACTTTGTAGACCAGGCTGGCCTCGAACTCACAGCGATCCACCTGCCTCTGCCTCCCAAGTGCTGGGATTAAAGGTATGCACCACCATGCCCCACCCTCATTTAAAAATCTTAATTGCATTTATTTGTTTTGTATGTGTGGGTGCTTTTGCCATGGAACCTGTGTGGATGTCAGAGGACAATTTTCAGGAGCTTGGCAGAGTGTGTACCGGAGTCACTTTGCCACCCTCCCCCCCCCTCCACCGCCCCAATGCTCAGATTACAGGTGTGCACCTCTATGTCCAGTTTATGTGGTGCTGGGAGTGAACATTGGGCTTTGCACATGGCAGGCATCCCCAGCTACATCCCCAGCCCAGACACCACTTCATTTTAAAGATGTTTTTAATTCCCGTTATTACCAAAAACATTGAGGGAATCATTTAAAATTCGTAGCAAATCTCATTTCAGTTGTATACTGATGTCCCAGCTCAGTAACTAGAGAGGACTGGTTCCTAGAACATGCCCACCCCCTGCTCTTAGCTAGGTTCTAGGAGGAAAGACACCAACAGGACGAAAATTCAGCTTTGACCAAGACCATGGGGAGGGAGTAGGCCCAGAACAGAACATAAGACACAAAGTAACAAGGTCCTGATCCGAGGGCTGCTCAAACAGCATTACAATTTGTTGAGGTTAGCAATTGTGTCCTGGAGAAGGAGAGAAAGTTGCACCAAGCCATCCAGAACAAGCACAGGTTCTGACGGTGCAACTGAGGCTGAAAGGTCCAAGAATCCTCACTGTGAGCAAGCCCTGTAATGCAAGTCCATTGCTACCTTAGAGGGAATCAGAGAAGCAAAGGGTGTGCCAGAGACTGGCTTGTGGTGTAAAGGACAGCGGGGACTGGAGGGTCTCCAGACAAGCTCTGTGGACCGATGGGTCTCCCAGAAGGGTCCTCCAGCACCGCAAGTGCCAGCTGGGCGGCCAGGGAGCCTTCCCATCATTGCCCACAGACTGGAGCTAGAGAAGGATAGAACAGTTACCATATCATCCTTAGGCCTTCCCTCTGATTGGCCGGAGCTTCCGTAGCCCGAGTCTCCGCGCTCCAAGGAAGGGGGCGGGGTCTCGACACAACGTCCCTGCTGTTTGGTGTTCACCTCTCTAGCCACTCACCAACCCCGGCCCTGTGTGACGTCACCAATCTCTCAGCCAACCGTCGCCGCAGAGGGAGTGGGACCCATCGTCCCTCCCCATCCTCCTTTTTTTTTTTTTTTCTCTTCCTCCCCCCCCCCCACCGCCCCGTCCATTCCTCACGCCCCTCCTCTTCCCCTCCGCTCCTTCGCAGAGACCGCCTTTCACGTTCGGTTTCAAAAGGCTCGTCGCCCAATGAGTAACGGAGTCGGCCTCGAGTGGCGGCCCGACCTGCCAATGCCCAGCCGGCAAGGGCGGAGCACCCGGGCTTGGCCTCTGACTGCCGACGGCGTGTGACGCAGTCGGGCCTCTGCGCGCTGCGCCCGAAGCGGCAGTCGGTGGTAGCAGCGGCGGCGGCGGCGGTTTTCTGGCGGCCGCGCGCTGCTCTGTGAGCGGCGGGTGGCGGACGGACCTGGGCCTTCACTCCAGACGCACCGCCGTAAGTCAGGAGCGCCGCCGAGGCCGGGCGAGCAGATCTTCCCCCTCTGTACCGGCATCTGCGCGGGACACCCGGGGCCCTCTCCCGCCGCCTAGTCTCGTGCGGGGCGCGCTCCGTCGGGCATGCGTGAGGGGGCGGGGCCCACGGCCCTGCGGCTTGGCTCGGGAGGCCCTGGGAGGGAAGCCACACGCGTGGGGCGTAGGCCGGGGTCGAGTGGTGGTCTCGGGTAGCATCCCCACGCTGAGTGAACCTCGTTCTCTCCGGTGCTACTCATTCATTCGCTGGGCGGAGGTGAGCAGCCCCCCCCCGATAGGCTGACCCTTACGGGGGATGGTGCCTTGCTGGACTTCAGTGAGGTCTCCCCATTACTTCCTTGACCACTCTACAAGACGCATTTTGTCTAGGGTTTAGCCAGACGTTGAATCAGAACTGCGTTAGCTTTTAAAGACACTGTCTGACGATTAGGGGGATCTGGTCAATGGGATAAAAGGTTCTTTCCTGTTCCGTGTAAACCTAGTTGAGAAAGATTGAATTTCTGAATTACTGTATCCGTAAGCATTTAAGATTACTTGTCAGTCCCTTTGCTCTGCATCACGTGCAGAGATCTTGTTGGCGGGAGGTAGAGTAAGTTACAAGATTGAGGAATGTCTGATGTTTTAAGTCTAGTAGAAATTTTAAACTATTCTACCCTCCCTGTTTGAGTCTCCCATTATTAGCTACTATTGGCTGTTAGCTATTTGGGGGAGGTGAAGGGGAAGGACACTGACATTTGACATCGTTTTCAAAACAGTTCCAGTTGAGTTGTTACCGTGCTTTTTTATATATAATAAGATAACTTAGTAGTATCCTGATGAGGCTTTTGTTTTGTTTTGTTTTTTGAGACAGGGTTTCTTTGTGTAGCCTTGGCTGTCTTGGAACTCAATCTGTATCTGTCTGCCTCTGCCTCCCGAATGCTGTGATTAAAGGCATGCGCCACCAGTGACCAGCCTGTGGAATTTTACTTTTAATTACTCTTTTTTTTCCGAGATAGGGTTTATCTGTGTAATAGCCCTTGGTTGTCCTGACTGGCTCAGTTTGGAACTCAGGAAGATCTGCCTGCCTCTGCCCTGGGATTACCAAAGGTGTGTGCCACCACACCCAGTTTATTTTTATTTATTTATTTATTTTTACTTTTTTTTTTTTTTTTTTTTTTGGTTTTTTGAGTCAGTTTCTCTGTGTAGCCTTGGCTGTCCTGAACTCCCTTTGTAGACCAGGCTGGCTTCGAACTCACAGCGATCCGCCCACCTCTGCCTCCCGAGTGCTGGGATTAAAGGCGTGCGCCACCACCGCCTGGCTTATTTTTACTTTTTAAAGAGACAAGATCTCACTCCAAAACTCTGTAAACTTGGTCTGCCACAAACTCAAAGAGACCACCTGCCTCTACCTTCCAGGTGCTGGGATTAAAGGCATTTGCCATCACACCCAGCCCTAATACAGACTTTTGAGAACTTAAAAAATGGTTAAAGAGACAGGCTTTCATCTCACCACTTAACGAGGCAAAGGCAGGAAGTTCTCTGTGAGTTCAAGGCTAGCCTCGTCTACATACTGAGGTCCAGGGCAGCCAGGGCTGCCTAGAGAGACCCTGCCTCAAAAAACTTAGTGTGTGGGAGGAATGGGAGCCTAAAACCAAAATAGATGTGGTGGTGCAAGCCTATAATGTTACCAGTTATGGAAAGTGAGAGTGGAAAACCAGGGCACTCACAAACACGCAGGCAAAACACTTATATCCTTAAAAGAAATATTTGAAAAATGAAACAAAAATCAGGCTGGACATTTTAGAGGTACTGGGAACTACTTTGAAAAAAATTATTTTTGATACTTAAGATTTAATGGAATTAGTTGTTGGTTTGATCTGAATATATCTATCGGCTTGTAGCGTTAATGTTAATATAAACCACAAAACCTAAAAGCAAGTAATGCAGACGAGCAAACGAGAACTGTGGCCTTAACGTGGTAACCTGTGTTCTCCGTGCCGTTTCCTCAGTTTGAGCATCACCACCTGGGAAGCTGCTGCTGGCAAGCTCGCCTTGTGAGCTTCTGTAACACCTGGTTCTCTGCTCGTAGCACACATTTGCATTTTATCTGTCTTCTTACTAGATTATAATAAAATATTATTGTCTTGCTGGGTGTGGTGCTGCATGCCTTTATCTTAGTGCTCCAGAGACACAGGCAGGTGGATCTCTGGGAGTTTAAGGTCAGCCTAGTCAGGACTGCATATGAGACCCTGTCTCAAAAGTAGATAACATATATCTTTATATTTAGATAATGTGACTCATAGGTGGTCCTCAGTTGTCGTTTTGTTTTGGGGTTTTTTGTTTGTTTGTTTTTTGCTTTTCTTTTTTTTTAATATTTTATTTACATTTTAATTTATGTGCATTGGTGTGAGGGTGTCAGATCTTGGAGTTACAGACAGTTGTGAGCTGCCATGTGGGTGCTGGGAATTGAACCCGGGTCCTTTGGAAGAGCATCCAGTGCTCTTAACCACTGAGCCATCTCTCCAGCCCATTTTTTGCTTTTCAAGACAGGGTTTCTCCGTGTAGTCTTGGCTTTCCTGGACTGTGTAGAGCAGGCTGGCCTCGAACTCATTTACCTGCCTCTGCTTCCTAAGTACTGAGATTAAAGGTGTGTGCCACCATCGTCTGGCTCTGCTCAGCTATATTTTGTGAGTGGACAAATACAGAAAAATTAAACAGAAAAGAGTCTAGATATTTGTGTACTTTTGAAATACTTTGTACTTTTGTTTGTAGCCAGTAACTCCTATGTATCTAAGAGTAACTAAACTTTTAGGGCACCAAATTCGCAGATTGGAAAAATACTTAAGATTTATTGTAATATTACTTGTGTAGTGATAGTCTAGGACATATAGTATTATAATACGGATTAATTTCTAGTAAGAGACTTTATAAAATTGTTGTAAGTTGTAAATCAGAGTGTAGTGGTGTGTGCCTTTAATCCCAGCACTGGGAAGAGGCAGGCAGGTGGATCACTGTTAAGGTCGAGGCCAGCCTGGTCTACAAATCAAGTCCAGGATAGCCAAGGCTACACAGAGAAACCCTGTCTAGAAAAACCAAAAACCTGGGGGGCTAGAGAGATGGCTCAGTGGTTAAGAGCATAGACTGCTCTTCCAGAGGTCATGAGTTCAATTCCCAGCAACCACATGGTGGCTCACAACCATCTATAATGTGATCTGATGCACTGTATACATAATAATAAATAAAATTAAAAAAAAAGAAAGAAAAAAGAAAAACCAAACACCAAATAAACAAAAAGCCAACCCAACCCCCCACGAAATATATATAATTATTTTTATTCCATGTGTATTGGCATTTTGCTTGTATATATGTCTCTGTGAGGGTGTCAGATCCTCTGCAGCAGGAGTTGCAGTTGTGAGCTGCCATGTGGGGGCTAAGAATTAAACCTCGGTCCTCTGGAAAAGCAGCCAATGCTTGTAACTGCTGAGCCATCTCTCCAGCCCTTGAGATAATTCTTTAATTTAGAGGCTCTCTTATGTTTTCTAGTGTTAAAAACAGCTTTTCTCCTTTACCTATTAGATACTGATTAACACTTCTGCCCAAGTTGTACCTACCAAGAAGGTCAAGAAATGATCAGGATTGTCTCTGATTAGAGTCACTGCTTACATTTCAGTATAACCATATCCTTACCTTGCTTGTAAAGCCAGTTCATTAATTGTCTAAAAGACTTGTGGGGTTTGTTATTTCTTTTTTCTTTCTTTTTTTTTTTTTTTTTTTGGTTTTTTGAGACAGGGTCTCTCTGTGTAGCCTTGACTGTCCTGGACTCGCTTTGTAGACCAGGCTGGCCTTGAACTCACAGTGATCCACCTGCCTCTGCCTCCTGAGTGCTGGGATTAAAGGCGTGAGCCACCACTCCCGGCTTTTTTCTTTCTTTTTTCAAGACATAGTCTCTCTGTTAGCCTTAACTGTCCTGGACTTGCTTTGAACTCACAGAGATCCAACAGCCTTTGCCTCCCAAGTGCTGGGATTACAGGCATGCACCACCACACCCTGCCTAAGAGCTGTTTTTTTGTTTGTTTGGGTTTTGTTTTTTTGAGACAGGGTTTCTCTGTGTAGCTTTGGCTGTCCTGGACCTGCTTTGTAGACCAGGCTGGCCTTGAACTCAGAGATCCACCTGCTTCTGTCTTCCAAGTGCTGGGACCAAGGCTGACTTTAAACTCCTAATTCTTCTGCCCTTTTCTCCAAGTACAGGGTGGTATGGGTCACAGTGCCCTGCTTTCCATGAAAAACTCTTAAGATTGTCAAGTACTGCCATTGGGAAGCTGTAAAGCTAAGTCCTAGGGCCGCTTTCTTTTAGCTTCTCCTCATTTCTGTGGTAGATTACCTCCTTTTCCATAAGACAGATCAGAGAATAGCTTGGTTTTTGAGGAAGGAGTAAAAGAGCTTGTAGTTGAATTCATCTATTAAATGGCCTTTCCGTTTCACTGACAATAGTTGATAGAACCATACAATGCTGGGGCTGTTGTACACAATATTGGTAAGTACTCAAAAATAATTCACTGTTAATTCAGTTTAATTGGAAGTCAACTTTTTTAGTTTGGAAATTATTTATTGAGACAATGTATCACTTTGTACTGGGTTGACCTTGAACTCACTGAAACTGTATCAGTCTCCCAAGTACAGGCATGTGCATGTACCACCTGGTCTAGCTATATTTTCTTTCTTTGCTTTTCAAGACAGGGTTTCTTTGTGTCCTGGAACTCAGACCATGTGGTCTTTAGCTCAGAGATCTGCCTGTCTCTGCCTCCCAAGTGTTGTGATTAATGTATGCCTCTACTTCCCAGCTGTTTTTTGTTTGTTTGGTTTTGGTTTTCTGAGACAGGGTTTCTCTGTGTAGCCTTGGCTGTCCTGGAACTCTCTTTGTAGACCAGATCAGGATGGCCTGAAACTCACAGACATCCGCCTGCCTCTGCCTCCCTGAGTGCTGGGATTAAAGTTGCTCGCCACCACCACCCAGCCCCGCTGTATTTTTTTAAAAGATATTTATTAAATAAATACACAGTGTCCTAGTGTTGTGTCTGCATGTATGCCTACACACCAGAAGAGGACAGCAGACCCTAGATCTCAGGACTGCTGGAAAAGCAGCCAGTTCTCTTAACAGCTGAGCTATCTCTCCAGCCCCTTGCCCCACAGCTGCATTTTTTAAAAAATAGAGCTTTATAGGCCTGGGGGATATAGATTAGTTATTGATTGATTGCCTAGCATGCATGAAGCCCAAGGTTCAATCTCCAGCACCCAATAAATCAGGAGTAGTGAGAGCCACATGCCTGTGGCTCTTCAGCCCCAGCACTGAAGCCAGTGGATCTCAGCCCCTCAACCTCTGTCTCCAAAAATGTTTACTTTATGATCTGTAACAATAACAAAATTATAGTTATGAAATAGCAAAGAAAATAATTTTATGGTTGGGAACCACCACAACATGAAGAACTGTATTAACAGGTCACAGCGTTAGGAAGGTTGCGAGCCACTGACTTGAGCAGTATGAGTAGGAGGCTACCCATGGTGACGTGTAGCTCCCTTGTCCTCCATGTGTAGATAGAATTAGCTAAGACTTTAAAACTAAGACCAATTTAAGGTAAAGGCGAGGATTAGTAGGGTAGATTGAAGGATGCGAAACTATGGGTGGGTGGGCAGATAAATGCCAGTAGTTTAAGATAGCACCTCTCAAACTTGGTGGTTTCTAAACTCCTTAAATCTTAAAGATTAAATGTTCCCGAGCCAATGAGGTGGCTCAGTGGGTAAAGTGCTTGCCACATAAGCCCAGAAACCTGAGGTCAGTCCCCGGAACCCACATGAGCATGAAAGGAACAACTCCAGGTGAGTTGTCCTTTGACCTCCACATGCACTCCATACTCCAACACTACTAAATAAACTTTCTTAAAATTATGGATTTCGGGTAGCTTTTATTTATACTATTGGTATTTACTATATTATGAATGAAAAATTGAGACTTGTTGTGGTGGCCCGTGCATATATAATCTCAGAACTTGGAAAGCTGATATAGGAGGATAGCTGATTGCTGAGGGTTCAAAGATAGCTGGATTGTTAAAGTTTGAGCCTATTTTAATAAGTTAGTAGCTAGGTGCAATGGTGCATGCCTGTGATCCTAGCACTCTAGGGAGGCAGAGGTAGGTGGAACTCTGTGAGTTTGAGGCTAGCCTGGTCTACAAAGTGAGTCCAGGACAGCCAAGGCTACAGGAAACCCTGTCTCCAAAAACAAAAACATAAAATACAAAAAAACCCCAAAGAAATAAATTAGCTGGGTGGTGGCTCACACCTTTAATTCCAGCACTCAGGAGGCAAAGGGAAATGGATCTCTGTGCGTTTGAGACCAGCCTGATACACAGAGTGAGTACCAAGACACCAACAGGAAAAAAATAAGTGGGGCTAGAGAGATAGCTTGGCAGTTAAGAGCATTTACTGCTCTTGCAGAGGAGTTGAATATAGTTTCTAGCATCCATTTCAGACATCTCACAGCTTCCTGTAGCTGTGATCCAATGTGATACAATGCTCTTTTTCTGTTTACCAGAGGTACTGACTGCATTCATGTGCACATGCACACATACATAATTAAAATTTTTTAAATAAATGAAATAGAAGTGCCTATTTAAAATAAATAAAAAATGGAGGCATGATGGCTCATACGCTTAAATCCATTACCTTAGAGGCAGATGCAAGCATATCGCAAGGCCAGCCAGAGCTAGAGAGTAAGACCCTGTCTGAAAGACAAAACACAAATTAAATATAATAATAATTTTGAAATTCATTGATAAAACAGGCTTAATAAAAGATAATTTGATACACTAGTCATCTTTTATGTTCTAACAGTTGACAAAGTGTTTGTGAAAAATACCCAGCCTTATATAGATAACTAGCTAAAAAAGAAAGGAGTATTTTAATAGGCTTTTCAGATATTTGTATTCTCCATTGATACTATACTCAAAACTTGTTATAGGTTGTTATAATACAGATTTGGAAACCAAACCATTACATTTATGTCCTGTGTTACAACGAAATTCATCAGTTTATTTTTAATGATGTATCTTTTTTAAAAGATTTATTTATTCTTTTGGTTTTTCAGACAGGGTTTCTCTGTGTATCCTTGGCTGTCCTGGACTTGCTCTGTAGACCAGGCTGACCTGGAACTCACAGTGATCCACCTGCCTCTGCCTCCTGAGTGCTGGGATTAAAGGTGTGCACCACCATGCTGGGCAATTTATTTGTTATTTATATAGTATTTGACTGCATGGTGCCTGCATGCCAGAAGAGGGCATCAGATCTCATTATATATGATTATGAGCCACCATGTGGCTGCTGGGAATTGAACTCAGGACCTTTGGAAGAACAGATGGTGCTGTTAACCGTCTCTCTAACCCTGGCTTGCAGTATTGTATGCATGATTTTATAACATCAGCATTGATTATTTAGTAAATTATTGGTTCACTGTTATGAATGTTGACAAATCAAATTTTAAAATTGTTACTATACTGGTCTAGGAAGTTAAGCCAGGAATATGATCCTGTCTCAAAACCCCAAAGTAGCATGTAGTGTCAAACACCTGGAATCTTAGCACTTAGGAGATAGAGGCAGGAAGATTAGCAGTTCAATGTCAAGTTGAGCTTCATAGAAAATTTGAGGATAGCCTTTAATATCTGTACTGTCTTTAAACACACACACACACACACACACACACACACAGAGAGGGGGGGGGAATAGAACCTAGGGCCTTACAGACAGTAGGCAAGCATTAACACTAACCCTCGCCTGTGTGGCACTATCTTGATTTTTATGTATTGATTTTTCTTTTTTTGTAGTAGGAGAAAATTGAATTTAGGCCCCTAAACTCTGCCATTAAGCTATATTTCTAGTACTGTGATGTTGTATCAGCCAGCATTGATGAAGGCGTCAACCAGTTCCACAAAAATGTAAAAAGCTGAAATTACCTGCCCTTTGGAGTTAACACTGAGCTGGGCTCAAGAATCCTAGCATTAGCCACAGAATTAGGCTGTCACAGGAAGCAAGTATGACCTTGGGTGAGGCAGTCTTCAGTGGAAAAGCACTGACAGCTGAAGGCTGTCTTACAGTGCAGCAGCTGGTACAACAAATCTTTCCCAGTCCTAAATGAAAGTCTTCATAGTTTAGTGTTTCATGGTGTTCAGGATGGGAAGGGTCAAGGTAGAGACGCGCAAAGAATTTATACCAGCTGGGCGTGGTGGCGCACGCCTTTATTCCCAGCACTCAGGAGGCAGAGGCAGGTGGATCACTGTGAGTTCAAGGCCAGCCTGGTCTACAAAGCGGGTCCAGGACAGCCAAGGCTACACAGAGAAACCCTGTCTCGAAAAACAAAAAACAAACAAACAAACAAAAAAGAATTTATACTGTGCTATGGATGAAGGATGCCATTGTTAGATAAAGTTAGCATAGGCTTATAAAAGATAGCATACTGAAGCTGTTTTTATTTTATTTCATTCACTTTATAGAGTGAATTGGGTTGTTTGGCAGTAACAAGAATAAAGGGTGGACAGAAGGAGGAGAATGAGTGGTTTGAGGAGCAGAGTTGCATGTATTCACTAGTTTAGTTTTTGTTCTGTGATAGAGCTGGCCTCAAGTTCACTGGGGTGGAGAAGTGTCCAAACTCTAGAAATCTCATTGTGAGACAGGCAGGAGTAGGCCCACTCCCTCCTTGCCCAGACCATGCAGCAGAGCAGGTTGCCTTGTGCCCCCACATGCTCCCACCCAGAGTCCAGCTTCTAGTCCAGGATCTGTCCCGATCCTCCAAGTTCTCAGATCATGTTGGTATTGTTTGATTGAGTACCACATTTTGAGATGATTGGTGAGCTCCAGTTCACTCAATTTGCCATACTTCACTGTCTCTAGTTAAGATAGATAGATAGATAGATAGATAGATAGATAGATAGATAGATTGATTTTGAGGTTGTCTCTGATCTTGATTTACCTCAGTGTGGTTTTGTTTCTGTTGTGATTTGTTTTGAGATAAGAGTCTAAATCTGCATGTCTGGGACTACAGGCATGTGCTGTCACTCCTTATTTATGCTGTTCTGGGGTTTTGTGCATGCTAGGCAGCACTCCTGTCAGCTGAGCTACATTTCTAGCCCCTTTGTGATTTCTTTTTCTTTTTCTTTTTTGGTTTTTCAAGACAGGGTTTGTCTGTGTAGCCTTGGCTGTCCTGGACTCGCATTGTAGACCAGGCTGGCCTCGCTGTTGTGATAATTTAAAAGACTTTACTCAGCATGAAAAGTGAGAATAAGACAAGTTCATTCTTCGCAGAACTGAGAAAGTTTAATGGACTTGCCGATTTACACCTTTAGTCCCCAGCACTGGGGAGGCGGATCTCTTGCTTAGCTTGGGATACATAGTGAGACCCTATCTCCCAAAAGGGGGGAAATGTAGAAAAGATAAGTTGCATTTGAATGAGAAATTTTCTTCATAGGTTCAAGGTATTTTGCTGCCTTCTTGTTCTCAGGTCTGAGGCAATTGAATTTTTAAATATATATATGTATCTATATTTACTTATTACCTGTTACTTTCTTTTAATTGGAAGTGTTTTTCATCCAATTTATTAAATTATGTATCTCAGTATAAAGACTTGATTGTGGAAGGCATTAATAAATTAAGACATAAAAGTACAAATACTTATCCAGTCTCTGATTTCAATTAAAACAGAGTTTTCACATTAGCATGTAGAATAAGTCAGGAAAGCAATCAGTGATCTTCATTTTTTTTTTTTAAAGATTTATTTATTACATATTCAGTGTTCTGTTTGCATGTACACCTGCACACCAGAAGAGGGCACCAGATCTCATTATAGATGGTTGTGAGCCACCATGTGGTTGCTGGGAATTGAACTCAGGACCTCTGGAAGAGCAGCCAGTGTTCTTAACTGCTGAGCCATCTCTCCAGCCCCCGATTTTCATTTTTAAAAAAGAAAAGTATAAAGAATAATGTCTAATGAGAATTTTATTAAACATCTCAATAAACTTTTATATCAGTTTGGAAAAAAAAA
Organism: Acomys percivali; assembly: GCA_907169655.1. Lineage (NCBI taxonomy): Eukaryota > Metazoa > Chordata > Mammalia > Rodentia > Muridae > Acomys > Acomys percivali. The sequence goes on along the minus strand of OU015752.1, from coordinate 118,067,545 downwards.
AGAAAGTGTCTTTGGAAAGTTAGAAGGCAGGTTAAACTTGAGTTCTGCTTACCTCTTTGACCTTGTGAAATGTAGTAAAACCTCATCTTTTTTTCTAATCTGTAAAATCAGGCGAGCTCATACTAACATTTTTCATTGTTGTTGAAATGATGAATATAAATGAGCTTGTAGATGTTGAGGTATTTTCCAGGCTATTTTATTATTACTAAAAATCCCTTTGTAGGCCTGGAGAGATGTCTCAGAGGTTAAGAACACTGATTGCTCTTCCAGGGGTCCTGAGTTCAATTCCCAGCAACCACATGGTAGCTCACAACCATCTATGAGATCTGATGCCCTCTTCTGGCCTGCAGGTGTACACGCAGGCAGAGCACTGTATACATAATATTTCTTTTGTTTGTTTGTTTTTGTTTTTTTGTTTTTTCAAGACAGGGTTTCTCTGTGTAGCCTTGGCTGTCCTGGACTCACTTTGTAGACCAGACTGGCATCGAACTCAGAGATCCGCCTGGCTATACATAATATTAAATCTTTTTTTTTTTTTTTTTTTTTTTATAAAAAATCTTTTTGTGAAATGTATGTATAATGAATGGCAGATTTCTGCATTAGGACAAGATTACTAAAAGTAAAATGTTAATGGGTTAGGAGCTACAGAATTTAACGTGTGTAGAGTCTAGTATAGCCATAGCACAAACTATAACTAAAACGGTCTGACGGGTATATTCCACAGAGGAAAATTTTTATTAATCACCTTTTAAAGAGTGGCATGCTCCTCACTTAGCTGTTGGATTTACATGAACAAGATTGCTGTGTGTGGAGATGACTTAGAAGGTACCTGGCTGCTGGGCATAGTTGTGTACCCCCTTAATCCCAGCATTTCAGAGAATCTCTGAGGTCCAGGACAGCCAGGGCTATATAGTGAAACAGCGTGTCAGAAAAAAAAAAAATTAAAAAAAATTTTTTTCCCCCAAGACAGAGCTTCTCTGTGTAGCCTTGACTGTTCTGGACTCGCTTTGTAGACCAGGCTGACCTGGAACTTACTGCCTGCCTCTGCCTCCCAAGTGCTGGGATTAAAGGCATGTGCTACCATACCCAGCTTTATCTCAGAAATTTAATATAACATTACAGTGCTAGTCATTTTAGGAATTGTGATAGGGTTTATTATTCAAGGTTTTAGAATATTGACTAGGAGAATCAGGCTATCATTTCTGTGGATGGGCCTAACTAATATTTGTAGAATGGTAGATTTCTTGAAACAAATTTCTTTCTGTGTTGTCTCAAAAGAATAACTTCTCTTTTACAGCTTTTTGAAGAAAACACTTGTTTTGAAGATGTTTAACAAAACGTTTGGAACCCCTTTTGGGGGTGGTACAGGGGGCTTTGGCACAACTTCAACATTTGGACAAAGTAAGTTTTCAAAAAGAATAAAATAAGAGAAAATGTCTTAGTTTGACTGACTTTTGTTGATTGAGTTTTGTTTTGAGACTCTTAGCCTGAGCTGGCTCAAAATTCTTTATGTAACTCAAGCTGGCCTCCCAACTCTGACTCTTCCTGTCTCAATTTCTCAGGTACTGGAATTAACAGGCATGAGCCACAGTGATGGTTACTTTTAACTGTTAACTTGACATAATTGAGAATTGTTATTTTTATAAAATTGTGCTTGTTCCTCTGTTCTCTCTTACCACAGCTATCACCCAAATAATTAAGACTCTATTATTAATTACTTGCTAAATAAGCTTCACAGCACAACAGCCGCACAGTTTTAACTCCATTCTTAACCCTAAGTTAGTCCTGCTTCCTCCCAGCATAAACCCCAGAGATACTTGCATGTTATGGCTTTACCTGCACCAGCTGAATCTCTCTTGATGTCTTCTGGACCTCTGCCCATGCCTGAATCAGTTACATCCACCCTCTATCTCCTCCTCCCCTAGAGGAAGTCCAGCCCTGTTCTCTCCCCTGCTCAGCAATTGGCTGTAGCTGCTTTTTTGGCATATCAGGGGACAATTGGGGAACAGTTTTTACACAACATCAAGACAAGGCATTCTCAGAACAAGGGTTAGATCAGATATAGGGGGTATAGGAATCAGCATTTGAATTACACAATAACCTTATGCCTACAGATTGTGATCATCCTAACTGATGGGGAGGATCACCCATTGTGGACATTCCCTGGGCTTGGGGTCCCTCCCCTCCATTTTTTTCCAGACCTAGAGATCAAACCCAGGATCTGTGCTAGGTAGGTACTCCACCACTGTGCTGCACTCTCTGGTAGTGCAGAGTCACACCTTTTGATTTAAAGTTCCAGTTCCTGTATAGACAGTGAGTAAAATACCTTGGCTTGCCGAGAGCGGTGGCACATTCCTTTTATCAGTGCTCAGGAAGGCAGAGGCAGGTGGGTCTCTGCGTTCAAGGCCAGCCTGGTTTATAAAGTGAGCCCTAGACAGACAAGGCTACACAGAAAAACCCTGTCTTAAAAACTAATACACACGTATGTATATACATACATACATACATACATACATACATACATACATACATACCTTGGCTTGATTTCTATCCCATAAGAACTTTGATGTACATTTGAGAAGGGTTTCAAGTTGCATCAGTGGTCCTACTTAATGCAGAGTATTGAGAAATGTTAACAATTTTCCAGTTCTTGAATCTGAATTTTGCTGTTTCAGATACTGGCTTTGGTACTACTAGTGGAGGAGCATTTGGAACATCTGCATTTGGTTCTAGCAACAATACTGGAGGCTTATTTGGAAATTCACAGACCAAACCAGGTAAGGGATGATTTTGTTTGGAATAAAGGTGTTTTATATGTAGCTTGTATAGAACTTCATGTAGTGTCTACAATTTGCCTATAAACTTGTTTTCTCCCCCTCCATCTCTTCAGGAGGATTGTTTGGTACCAATTCATTTAGCCAGCCAGCAACCTCCACAAGCACTGGCTTTGGGTTTGGCACATCAACAGGAACATCAAATAGTTTGTTTGGAACTGCAAGTACAGGGACCAGTCTTTTCTCATCCCAGAACAATGCATTTGCACAAAATAAACCAACTGGCTTTGGGAGTAAGTAGGACACCATTCTTTGGACTTGTACTTTTGTTTTTGTTTTTCAAGACAGGGTTTTCTTGGACTTGTGCTTTTAATAGTTTAATATTTGATTTGCTGAATGTGTTCTCTTCTTTACTGTATGTTCACTTACCTCCTTTCACACCAAGTGGTCAGAGCCAGGAAATTGGAGTACCTGAAAGTTTATTGCGTTTAGTAGGCTAAAAAAAAGAGAGCAGTAAATATATCTCTTAGAAAGGAGGAGGTCTTGAAAGAAAAAAACTTGAAAAAACTTTCTTTTTTTTAATGATTTATTTTTATTTTATGTGCATTGGTGTTTTGCTTGTATGTCTAAAGTAAAACTACTTCTATATAGTACTTTAAGGCAGCCACTAAGTGTACCCCATGAGGTGATGCTATTTACACAGTGGCTAACCAACCAACAGTGTGTGTGTGTGTGTGTGTGTGTGTGTGTGTGTAGCCACCACGCCGGCTCCAACAATATTCTTTTAAAAGGCAAAATCGTAGGGATGTTTAAAAAAAAAAAATCCCATTGGGTGTGGTGGTGCACGCCTTTAATCCCAGCACTCAGTTGGCAGAGACAGGAGAGTCTCTGAGTTCAAGGCCAGCCTGGTCTACAAAGTAAGTCCAGGACAGCCAAGGCTACACAGAGGAACTCTGTCTCAAAAAAAAGTTGGTTTTAAGGCTTGTGCCTCTGGGCTGGAGAGATGGCTCAGAGGTAAGAGCACTGTCTGTTCTTCCAACAGTCCTGAGTTCAGTTCCCAGCAACCACATGGTGGCTCCTAACCATCTGAAATGAGATCTGGTGCCCTCTTCTGGCATGCAGGTGTACATATGGGCAGAATATTGTGTAAATAAATAAATTAAAAAAAAAAAAAAAACAGGCTTGTGCCACCATTTCTGGTAGGATGTTGAAATATTTAAAAATGCTGTATAAAATGCAAAAATGCATATATATAATATTTATTTATTTTGAGGCAAGGTTTCTCTGTGTATCCCTGGCTTTCCTGGAATTTTGTATGTAGAACAGGCTGAAAATAAAAATTTAAAAAAAAAAATTTATTTATTATGTATACAGCATTCTGCCTGCAGGCTAGAAGAGAGTACCAGATTTCATTATAGATGGTCGTGAGCCACCACGTGGTTGTGGGAATTGAACTCATGACCTTTAGAAGAGCAGTCAATGCTCTTAACCTCTGATCCATCTCTTCAGCCCTGAAGTCCTAATTTAGAGAAGATATTTCTACTAATTTTAAACTATATATTAGGATTAGAGTTGGCTAGAAATGATAGTTTGCAATGAAAAATCAAAATGCTCATAATGGTTATTAGGATATCACTTAATATTAAGTTTTGGCTGGCAAATTTTTCTTGTTTACTGATATTTTTGGCACTATATGTATAATTTCTCATATTTTAAGAAAGATAATGTTGGGGTTAGAGAAAGAGCATTGGATACTCTTTCAGAGGACCCAGGTTCAGTTGCTAGCATCCACATGGCGGTACACAGCTGTCTGTAACTCTAGTTCCAGGCGATCTAATACCCTTGCCCAGACATACATGTAGGCAAAACATCTATTCACAAGAAATAAATTAATTTTTAAAAAAAGTAAAGTCCTTCCTTCCTTCCTTCCTTCCTTCCCGAGACAGGGTTTCTCTGTGTAGCCCTAGCTGTCCTGGAACTCACTGTGTAGACCAGGCTTGCCTCAAACTCAGGATTTGCCTCCCTCTGCCTCTTGAGTGCTAGGATTAGTGTGGGCTACTAAGCCCAACAATCAATCTCTTATATGTTAGGTTTTGTTTGCTGCTGCTTTGAGACAGGGTCTCCTTCATAGCCAAAGCTGCCTTTGGATAGGTGATTGCTCCATATCTGCCTCCCCCATGTTTGGTTATGGACTGCTAAGATTATAAACATGTGTTAGTTACCATGCTTGGCTTTGAATAATAATTTCTTTTTATTTATTTATTTATTTATTTATTTATTTATTTATTTATACAGAGTTGGTATGTTCTGGATGACCTTGATGTCTGATTTTCCTGTCTTTTACTTCTCGAGGACTGGGTTATAGGGACAAACTACCATATCTACTTATAACTTTTTTATTATTTGAGACAAGTTCTTATGATGTAGCACTGCCTGTTGCAACTTGTTACATAGACCAGGCTGGCCTCAAACTCACAGAGGCTAGAGTTAAACTGAAATAAATCCTTCCTATTTAGCTTCCCCAAGTATTTGAATTACAATCCTGTTTCTAAGTTAGTTTCAATAAAATGGCCAACTCTGATTTTAAACTTTTTCAGGAATGGTCATATTTTCTGTTAGCCTGTCATATTTTCTGTTTGATGGCTTCACTAGAGCCACTTACATGTATAGGTTCCTCCCCCCCCCCCAAGACAGGGTTTCTCTGTGTAGCCTTGGCTGTTCTGGACTCGATAAGTAGACCAGGCTGGCCTCCAGCTTACAGCAATCCTCCTGCCTCTGCCTTCCAAGTGCTGAGATTAAAGGCATACACCACCACACCCAGCACATGTATATTATTTTGATAATGTATGGATATATGAAATATATCTAAATAAAAACATACTATGCTTTAGTGATGTCTGTTTTGATGATGTGGTTTCACAAAGCCAGTTTCATTCAGCATTCATTCTTAGTAAGAAAGGGAGAAATGACTTAAAATATACTGTGACACAAAAGTAATGTTTCTTTTTAGTCTTGTCAGTAATATCTATTAACTACCTGAATGTTTAGCTAACCAATGGATCTGGATTAGTTACCTTTGAAAGTTATAGCCTGGAAAAAGGGGGGGAAAGTTATAGGCTGGAAGCATGTGTCAACATAAAATATAGCTTTAAATGTATTTTCTCAGAAGTAAAGAATATTTGACACGGGCATGGTGGTGCACGCCTTTAATCCCAGCACTCGGGAGGCAGAGGCAGGTGGATCTCTGTGAGTTCGAGGCCAGCCTGGTCTACAAAGTGAGTCCAGGACAGCCAAGGCTACACAGAGAAACCCTATCTCGAAAAACCAAAAAAAAAAAAAAAAAAAAAGAATATTTGACAGTGTGAAAGCACGGCTGCTATTATCCTATCCTACTTCCAAGGTGTATTAGACATTAAGTTGTTTGCTATTTAATTCTCATTTTTCTAATTTACAGATTTTGGAACCAGTACTAGCAGTGGAGGACTCTTTGGAAATACAAATACCACCTCTAATCCTTTTGGTAGCACATCTGGCTCTCTCTTTGGGCCAAGTAGTTTTACAGCAGCACCTACAGGAACTACCATTAAATTTAATGTATGTGTTTTCTTCGTAAATGTTTTTTTTCCTATTTGTATATTTCTTTATAGAATGTTTTGTCAGATTGCTCTTGTCTACAATAATGCATTTTATATTTTTGATTTTTTTAAAAAATAAGAATAAAACAAAAATTTAAAAAAATGTATTTATTTATATACATATTTGGTGTTTAGTCTACATATGTGTCTGTGTGAGAGAGTTGGATCCATTCTCTAATCCACTGGAATTTTAGTTAAAGACAGTTGTGAGCTGCCATGTCGGTGCTGGGAAATGAGCCTGGGTCCTCTGGAAGAGCAGCCAGTGTTCTTAGTCACTGAGCCATCTCTGCAGCCCTAGACTTAAAATTTTTTATTTTATATATATGAATATTTGTGGCATGTATGCATGTGCACCATGTTCATGCCATTACCCAGGGAAGCCAAAAGAGGGTGTCATGAACTCTTGGAATTGCAGTAAGAGATGGTTCTAAGGCAGCATTTGAATAGTCATCTGATTATAGAAATAAAGAAAAATAAGGAATAAGGCCAAGCAGTGGTGGACCACACCTTTAACCCTAGCACTTGGAAGGCAGAGGCAGGCAGTTCTCTGGGTTCGAGGCTAGCCTGGTCTACAAAGTGAGTCCAGGATAGCCAAGGCTACACAGAGAAACCCTGTCTCAAAACAAAACAAAACAGACCATAGAGAACTAACTGGTAGTGGTACATGCCTTTAATCCCAGCATGGCAGAGGCAGAGGCAGGTGGATCTCTGTGAGTTCAAGGCCAGCCTGGTCTACAGAGTGAATTCCAGGATAGCCAGGGCTACACAGAGAAACTTTGTCTGGAAAAACCACACACACACACACACACACACACACACACACACACACAAAGAAAATCTTGAATGGAATGAAAATATGGGACAAAAAAGCAGGTGGGAAGGATAGTGCATGATGGGCTTTGGGGTTGAACCCTGTCCTGTACTCAGAAGGCATGCCTAGCCTATATAGAATATATATCTCAAAAAATAATGTAAAGTAGGATGTAGTGGTTCACATCGCTAATGCTAGCACTCAGGAGGCAGAGGCAGGTGGATATCTTGAGTTCAAGGGCATCCTGATGAACATAGAGTTCTTTTTGTTTGTTTGATTTTGGGTTTTGGTTTTTGGTTTTGCTTTTGATTTTTCCAGACAGGGTCTTTCTGTGTAACCTTGCTGTCCTAGACCCTCTTGTAGACCAGGCTGGCCTCGAACTCACAGCAATCCACCTGCCTCTGCCTCCCAAGTGCTGGGATTATTGGTGTGCGCCACCACGCCCAGCTCAACATAGAGTTCTAAGACAGCTAGACACACATAGAACCTGTCAGTAAATGAATTAATGACTGAATGAAGAATAAAAAGCAGGTAATTGAAGAACAGGTGACACTACTTAAAGATTTAAATATATATTTTCTTTGAGTAAATTGAATAAGCCATTTGTAATCATGTATTTCGCCATATAATTGGATAGCTTGAGTTAAGAGAGTAATATTTGGGTTTGTTGTAATTTTGTTACTGAGATTGTTTTATATTCAGGGCCAGATGGTTTAGTAAAGAGTACTTGGCTGTTTTTCCAGAGGACTAGAATTGGGTTCCTAGCACCTAAATCTAACTGTCTATAACTCTAACTGTAAGAGATCAGTGCCTCTGACTAAACTGATTAGTTTATTCAGATAACCATGAGATAGGGGAGAGATCAGAAATGTTGCCATGTATTTGAATCATGCAATCTTGAAAACAATGTGGTTTTGCCCAGGCTGGTCTTGAAATCCTGGTCTCTAATGATCTTGCTTCAACTTCTGAAAGAGTTGGGACTATAGATGTGTGCTGCCATGCCTAGCTCCATCTTTTAGTTTGTTTGAGACAAGGTCTTAACTGTGTAGCCCACCCAGATTTGTCTGGTATTCAGGGCTGCCTCTCAAGTGCTGAGATTGTAGGTATGGGCCACCACACCCTCCTAAGTAGTGTTTTGTTTTGTTTTGAGTATGTGAGGAGCATGGGAATTTAACCCAAGCCTTTGTATGTGTTAGACACTCACTACTGAGGTGCATTCAGCTCCTGGGCCTGTCTTGTTATAAAAAAATGAAATAGGGAATAGGTTTTCCTTGCTTGTTAGTTTGAGTCAGGGTTTCTCTGTTTAGCCTTGGCTGTCCTTTACCAGGCTAACCTCAAACTCAGAGCGATCCGCCTGCTCTGCCTCCCGAGTGCTGGGATTAAAGGCGTGTGCCACCCCCCAGTTTTGGATCCAACTCTCTCACACAGACATGTAGGCTAAACACCAAATATATATATAAATAAATACATTTTAAAAAACTTTGTTTCATTCTTATTCTACTGTGAGAGTAGACATAAGAGCTTGGATTTAGAAATGTGCCTTTGTCTTTGTTCGCAGCCGCCCACTGGCACAGATACTATGGTCAAAGCTGGAGTTAGCACTAACATCAGTACCAAGCATCAGTGTATCACTGCTATGAAGGAATATGAAAGCAAGTCGCTCGAGGTCAGTAAATAAAACAAAGCTTAATACTTTGATTATACATGAAAACACAAATATTTGTGATTCTTTTTTTAAGATTAAATGGTTCATATTGGGTCTGAATAAAAGCCTGACATTAGTCAAGGTGTTTTTCAAGATTATGTATTATTGTGAATACCTTTGTTTTAGATTGGGATAATATTCTCCACATATACAGTGTACTACATATATGCTTTATCTAGTATTCTATTCTGGTTAGATATTTACATTGCAGTGACAATACATTTGTGTGCATACATGAGCTTTTAGTAAATTTATCTAAAATCCTAAGTATCTAGCTTAATAAAAACTTTCACTAAGTGAAAGAATTCATATCAAGTGACAGCATAGGAAAAAACAAAACATATCTAACATTCAAAATGTCCTTCTTTTTTCTCCCCTCATCATAATCATTTCCTTGCAAAATTAACCTCTGTCTTGACTGCACAGTTTTTGCTAATCTCGGAATTTTTTATAGATGGACAGTTACTTCATACTTCAATGTTACACTTATCAGTTAGTTACTCTATAACAGATTGTTGTATAGGTTTCTTCCAAGTAATTTTTTGATGCATGTTAATTTTGGCAATGTACTTACCTTCAGGAACTTCGTTTAGAGGATTATCAGGCTAACAGGAAAGGCCCACAGAACCAAGTGGGAGCAGGCACCACAGCTGGCTTATTTGGGTCTTCTCCAGCAACTTCCAGTGCAACAGGACTCTTCAGCTCCTCTACCACCAATTCAGCCTTTTCATATGGTCAGAACAAAACTGCCTTTGGAACTAGTAAGCACTTTGCTGTATCATAAAGAAGAATGTCAGACTGGCTGTGGTGGTGCATGCTTTTAATCTCAGCTCTCAGGAGGCAGAGGGAGGCATATATGTCTTGCGTTTGAGGGCAGCCTGGTCTACAGAGTGAGTTTCAGGACTGCCCGGACTACACAGAGAAACCCTGACTTGAAAAGACAAAAAACAAACAAAAAATATCTACCACCACCACCACCAACAACAACAAAAGAAACCCCGAATGATCAAATAGACAACTCATGACTGTTTATTTATTTATTTCAAGAGCTGTGGATAAAAATAATTGAGACAGTTGTCAGTGAAAGTCACTAAGAAGTCCAATTCAGGGGGCTGGAGAGATGGCTCAGAGGTTAAGAGCACTGGCTGCTCTTCCAAAGGTCCTGAGTTCAATTACCAGCAACCACATGGTGGCTCACAACCATCTATAATGTGATCTAATGCCCTCTTCTGGCTTTCAAACACTGTATGCATAATAAATAAAATCTTTTTAAAAAAAAAAAAAGTCCAATTCAGAAGATGGTATTTGAGTAATAACCTACCCAAAGAAGGTTAAACAAAACAAAACTGATTATATATATTTTTAGGAAAAATCAACTAACTTAAAACTGTGAGTCTTGAAACCCTAAAGTTTCAGAGACTTTTTTTGAAGCATGATCTTAACTCTAACTCCAGTGACCTCAAACTCAAAGCAGTCCTTCTTCAGCATGAGCCAGAAGGACCAGTAAAACGCTGAAGAGATTAGAGTGTTGTGAATTCTAGGGCACACAAAAGCTGTGTTTAATACTACTTTGTGGATGGATCAGAGCTTGACTTTTCTAGAAGTAGCTATATAGGTCAGAGAAGCTTAAGATTTACGGCAATCTTCCTAACTCTGCCTCCCAAGTGTTGAGCAAGACATGACATTTTTTTGGTTTGTTTTGTGTTGTTTGTTTTTTGGGTTTTTCAAAACAGAGTTTCTCGAAACAAGGTTTCTCTCTGTAGCCCTGGCTGTCCTGGACTCTCTTTGTAGACAGGCTGACCTCAAACTCATAGTGATCCACCTGCCTCTGCCTCCTGAGTGCTAGGAGTAAAGGCGTGCACCACCACGCCATGACTTTTTATTTACTTGGGAAACATTTAAAATTTATTTTGAAAGAAGTCCTTTGGGAAAAAAAAGAAGTCTTTTGATTATGAGTGAAAAGATCATTCTGAAAATTACTACTATCTATGTTCACAGTACTACAAAAGCTGCTGTTATTACTGAGCATGGTGGTGCACACCTTTGATCCTAGCACTTGGAGAATAAGGCTGGTGGATTCCTGATTGTGAGGCCAGAGTAAGTTGCAGGATAGCGTAGGGCACACAGAAAAACCCTGTGTCACAAAACCAAACAAAACCAAAAGTTGTACTTTCAGCATGAAAGGTTGGTTTAAAAAGTGCTAGGGCTGGGAGTGTAGCTCAAGTATATATAAAGCCCTGTTTTCAGTTCCCAGCAACACATTATCAACAAATCAGATTCTAGACCCTGGTTAATTAGATAGTTGAGTTGATTTAGTATGGGACATAATAGCATTTAGGGTGATGACTAAGTTATTCCATAAAAATACTACTTTTGCAAAAGTTACAATACAAAGCTTACGTTGTAGTTGGTCTGGGTAGTTCATGCTTACAGTTATAGGGCTTGGGAGATGACAATCAAGAATTCAAGATTATCCTTAGCTACATAGTCAAATGTGAGGCCACCCACCCTGTCAAAAACTAAAACAAACCAAAGATCTCTTCTTCCCCAGATTTTTTCCTTAGCCACCGATTTACCTTTGTAAAGGCAAACAAAAGTAGCAAAGTTTCCATAGCTTTCTAGAGAAATTCATACATAAATATAGTGTTTATCTACTTTACATGTAGCATTCTTTTCAACCTTAGTATTTTCTGGTTTAACATAGAACACATTTATTCCTTTCTTTGTTTTGTTTTTTTGTTTTTGTTTTTGTTTTTCGAGACAAGGTCTCTCTGTATAGCCTTGGCTGTCCTGGACTCACTTTGTAGGCCAGGCTGGCCTCGAACTCACAGCGATCCACCTGCCTCTGCCTCCCAAGTGCTGGGATTAAAGGCGTGCGCCACCACCGCCCGGCTTTTTTTTTTTTTTTTTTTTTTTTAAAGACATGGTCTCTACTCTAGTTCTGGCTGTCCTGGACTCTGTAAACCAGGCTGGCCTCAAACTCACAGGGATCGCCTGTCTCTTCCTCCCAAGAGCTAGGATTAATTTATCTCTCTTTAAAGGCACGCATTTCTACACCCAGTGAACACATTTATTTTTAAGTTCTGTGTATAAGAGACTAGGCTGGACATAGTGATATAAAGAAAAGGCCTCATTCTATCAAGATTAATTTAACCATAGATTGAATAATTTTCCTTATAAAATATAAGAAAAGTTGAGTTTACAAACAAAGGATGAGTCATTTAGTCTTTTTAGAATTCCTGAGTTGAGGACTAATAGAAAGGAAAAGTTTATTGTAAAGTAGAACTAGCTGAAGATAGAAAAAGGCTATTAAGTAAGGAATGAATATAGAACAATTTAGAGAACAGTAGACAAAGATCAGACAGTTGCTGAATTGTTGGCTCATTTGAGAGTTTCAGCTTTTGTGAATTTTTTTGTACAAATTTATTTTTATAATAATTACTATTAAAATAATATATTTTAAAATATTTTTCTGAAAGGCACAACTGGATTTGGAACAAATCCGGGTGGTCTCTTTGGCCAACAGAATCAACAGACTACCAGTCTCTTCAGCAAACCATTTGGCCAGGCTACAACCACCCCAAGTACTGGCTTTTCCTTTGGTAATACCAGCACCCTTGGACAGCCAAGCACCAACACTATGGTAAGGAAACAGGCCCCTGGTTAACGTCAGGTCTTATTTATGAAGTAAAAGTAGTCATGTTTAATTTGTAAGTGCTATCTTCATAGCTGTTCTTTAGAACTGAGGTAAAAAAACAAATATTTCAGTGATGAAGATCTGGATTTTGTCTCAGCCCAATGAGTACATAGAAATTTTGTTGAATAAGTCTTAATCCTTTCTGAGCATAGTTTTCTTATCATTAAGAGTTTGCTTGAAGCTATATATGCCTTGTGACATTGATGTTTGATCCAGAGGGAGTAGAAGTGAGATACGAAAATGGAGCATGTTGTATGATTAAAATATATTATGTATGTGGATGAAATTGTTGAAAAAATATTGAAGGTAAAGACCAGTTACTGACGTCATAAGGATAGACATACAGTACTGGGCATACTGTAATATTGACACTTGAGAGGAGAATCAAGAGTTCAAGGATAGTATTGACTGTGTTTTTAGTTCAAGACCAATCAGGGCCACATGAGATTAATCTAAAAAATTCCATGAAGTGTGCTGGAGAGATGGCTTAGAGGTTAAGAGCACTGCTTGCTTTTCCTATTCCCAGCCAGATGGTGGCTCACAACCATCTATAATAAGATCTGGTGCCCTCTTCTGGTGTACATGGAGCAAAGCACTGTATATTTAATAAATAAATAAATCTTTTAAAAAACAAAAAAACAATGATCTTTAGGGCTGGAGAGATGGCTCAGAGGTTAAGAACACTGACTGCTCTTCCAGAGGTCCTGAGTTCAATTCCCACAACCATCTATTATAACGTGATCTAATGTCCTGTTCTGCCCTGTACATTCAGGTAGAGCACTGTATATATAATACATAAATAAACAAATATTTTTTAAAATCCATGAAGTATGTGAGTAAAATTGAGATTAAAGGAATGAATCCTCAAATTTATAGACAACTGATTTTCTAGTGTGACCACCACAACTGCCTGTCCATCTGCAAAAGAATGAGGTGAAATCCTTTGTATCATTAATAACCAAAGTTTACTCAATAGATCAAATACCTAGAATTATAAAACTTGTGATTGTGCTTTGTTTGTTGTTATTAATGATCCAGGGTACCACTGTATAGTCCAGGCTGATCTGAAACTCATGATCCACTTGCTTCAGCCTCATATATGATAGGGTTATAGGTATTAGCTATGTTCAGTTTATAAAGCATTCAAAAAAAAAAATGAGGTGGTTTCTTTTGTTACTTGTTTTGATAGCAGAATCTTGTTATGTAGCTTATATTACCCTGGAACTCCATATGTAACCTGACACCTTAGAGCACATGAATTCATAGAAAGCATTAATACATGCCCAGCGCCAAAAACACCAACTTTGGATCAATTTACAGTTCTGCACTCTAAAGTTTTAGTAGCTCTTAGCTTTATGCTGTTGTGGGGACATTTCCTTATTCTTGCAATGAAATGTTGTTGCAAAGAAATGTTCAAGAATTTTGTGTCTATTGGTTTTTTTTTTCAATCAATCCAAGACTTTAAAGAAAACTATTACAAATTGCCTTTTAATCTAGATTACCTTTTCCAGGGCCTGTTTGGAGTAACCCAAGCCTCACAGCCAGGAGGTCTTTTTGGGACAGCTACAAACACCAGCACTGGGACAGCATTTGGAACAGGAACAGGTCTCTTTGGGCAGCCTAGTTCTGGATTCGGTGCAGTTGGTTCGGTAGGTGTTGACAGTTGACTGTAATTTGAAGTTTTAAAATCTGTTAAAGGAATATATAAAATAGATAATTGTCTTCTAAGACTTTTACATCTATATGTTTATTTTCTCTTAAATTTTATATTTATGCATAAACATAATATTTTATTAAAATTTTTATTTTTTGTGTATGTATGCTTTTGCCACACTGCTCACATGTATGAGGTCACTATCTGCACTTGAACTTGTAGGCCAGAAAAGGACATCAGATCCCAATGGAGGTGGTTGTGACCCACCATGTTGTAGCTGGGAATTGAACTCAGGACCTCTAGAAGAGCAGTCAGTGCTCTTAACCACTGAGCCATCTCTCCAGCCCCTCAAACTATCTTCATGTTTCCACTTCCTCTAGAATTGTAAACATTTGCTATTATGCCCAGTTTGATGAAGTGTTGGGAACTCCGGGCTTTCTGCATTCTAGGAAACCACTGCACTAACTGGATGGAGGCTGTCACTCCAGCCCCATTGTTTATTTTCAGTTACTAAATTGACTTACCTTAGTGATGGTGTGGTTTACTTCTGTTTGAACATTTTGTTAAGAGCTGGAGAGATGGTTCACTAGTCAAAAGCACTGGCTGCTCTTCCAAATGACCTAGGTTGTGATTCCTAGCACACACATGGAAGCTCACAACTGTCTTAACTCCAGTTTCAGAGGCTCCAACACCATCTTTGGCTTCTGCAGGCACCAGGCATGCTCATGGTAAACATGGTACATGAATATTCATACACATTTAAATAAAAATCTTTAAAAAGAGAAAAAAAATACTGTTTTAGTCAGTTTAGTTTTAATTTTTGTATTTTGTCTTTTGTTTTGATTTTTTGAGACAGGGTTTCTCTGGGTAGCCTTGGTTGGTCTGGACTCTATTTTTAGAGCAGGCTGGCCTTGAACTCAGAGATCTGCCTACCTCTGCCTCCTCAGTGCTAGGATTAAACGCATGCCCAGATGCCTTAGTTTTACATTTTAAATTGAGAAGTAACAAAAAGATAGGGTTTCTCTGTATTACAGAGCCCTGGCTATCCTGGACTTTTGTAGTGTAGACCAGGCTAGCATTGAATTCACCGAGATCCACCTGCCTCTGCTGAGATTAAAGGCATGCACCACCACTGCCCAGCCACCACTGCAGGCCGCCCCTTTAAAGTTTCAAAGTTTATTTACATCATAGAATCCATTTAGTTAGTTTAAATTATGTGGTCTTAATTTAGATTGTTGAAATCAGATTTTATTTTTATAATTTATTTTTATTTTATGTGCGTTGGTGGTTTGCTTTCATGTATGTCTGTGTGAGGGTGTCAGATCTTTGAGTTACAGACAGTTGTGAGCTACCATGTGGGTGTGGGAATTGAACCCGGGTCCTTTGGAAGAGCAGTTAAGCGATCTTAACTGCTGAGCCATCTCTCCAGCCCCAGATTTTTTTTAAAGACAGGATTTCATTACGTATCCATGGCAGGCATGAAACTTGCTATATAGACTAGGATGGCCTCAAATTCATAGAGATCCAGCTACCTCTACTTGCAGCATGCTAAGATTGAAGGCCTACAGACATATCCAGCCCAAATGAGATAAATTTTAACTCCTAGCTTTCCTTTTTGTGTTTTGGGAGCCAAACTAGTATGGTATTTGGAAATGGAATGCTTTTGGAGTTGATCAAACTGGTATAATTATTGTGATTCTCTCTCTTTTTTTTTTTTTTTTTTTTTTGGTTTTTCAAGACTGGGTTTCTCTGTGTAGCCTTAGCTGTCCTAGACTCACTTTGTAGTCCAGGCTGGCCTTGAACTCACAGCGATCCACCAGCCTCTGCCTCCCAAGTGCTGGGATTAAAGGCATGCGCCACCACCGCCCAGCTATTGTGATTCTCTTACTGGGGGAGGTGCAACTCAGTTTTTTACCTTGCTGAATAAGTTGTCCAAGTATAGAACTACTATTTTGGAATGCATTCAACCCAAAAAAACAAAACAAAACAAAAATTTGGGGTTTTATAATAGTACTTGAAAAAAATTAACAGAAGTTTTAATGTACTTGGGGCAGGAATGGGTGGCTGGCACTAGCAAGGCCCTAGTTTTGATCCCCTAGTTTTGATAAGCCATCACCACCGTTGAAAACAAAAAGTGGTCAGACATAGCTGAGATAACAAGAATGAAAATTTGAGCAACCTGGGCTATAGAGAGTTCAAAGCCAGCCTGAACTACAAAATACCCTGCTCAAAAAACTTAGGGCCTGAGGATGTAGCTCAGTAACAGAATGCTTGCTTAGCATAAAAAAGCCTTGGGTTCAGCCGGGCGTGGTGGCGCACGCCTTTAATCCCAGCACTTGGGAGGCAGAGGCAGGTGGATTGTTATGAGTTCAAGGCCAGCCTGGTCTACAAAGTGAGTCCAGGACAGCCAAGGCAACACAGAGAAACCCTGTCTCGAAAAACCAAAAAAAAAAAAAAAGGCCTTGGGTTCAATTCCCAGTACTACAAACAAAAACGTTTTCCTTCTCTACCTTCCTTCTCCCTCTCATTCTTTCTCCATCTTTGCTTTTTCCTCCTTCTTGTATCTGATAAAGCAGCCTAGTCTTCTTTCAGGCTCAATTTTCCAAATTTTGGGATCAGGCTTATACTACCACACTTGGTTAATGAAAACATTTGATTGCTTTGTTATTTTTTTCTTTCACTCAATGAAATCCTGTTTGCTGAGGTGTTGATTTTCTGTGTTAGTAACATTGTGCTCATAATCTTGCTTAAATTATTAGATCTTTTGCTTGTTTATGTATATCTGTATTAACTTTTCATAAAAATTATAACTCACTTCCATTATACTTGGTACTTGGAGTAACTTATTTGGATGCACTCTCATTACCTTTAATTATATGTATCGTGTGTCTGAATTGGGTATGTGCATATCAGTGAAGTGATTCAGTGGCTAGAGGTGTTGGAACCCCCAGAACTGGAGTTATGGCAGTTTCCAGCCACCTGATACAGGTGCTGGAAGAGCAGTTAGTGCTATTAACCACTGAGCCATCTCTTCGGCCCCTATTGTTACTTTAATTTTTATTAAGTCATGTGTGTATGTGTGTATAGGTGAGCACAGGTGTCTGAGAGTTGTCAGATCTCCCTGGAGTTGATTAAGAGCTACCTGGTATGAGTGCTGAGCATTGAGCTTACTTGTTCTTTGTTGTATTTTTCTTTTTAATAATGTATTTATTTTGTATGCATTGGTGTTTTGTCTGCATGTATGTTTGTGTGAGCATGTCAGAACTTGGAGTTACAGACAGCTGTGAGCTACCATGAGGTTGCTCAGTAGCTCAGTACCATGAGGTTGAGCATAGATCCTCAGGAAGAGAAGTTGCTGCTCTCAACCACTGAGCCATCTTTTCAGTCCCTGTTGTATCTTTTCATTATTTTAATTTTCTTGTATCATTTTCTTTTTAGACCCTGTTTGGCAATAACAAGCTTACAACTTTTGGAACCAGCACAACCAGTGCTCCTTCATTTGGTACAACCAGTGGCGGGCTCTTCGGTAACAAACCAACCCTGACTTTAGGAACCAATACAAACACTTCCAATTTTGGTACATATAAAATGCAGGTTTGACTCTCTTAAAGTTACACTGACTATACCACACATCACTCTCCTGATTCATATGATTGGAAAGGTTTTAAAATTCTCAGGTAAGCTGTAGCCTGATGCTAGGTACCAGAAGGTATCTGCTACATGCTACATGATACTAGATATTTTGTATAGACAAATTGGCTTTTATTTTCTTTGGATTACCTCACCAGTAACTGAAAACCATATGTGAATCTTATTTGTTTGAAACAATTCATTCTATTTAGGTAGGCTTCAAGCATGAGGGTGTAGTATACTAGGAGATTCTTTCTGAAAGTAAAGCTTTGCTGAGTCGGGAGAGTATTCTGGCAGTTTGGAGTGTAGCGGCTAATGCCTGTAATCCATAACTGCTGAAGCAGAAACCATGATTTCTATTGAGATTGTCTCCCAAAGAGCAACAACAAAGTTATTCTTAAAAGTTTTGAATGCCTATTTACTAAAAAAATCAAGAACATAGAGATAAGATTGAACAAATTGTTTAAAAAGAAAAAAGGAATTTTCTTCTTTTTACATGTGTTAGAAATATTTAAACCAGTTTAAAATAAGCATCATGTTTCAGCCTCATCATACATGATTGTGTTGCCGCCAGACATTCACCATTGTGTAAGGTGTACAAAGTTTATTTTATTGACAAGAGTAATAGTAGTTCAAATGTTCGTTGGACATTTTGTTTGCTAGAGTCTTCATAGGAAATGTTTGGTTTTTCTGGGAAGATATATACAAAATACCGTTACTGACACTGGCCTGGTAGTTATCTTCAGAGAGCTCTGTATCTTTTTGTTAGTTTTCCTTTGTTTGCCATGTTGGGGTAGAACATAGGGTCTTGTGTTCTAGGCAAGTCCTCTACCACTGAGCCCAATTCCCAGCGTGTTTGGTGGGTTTTTTATGGTTTTGCAGTCTTCTAGAAAAGAGACTGTTTTAAGCATGCATCAGAATGTTAGTGTGTTCATGAAATATGAGCTCTGTGAAGGAGACATGTAAGACTTGTTTCATGTCTGCTTTTAGACTCAAATATTTGATTTTTTATAACTCCTTTTACTCAGATTGCTTGTTCATTGCTAGTACTAACTGTAGTTCCATCATTTTTCCCCCCATTGTTTTTTCTTTCTTTTTTTTTTTTTAAACGGATCTTTTTCTTTTTTTTCTAAAGATTTATTTATTTTATTTATTGCATATGAGTGCTTTATCTGCAGAAGAGGGCATCAGATTACATTATAGATGGTTGTGAGCCACCATGTGGTTGCTGGGAATTGAACTCAGGACCTCTGGAAGAGCAGGTGGCGCTCTTAACCACTGAGCCATCTCTCCAGCCCCCCCCATTGTTTTTTCAAGGCAGGTTTTTTCTGTGTAGTCTTGGCTGTCCTGGACACTCTTTGTAGGCTAGGATTGCAGGTATGCACTGCCATGCCCGACTTACGCCACATTTCTTTTTTTAATTTTTAATTAATTGGTTTTTTGAGACAGGGTTTCTCTGTGTAGCCTTGGCTGTCCTGAACTCACTTTGTAGACCAGGCTGGCCTCAAACTCACGTCGATCTGCCTGTCTCTGCCTCCCCAGTGCTGAGATTAAAGGCGCGCCCCACCACGCCCTGCCCATACCATATTTCGTTAACATCTGCTTTTTTTCCTCTTGAGATTGAGTTCTTGTCATGTTGCCTGGGTGGCCTTGGATTCCTAGATTCAAGCAGGTTTTTTTTTCGTTTTTTGTTTTTCGAAACAGGGTTTCTCTGTGTGTAGCCTTGGTTGTCCTAGACTTGCACTGTAGACCAGGCTGGCCTTGAACTCACAGCGATCCACCTGTGGGAAGCCCACCACGCCCAGCTTCAAGCAGTTTTTTTGCCTTAGCCTCTCATGTAGTCAAGAAGATAAGTGCACATCATCATGCTCAGCTCAGTAGCTTAGAGTTTAATGCCATATGCATTCTGTATGTCTGTTTTTATGGCCCTTTGGAAGACCATCAACCATCAAGATTCTTTGTTCCTGGGCTGGAGAGACTGCTCTATGCTTAGGAACAGTGGCTGCTTTTCTAGAGGACCAAGGGTTAAGTTCCCAGCACACACATAGCAGCTCACTGTCTAACTCCAGTCCCAGAATATCTCATACCCTCATACAGACATACATGAAGGCAAAATATGAGTGTACGTGGAAAAAGAAAAAAGATTCTTTGCTCCCAAGGGCCAATTTTCACTACCTCTGAAAATACATTTAATAAAACCTTTCTTTGTGATATAGGATGTTCAGAATTAAGTGGGTTTGTTGTTGTTGTTGTTTTTGGAGGCCTTTTTTTTTTTTTTAAAGAGATTTATTGTTTGTTTGTTTGTTTTTTAATTAGATATACAGTGCTCTGCCTGCGTCTATGCCTGCACTCTAGAAGAGGGCACCAGATCTCGTATATCAAAAATTAATGCTAGGGCTGGAGAGATGGCTCAGAGGTTAAGAGCACTGCATGCTCTTCCAGAGGCCCTGTGTTCAATTCCCAACAACCACATGGTGGTTCACAACCATCTATAATGAAATCTGGTGTCTGCATTTTTGTAGAGATGTCTATCCCCCAAGGCTGGATTCTAGCTAAACCAATTTCTGAACCACCATGTAGTTTCTGGGCATTGAACTCAGGAATTTTGGAAGAGCAATCAAAGCTGTTAACCTCTGAGCGATCTTTCCTGCACAGAGGTCAATTTTCTTTATTTTTTTGTTTTGTTGTTGTTGTTGTTGTTTTTCAATACAGAGTCTCTCTGTGTTAGCCTTGCCTGTCCTGGATTTGCTTTGTAGACCAGGCTGGCCTCAAACTCACAACAATTTGTCTATCTCTTGCTTTATAGACCAGGGTGGCCTTGAACTCACAGCGATCCACCTGCCTCTGCCTCCCAAGTGCTGGGATTAAAGGCATGCGCCACCACACCTGGCTGAGGTCAATTTTCTAATTACAGGTTTTTGCACAGACTGTACAGAATGCCAATTTTCTTGGAGGATTTTTATTTCTTTGTGTTGCTTTTGAGACAGGATCTTATTATGTATCCCTGTTTGGCCTAGAACTTACTATATAGATCAGGCTGCCCTCAAACTCAGGAGATCTACCTGCTTTTTCCTCCCAAAGTTCTAGGATTAAAGGTTGTATGCCATCGTGCCTGGCTTCTTGTTTTTTTTTTTTGTTTTTTGTTTGTTTGTTTGTTTGTTTGTTTGTGAGGTTATATTTATACTCTTGCTCACTGATTACCGTATCAAAGGTCTCATCTTTATCTGTCTTGCCTCACTAGATATGTGTGAATTTGAATTACACTTAATTAGTAGTATTGTTTTGAAAGTAACAGAGTCAGCAAGAATCGGAGGAAATGTGTGGTATAAACAGTGTAAAGTTTGCATTTAGAGTTCTCCTATAGATTTAAGGTAGTTTTTGGATAGCTTGTTTCCTGTTATGGGACTGTGATCTTGTTAAATTTTAGTTAAAAGAGAGTACCTTTAAGTAAAAAAAAAACTGTCTGTGTGTGTGTGTTTAGTAGCTGGTAACAATTAAAGAAAAATTTTAGTGAACACATGGATCACTTGTTGAGATTAAATCAGATTACATGCTCAGATTTTAAAATGACAGAAATATGCTTGGTTTCAGACCTTATCTTCGTTGGCTTCATGACCATTTTCATTGGTAATAACCAGATATTGACATAACAAAGTACAGTTCCGTTAGTGATACTGTTAACTACTTGAAAGCACTTCCTTCACGGCTGAGGTGTCATTTCTCCTCTACCTTATTCTTCTCCTTGAGACAGAGTCTTGCTGTGTAATGGCCTCAGCCTTCCTGGATCTTGAATTGCAAGCATGAACCACCACACTGACCTGCCATGATAATTTTTAAATGACTAAGCGTCTTTTTTCTTTAAAGATTTATTTATTTATTATGTATATGTGTACGCCTGCAGGCCAGAAGAGGGCACCAGGTCTCATCATAGATGCTTGTGAGCCACCATGTGGTTGCTGGGAATTGAACTCAGGACCTCTGGAAGAGCATTAACCTCTGAGCCATCTCTCTAACCTCGACTAAGTTGTCTTAAAAACAATTTTCTGGCCTATGATTGATAATGTCTTGGCCTTAGAGATTAATGACACATTATTTGTTTTGTTGCTATTTCGTCAAATGGAATTTTAAAACTTATCTCAGTAATGAAAATAAAATAGTAACACAGTATTGATCTTTGTTCAATACCTGTGTTTTTTGTTTGTTTTGTTTTGTTTTGTTTTGTTTTGATACCTGTGGATTTTAAAGGGAGGAAGAGTGGTTTGCTTGGGTTTACTCAACCTTTCATCATCAGGCTGTTCATAGGTTATAGGGTTTGTCTTTTTCTTTACAGTATAGTGGAAGTAGTGGGGATTCATACCTGAAATCCCAGTACTTGGGAAGTAGAGGGCTGACAGTCAGTAGTTAAAAGCTTGTTAGTGTCTAGCTCTTTGGAGGCTAGCTTGAGTTCTGTGAACCTTTCTTCAAAAATCCAAAAACAAAAACAAGTAGCTAGCTGAGCCTTTGAGTTTTACTATGAATTTGCATAGTGTAACATTGTGAGAGCACCTCACTTTACTGTCTGTGTCAAAACTAACAGTTTAAAACAAAAATTGCTGTAGAGATTTTTTATTTTTTGAGACAGGGTTTCTCTGTCCTAGACTCACTCACTTTGTAGACCAGGCTGACCTCGAACTCCCAAGTGATGGGATTAAAGGCGTGTGCCACCACACCCAGCTCGAACATGAAGGCTTTTGTCAGTAAACCTGAACCATGTATAGTTTACTTTGCTATTGTATATTACCCTATTCACGGTTGATATTTCATGCCTAAAGACACAGTGAAATAAGTATAAAAACATGCTTACAGGTTTGTTTTTTTAAGATGTATTTGTTATGTATACAGTGTTCTCCCTACATGTACATCTGCCGGCCAGAAGAGGGCACCAGATCTCATAGACTGTTGTGAGCCATCGTGTGGTTGCTGGGAATTGAACTCCGGAAGAGCAGCCACTGCTCTTAACCTCTATGTCATCTCCAGCCGCCTTTTTTTGGTTTTTTTAAAGACATGGTTTCTCTGTAGTCCTGGCTGTCCTGGACGTACTCTCTAGACCAGGCTGGGCTCAAATTCAGAGATCCGCCTGCATCTGCCTCCCAAGGGCTAGGGTTAAGGGTGTGTGAACCACCAGGCCTCAAAAAACTTAACAGATTAAATTAGTTGATAATTTGGGGATCATTAATACTAGTAACTTAAGGATACACAGATTAAGAATAGTTGACTTTCTGGTAAAACTCCCTTTTAGAGAAAATTGAGTATTGTTTTAAAACTACAATTCACTCTTTTTTTTTTTCCTCCTTAGGTTTTGGCACAAATAACAGTGGGAATAGTATTTTTGGAAGTAAGCCAGCACCTGGGACTCTGGGAACTGGACTTGGTACAGGATTTGGAACAGGTAAGAAAGTGTTTGCGTGAATTTTGAGATGTAATACAACTTGAGTTTATGAGTTTTATTAGCTCATATGCCTGTAAATAAGAGGCTTAGGTTTTCATTTTTCCAAATAGATCCATTAAAGTATTTCCAGCAGTGTTTTATTAGTTATACAACATTAGTACATTTATATTAAGTTCACAAGATGTACACTTTGA
Organism: Acomys percivali; assembly: GCA_907169655.1. NCBI lineage: Eukaryota > Metazoa > Chordata > Mammalia > Rodentia > Muridae > Acomys > Acomys percivali. The sequence goes on along the minus strand of OU015752.1, from coordinate 118,044,017 downwards.
GTTACAGAAAAAGTGCTTTTCCGCATAAAGTTTGTTCTCTTTTAGTCCTAGTCTATCTCGGAGTCTTAGTTTAAAAATGTAGTGAAGTGACAACTTTAAATCCCTCTGCACTTATGAATGATTTAGACTTGGGATTATCAAGCAGTTGAGCGTCATAGTAAGACAGAGCATAGCAGGTATATGCTACGATGAATAACATGCTCTGCAGTTTATAAGGTTTGTGCGTACGTTTTAGCTCTTTTATCTTTTACCCCTCTTCCTCTTATTAGTACTTATTTTTCAGTATATTTAAAATGTTGGCCTCTCTACATGTCTTCCTGTTACAAGCAACTGGAAGGGGGGGGCCGTAAAGGTGGGTACTTCTCCATGTCCAGTGAAGTAGGTTTTAAGTGTACGTATTTGTTTGCTGTACCTAGTCCTCTCATCATTGGTGTAGTAATTCAGTTGCAAAGCTACTTCTTTCATAATCTCTGCTTCCACTGACTGGTTTTCTTTGCTTTTGTGATACGTATTTTCCCATGACATCTTAAACAGACACTTCTTTTATACTCCTTTGAACTGTTTGTCCTTTTGTTGTTGTTGTTTGGTTTGGTTTTTGGTTTAAGTGTTTGGAGACAGGGTTTTCCTGTGTAGCCTTGGTTGTCCTAGAATCACTTTGTAGACCAGGCTGGCTTCGAACTGATAGTGATCCACCTGCCTCTGCCTCCTGAGCGCTGAGATTAAAGGTGTGCGCCACCACTGCCCAGCCCTTTCTTCTTGTTCTTTGAGACAGGATTTCAACATGTAGTTTTGGATGACCCTGAACTCAGTGTGTAGACAAGGCTGGCATCCAACTTAGATTTACCTGTCTTTGTTTCCAAAGTGTTGGCATTAAGTGTCATCATACCCAGCTAACTTTTCTTTTTGAAATAAGTGTTATTAAAATATTTCAACAATTCAGAAATACCATGAAAAATCCCAAGTTTCAGCTGTGAAGTAATCAGCTGTTTAGATTTTAGGGATTGCAGTTGCATTTTTAGTTGACCCTTACTTGAGATATTTTGTATTGATGAGGATTGAAGCCCAGGTCATATGCATGGTAGGGAAATGCTCTCATTCCATTAGCTCATACTTATATTAGTGACTTTCGGTTTGAATTTGATTTTATAGCACAACGAATACAGAAAGTACTAGAAAGTACTGATGAGAGTGTGAGGACTTCCAAAATGATAAATACCCATGATTTAGCTTAGACCAAAGGCTGAGATGTCATTGTTGTACATTGCTGTCTTGGGCTGCAACCAGGGTTTGAGAGAATGAACTAAAAATTAATGTACATAATAAGATACTAACCATTTCCTAAAGTTTCACCTTAGTTAAATGTGGGCTATGTTTTGTATCATTGTATTTTTTTTTTTATAACATTATTGGCTTATTTTGTTGGTCCATGTTTATAGATTTAATTTCAAAACAATGGCTTAATATTTGTGTGTATGTATGTATACACACAAAGGTGTAGTTTGAACTTTCCATATGTATACCATAATTTATCTAATTTTCTAGTACCATCAGTTGTTGAGTTTTTTGGTATTAATGGCAAACCCCTTCAGTGAAAATTTTTGTTGCATAATTTTGTATTTGTCTTAATGATAATAAGTCAAAATTGCTTTCTAGAAGATATATATTATTACTGGTTGGTCTTGTTGATTTATCTTTCAAAAACAGTGTCATTTTACATTGGTTTTTACATTGTTTGGTACGTTAATTTTCTCATACCTTTTCTGTGGAGTTTGCCTCTTTCTTTAGTTGGAATTTCACTTCCATTTTAGTGGTATCTTGTGCATGACTCTTGCTATATTTTTCAAAAATATGATAACAAATTATTATGCTTGAGGAATTCTTCTAGTCACATAGCCTATACTACTGTAGGCACATGCTATCACATGAGCTTATTAGACCTTTCTAAAAAATATTTATTTTTTGGTTTTTCTGCTGGGATTAAAGGTATGCACCACTACATCTGGCATTTAAAAATATTTATTTTTATGTGAATGGGTGTTTTGCCTGCATATATTTGTTCATGTATGTGCTCATGGAAGCGACAAGAGTGTACTTATGCCAGATTGCTTGGAACTGGAATTATAGTTGTTAGCTGACATTTGTCTGGGTGCTGGGAACTGAACCCTGAACCTCTGGAAGTGCAGCCAGTGTCAGTGTAGCTGAGGCATCTCTCCAGATCCCTTATTGGACTTTTTCATTTTTCATATGTGATAGTGGAAAGTGATATAGTCAAATGATAAGTGATGAAAGTGGAAATCTTTACGTGAGCCTATTGGTTATTTGAATCTTTCTGTCCCATATATTTGATCATGGCTTAATTTTAGTAAATTGTGCTTATTATTATGTATATATTATAGCTTCTACTGGTTGTGTGGTAGAAATTTATCTGCCGACTGTCTACCCCTGGTCCAGCTTTACTGGTTTTTTTCCCCCCTGGCTGGTCTTGAATTTCTGGACTCAAGCAATAATACTTTGTTTAGTTTCTGAGTGGTATGGATTATGGGTGCTAGAGATTGAACCCAAAGTCTTTTATATGCTCCGCAAGTACTCTTTATCAATAGAGCTTTTACCCCAGGCTGGCCATTAGCTTTGTAATTTTAATTTAATTAATTAACCTTTAAGACTATCACTATGTAGCCCCGGCCGTCTTACAACTTCCTAAGTAGGTCAGACTGACCTCCTTCCTCTGCCTCCTGGTTCTTAGGATTAAAGCCATGCTCCACCATGCTGGGCCATATAAACACTTCTTAAATCTATGCTCCTGCCTTTGCTCTGTGTTACTTTGGCTATTTTCAGATACTCAATCCAAAGTCCATTCCATAGCCCTATATTGATCAGTTCTTTTGTTGGTACTAACGATGGTACCTCAACAAGCCAGCCATGAATTTTCCTTTTTTTTTTTTTTTTTTTTTTTCCTTTTTGTTTTGTTTGCTTGTTCTTGTTTTTTGAGACAAAGTCTCGCTGTAGCCCTGGCTGTTATGGAGTACCAGGTGGTAGCCTTGGGATTCAGAGATCTGTCTGCTTTTGTCTTCCTCTGGAGTGCTAGGGTTTAAGGCATACATCATCATGCCCTTCAACTGTTGAACCTTTAACATGCCAAAATTATACCTCAACTTTTGAAAGAATTAAAAACTTTTTTTGTTGTTGTTGTTTGGTTTGTTTTTTTTTTAATAGTATGTGTATATGAGAGATAACAAGATAATATGATTCCAAAATATTTTCTTAATTCTGTAGTTAATAATAGCTTGGTTACCTGCAAATTGAAAGGGGCTTTTTGAAGCTTCTTTCTGTATGGTTATGTAGATGTCAACACACAAGGTTTTAGTTTAGAAGCAGTCATATATATTTCTGTGTATCCTAGAGGAAGGATGACCATGAGCCTCTGATCTTCCTGCTTTCTTCTCCCAAGGGTTAGAAGCCAAAGCCTACGCTGCCACATACTGTTTATGTGGCACTGTGGGATTGAACCCAGGGTTTAATGCGTATTAGACAAATGTTCTACCACCTGACTTACATTGCCAGCCATTCAAAAATAAATAATTTCTTGTAGCACAGCTGGTCGTAAGTTTGCTGTCCTGCTTCAGCTTTTGGGTACTAGATTACAGATGTGTGCTACTAACAAGGAGTTTACCTCTAAAGACTTTATGAGAATAAACATGAGACTTGGGTGGCTGTCTCTGTTTAGCCGTGTAGGTGCCTTTTAATTTATGTGGTCACATCTTAATATTTGCATTATCAGTTGAAAGTATGTGTTAGCCTACCACACATCAGTTTGCCCTTGTTTACTTAAGTATGTTCAGAATATTCCTATGTGCTTGCAGTTGAGCATCCCATAAGAATATCATGCTTGATATCATTAACAGAACAATGCCTTATTCAAAAATCAAAGCATAGTTTCTGCTAAATTATCATTATAAAGTCAGAGAACTTTAGTACTCTCTGTATTTCCATTCAAGTCTAATTGTTTGTCATTTAATTTTGTTTGCAGACAAGTTTTTTTCCATGTTTGAAGTTTATTTTTATGTGATTATGTTTCTCTTTGTATTTTGGATCTTGAAAATTATGATTAGCAGTATCTCTGCCTTTAGTACAAACTTTTATAATGTTCTCTACCATCTTTCCCCCTGAGATTATCTCTTAATTCCACAATTTAATAATTTAACCTTTAGTGTTTGCCTTGACAATTATTTTTTATAGGCTGCAGGTTACATTTTTGTTACACTGTATTCCTTATTCATGCTTTGACCATCTAAATAAACTAAAAGACAAAATCAGTAAAGAATTTTACCCCACTAACCTTAGTAGCAATAGTTCATGTGTGAAAATTAGGATTGCAAGAGTTTCCAAGTAGACATTATAGAGATTCTATGACTGTTGCCTTTGCTAAAACAGACACTGAGCTTTAACAACATGTTCTGAAAGTTGAACTCTGCATTTCACAGCATTATGCTTAAGGAAACACTGTAGAGCTTGATACTGTGTGTAGGGCGAGCATGAGCTAAATGGGTGTCTTTTGTAATTTCCCTTTTTTTGGGTGATGGAAGATTCAAATTCATTCCTCAACAGAAGTACATTTTCTTAATACATTGGTCTTTGGATACTTACTTACTGAGTAGTTTGGCTATATTGTCTTTTGTTTTGGTTTAGTTTTTTACATGTTTAGGTTTAGGGGACTAATCTTTCTTTAAGAAAAATTTGATTCCCAATGCAGACACTAATAAGTACTAATTTCTCTGCTACATTAAAATTTGTTAAGCTCTATGTATATAGCTTTATGTGCATGAGTATTTTGCCTGCTTGTATGTATGTGTAGTATGTGCATGCCTGGTGCCTGTGAGGGTCAAGAAGAGGGCTCCAGATTTCCTTGACCTGGAGTTACAGACTTGTTCAAGCCACCGTGTATGCTGGAGTTAGAGGAGCATGTGCTCTTAACCACTGAGCCATCTCTCTCTACCCCTACACGCATACACACTTATTTAAGACATGATTTCTCTGTGTAACAGCCCTGGCTGTCCTGGACCTTCCTCTGTAAGTCGGGTTGGTCTCAGCCTGCCTCTGCCTCCCACTTGCTGGGATTAAAGGCATGTTCTGCCACCACCCAGCTTTTTTTTTTTTTCCTTTTCTTTTTTTAAATAATAGTGGGGTATATCTGTAATTCCAGGAGCTCCTATTTTAACCACTCTAGTTCAGGTACTAGAGTATGTTCAGTTATTACATTATGAGACATTTGTTCTTTTGAAAAAAAATGTTTATTTAGTTGAAATTGTTTTCAATAGACATTATAGTTAAAAGTATCACTCCCCCCCCCCAACACCCCCATGGCAGCTCTCAACTGTCTGTACCTCCAGTCCCAGGGGACTTGATGCCCTCTTCGGCCCCCCATAAGCATACACTCATGTGGTGCATAGATTTACCTGGCAGGCAAAACTCACACAAAAAATAATTTTTTAAGCTTACATTATGATTGGGTCAACTAAGTATTTTGATTTGTAAATACTGAAATATACAGGGATTTTTATTCTTTGGAAATCTTTTTTACTATAGAGTGGTAGTTAATGTCTTGGTTATACTGTCTGACGTAGCTAGCTTTGACCATTTTTATCACATTTGTAACTCTGATCTAAAATGGAATTAAAGTTCCTATTTTAGGCATTAGTTAATACTTTGTGTGTCTAGTAGGTAACAGGTGTCTTAAAAATACTATGATAATGTTTATTAATTTAATAATTAGGATATCTAAGCTATCCATTATTGTCTCATGTTATAGTTGAGGAAGCTAACACAATGAAAGATGATTTTTCCTCTGCTGTACCCAGCCCAGTGCCTAGTGTGAAGTCAGCATTTACCCCATTTGCTCTTTTCTTGAAATGACTAGTCATGATGAAGCTTCCAAATGTATTGTATCTTTAAGTAACTGACCTCTGGCACAATAGTCAAAGGATCTTCTGTGGCACTTGTTCTTTCCTCTTGTCTCCATAGCTCTTGGTGCTGGACAGGCATCTTTGTTTGGAAACAACCAACCTAAGATTGGAGGGCCTCTTGGTACAGGAGCCTTTGGGGCCCCTGGATTTAATACTACGACAGCCATTTTGGGCTTTGGCGCCCCCCAGGCCCCAGTAGGTAAGTGTCAGTCACTTTAGAAGGCTTTACAGTTTATTTCTTGCTAATACTTAGCTTGCTGACTTGATTTTTTAAATGTCCCATCCATACTAAAGAAGTACACATATGCACATCACTGAAGCAGCCATGTGATGTAGAAAGGCTTAGAGTTTAGCCTTTGTCTTCTAGACTTGGTCTTCCATAGAAATCACTTTTGTTTTTAATTAATCTAGCATATGATGAAGTTTGTTTCACTAAGTAATGTGCTTATATTATTGTTTCATTTTTAACATAAATAAGTTTAACTTGTTACAGTAGGCAATTCAGCTCACTTACCTATCTCTTCTGTCTGTTTTATTTATTCCTCCAGTGTTAATACTCTTTTTTTTTTTTTTTTAAGATTTATTGATTATGTATACAGTACTCTGCCTGCATGTATGTTTGCACGCCAGAAGAAAGCATTAGATCTCAGTCTAGATTGCTGTGAGCCACTATGTGGTTGCTGGGAATTAAACTCAGGAGGTCTGGAAGAGTAGCCAGTGCTCTTAACCGCTGAGCCATCTCTCCAGCCACCGTGTTAATATTCTACATGCACTAAATTTCCTAAGCTTTTATCTTACTTTTATCTGTTGAGATATCTTACATACTTTATTCATATGATATCTGCTACTTTCTTTGGTGGGGTGGGCGGGGAGGGTGTTCAAGATAGGGTTTCTCTGTGTAGCCTTGGTTGTCCTGGACTTTGAAGACCCAGGCTGGCCTCAAACTCACAGAGATCCACTTGTCTCTGCCTCCCAGAGTGCTGGGATTACAGATGTGCCTTCTAACAAAAGAAAATTATCTTAGTTTTAATTTTAAATATCTGTTTAAACTATATAGCACTGGAAATGAAACCTGGCATTAATAGTGTGAGTTGAAAAGAAGTGAGTTGAGGTTTTTGTTTGTTTGTTTTTTGTTTTTCTTAAAGATTTTATTTATTTATTTGTTTGTTTTGTTTTGTTTTTCAAGACTGGGTTTCTCTGTGTAGACCAGGCTGGCCTTGAATTCACAGTAATCTACCTGCCTCTGCCGCCCAGAGTGCTGGTGTTACAGGCGTATGCCACAGCGCCTGGCAAGATTTTATAATTTTATCTATATGACTATTTGGCTTGAATGTGGATCTGTACACCTTATATGTGCCCTATGTTTGTCAAATCCAGAAGACGACATCTACCCTGGAGGTACTGAGAACCAAACTTGAGTCTTCCACAGTTAAGAGCCAGTGCTCAACTGCTGAGCTGCCTTTCTGGCACCAGAAATGAGGTTTTATTTTGTTTTTGTTCTTTTTAAACAGGGTTCTCTATGTTCCTGGAACTCACTTTTTAGACCAGGCTGTCCTCAGAGTCAGTTTCCCTAGTCTTGTTTTTTCCTCTTTCTTCTTTTCATGTATGTAAATATATTTAAATTTTTTAGGTATTATTTTATGTGTATGAGTATTTTGTGTACATGTATGCAGAATGCACCAAGTACACACCAGGTACTCAAGGAGACCAGAAGAGGGAATCAAGTCCCCTGGCATGGAGTTACAGTTTTGAGCCAGCATGTGGGTTCTGGGAATTGAACCTGGGTCCTTTCTCTGCAAGAGAAATAAGTGCTTTTAACTGCAGAGCCAACTCTCCAGCTCCCAGTCTTCATATTTTTGTATTGATAGTTGATATGGCTCATAATTTACTACTGTCTTCTGTCCTCTGGCTAGAATTAAGTTGAGAGCTAGGCACAGGGGCACCTTCCTGTAACTGGCACTTGAGGCAGAAGGATCTAGAACTCAAGGTATTTCTCAGCTGTATAGCAAATCCAGAGCCAGCTGCAGCTGCCCAGGTCCCTACCTCAAAAGAACAAACAAAAGAACCCCAAAGAGTGTTTTCAATGTTTCTATTTTCAGGCATATTTTTTTAAGATACTGATTTTTCTTGAAACTCTGGGAGGTTTGCTAATTGATACTAAAATTTTCAAGTATCCTTTATTCCTTAATTCATTAGGATTTTTAATTTTTGATTCTTTGTGATTTTTCCATTCGTATTTTAAAATAAAATAATTAAAACCTTAAATTAAATTAAATTAAATTAAATTAAAACTTGGTGTTTGTGTTTACCAGCATCTTTCATTTTATAATCTGTAGTCTGAAAAATAATTCCTTAAATGTTGGAATGTGAATTCTCAGTTGATAGATGATGCCGTTTTTTTCAATAGTTGCTTTTGTCCTTTCCATGGGCTTAGTTTTCATGCTCTATGATAGTACAGCTTGTCTGTTGAGTGTCAGAGAAGTTAGGAGAATGATAGCAGGTAGTTTATTCATCATTCATTCATTTATTTATTGTTATTTTTTATTTTTCGAGATAGAGTTTCTCTGTATAGCAGAGCCCTGGCTGTCCTGGACTTGCTCTGTAGATCAGGCTGCCCTTAGAAGTCATAGAGATCCACCTGCCACTGCCTCCCGAGTGCTGAGATTAAAGGCGTGCACCACCACGCCCAGCAAGGTACTTTCTTTTTTTTTTTCTTTTTTAAGATTTATTTATTTATTATTATGTATACAGTGCTCTGCCTGCATATACATCTGCAGGTCAGAAGAAGGCATCAAATCACATTATAGATGGTTGTTAGCCACCATGAGGTTGCTGGGAATTGAACTCAGGACCTCTGGAGGTGCAGTCAGTGCCATCTCTCCATCTCTCCAGCCCCAGCAGACAGCAGAGTGGACTTTTCTTTTTTTCTTTTTTTTTTAAAGACAAATCTCATGTGCCCCAGATCGACTTTATACTCCCTATGTAGCTGAGAATGATATTGATCTTCTGGCCCCCCCCCCCCCCAGTACTTGGATGCCACTCTACCCTTTTTATATTGCAGTGTAAGGATCAATCAGATTGAGTACTTTATGCAAAATTGACACAGTGTCACCTGAGTTACATTCCTGGCCTCTCCAGATGAACTGTACATTTATTTAGTCTTCTGTTTTATTTTAATCCTACTTGATCAAATACAGTGCCCCATTCCCTCTTTCCTCCTATTTTTGAGTCGACCATATGTAGCTCATGCTGTATTAGGAAGGCTGGCCTTGAACTCCTGATTTTCCTTGCCTCTACCTCCCAAATGTTGGGAACATAGGCATGTATGGCCATACCTGACTCTTGATTCAAGAATGTTATGTTATAGTTGTATATGACTGCCCATTTATAAATAACTGTGTTAACTTTTAGAATGTCTAACTTCGTATCACAAAATCTCAGTTAAAAGGAGCTAGATTTATTGTAGTAAGCCACTGTTGGGTGGAGGTCTCATCTTCAGATTTGTCATGGTGGTATCCCTAGAGGTTATTGTAGTTTGGTGTCTTCATTTGGTTTACTAGACTTGTCTCATGGGAAATTCTAAGTGTTGCTTAAAAAAAAACAAAAACAAACAAACAAACAAAAAAACAAAACAAAAAAATTGCCTCAATCCAAGCAGAATTGCTGTGCTAGAAAGTTTTCCTATCACTCTGGAGGCAGAGGTAGGCATTTCTGAGTTCAAAGCCAGCCTGGTCTAAGAACAAGTTCCAGGAGAGCCAGAGCTACACAGAGCAACCCTATCCCAGAAAAGAGAGAAAGAAAAAAAGAACATTAGTCTAGGCTTTGTCATTAGACTTGATTTTTTTTTTTAAATCTCTTTAATGATTTGGTCATATTTTAATTATTTGATATGTTTTCACATTGTAATGACTAGAATATAATGCCAATAGTAGTTTCACTAGTGTTCTCTTAATTTTTGGTCACATGTCAGCTTTTTTTATCTGTATCTACAAAAAAAAATATTTTAAGTGTATGAGTATTTAGCCGCATGAGTGCATGTGCACCACATGTGTGCCTGGTGCCTGCAGAGGCTATAAGAGGGTATGGTTTTTCTGTAACTGGAATTACGGATAGTTGCTGACTCACCATATGGATGCTGGAAACTGAACTGGGATCTTCTATAAGAGTAACAAGTGCTCTTGAACATTGAGCCATACCTGCACACACACCTTTTCTTTGAAGACATTCTTTTTAAGCACGTGTCTGTATGCTAAGTGTGTGTAGGTGTGCAAGTAGTCCAAAGGCATCAGATCCTCTAGAAGTGAAGTTAAAGCAAGTTGCAGGTATTTGTGAGCTGCCTAGTTGGGTGTAAGAATTGAACTCTGATTCTCAGGAAAACCCAACATATGCTCTTAACCTCAGAATCATCTCTCCAGACCCTAAATCTTTTTTTGATACAGAATAATTTATTTATTGTTGTTGTTGTTGTTTTCTTTCTTTCTTTCTTTCTTTCTTTTTCTTTTTTTTTTTTTGAGTTAGGGTTTCTCGCTGTAGCCTTGGCTGTCCTGGGACTCTCTTTGGAGACCAGGCTGGCCTTGCACTCACAGCAATCTGCCTGCCTCTGCCTCCTGAGTGCTGGGATTACAGGTGTGCGTCACTGCGCCTGGCCAAGAAATCTTTGTAATGTAAAACAAATTTTTCTAAATATGCTTGGCTTTGTTAAAGATTTTAAAGCATTTATTATGTATGTAGATGTTTTGCTTGCATGGTGGCCATAAGAGGGCATCAGATACCTTGGAACTGTGGTTACATATGGCTGTGAGCCACCATGTGGATGCTAGAAACTGAGTCCAGGTCCATCTATCAGATCCCTGCTTTTTATTCTTGTGACCAAGTCAATTTTTAGAGATCTTTCTTTTAAGGGATAAATGACTGTCAAGTAACAAAATGATGAGTAAAGATAGCGTTCTTGACAAGGGATACAGCACTCGGGTAGTGTTTGCCTCGCATGGGAGGCCCTAGATTCAGTCCACAGTAGGAAAGGGAAAAGGTGGTTATTTCTGAAATGTCTTAGTCTCCTTATGTAACTTTTTGTTTATTGGTAATGCCATGTATCAAAAGATAAATTCTATCTATGTTTTGCTTATATGTAGTCTTTTTTGTTTCTATTATTGATTTGTGATAGGATCTTAATATGTTACCTGGGCTAACCTTGAACTCACCTCTCCTTTTTAAATTGCCTTCCAAGTAGCTGGAATTACAGGCATGGCTTACTTTGTGTATAGTCTTTTTTTTTTTTTTTTTTTTTTTTTTTTTTTATAGTTTTTCGAGACAGGGTGTCTCTGTGTAGCCTTGGCTGTCCTGGACTCACTTGGTAGACCAGGCTGGCCTTGAACTCACATCGATCCACCTGCCTCTGCCTCCCCAAGTGCTGGGATTAAAGGCGTGCGCCACCATGCCCTGCCTTTGTGTATAGTCTTAAATCATCTTAGTTTAGATGATTCACTGTATGCTCTTTAAATTATTATCTCCTCTGGCTCTCTCTCTCTCTCTCTCTCTCTCTCTCTCGCTCTCTCGCTCTCTCGCTCTCTCGCTCTCTCGCTCTCTCGCTCTTTTTTTTTTTTTTTTTTTTTTTTTTTTGCTGTACTTGTACTATTTCTTAAACATCTACAGTGTCTAAACTTAATACATCGTGTATGTGTGTGTATTTCAGACAGGGTCTCTCTCTGTAGCCTCAAACACCTCATTGCAATCCTTAAGCCTTCTGCTGATGGAATTACAGCCTGTTCTGGTGATGGTAGCGGTGGTAGCTGCTTCTGCTGTTATTTTTCTTTGCCCCATTATGACAACTTAAGAGTTGTTATATGGGAAATCTTTTAATATACATTCTTACTATATTTTTTCTTTAGCGTATTTTTAAATCTTTGTCAGAGGAAGACAGTATTTTTGTTTTGTTTTTGAGACAGGGTTTGTCTGTGTAGCCTTGGCTGTCCTGGACTCACTTTGTAGACCAGGCTGGCCTCGAACTCACAGACATTGTTTGCCTCTGCCTCCCCAAATGCTGGGATTACAGGCATGCGTCACCTCAGCCAGCTGGAAAACAGTATTTTTTTCCATTCTGATGATTGGTGATTTAATCCTTGATAAATATTTTTAGAATGATTCAATTTCTTTATCATTAGAAGTATACCACAGCTCTGCTTTTCTTTTTTATGTACCATGTTTTAGACATTTATTGTTACTTTTTTCTGTTCTTTGAAATTTCCGTGGCTGATAGGAAATGTTCGTTCTTGTGCTTTGAGAGGAAATTAAATTAGCTAGCCAGCCTGGAAGTTGGTTTGTGGTCTAAGCCAAGCTAGGATATATTGAACTGGTGATTCTTGTGTCCCAGCCTCTAGAGTGCTGGGCTCTCTAAGCATGTGCCACCATACCCAGCTAAAACAATAACTTACGTAATGTGTGCTAGTGATAGATAATTGTATTCTTTCTAGGCTGTTTTAGTTTATATTTATTTGATTACTAGTTACAGTGACTATTTATATGAAATATCTATTACGAAATGGCTTTCCAGATCTTTGCTTACATTTACTTAATTCATGGTTTTTGTGTTTTTAGTTTGTTCTTTGTCTTGCTTTAACCATTGAATGGGTCTGAATCTTCAAAGATTCCATTCCTGTAAAGAGTGTTGTTCTCTGATACTAATGTGTTGGATCGTTAAACTTATTCCCCATCCTGCATCCTTTTCTTTTTTGAATAGCTTTAACAGATCCAAATGCTTCTGCTGCCCAGCAGGCTGTTCTCCAGCAGCACCTCAATAGTCTAACATACTCACCCTTTGGAGACTCCCCTCTCTTCCGGAATCCTATGTCAGATCCTAAGAAGAAAGAAGAGGTAATTGTTTTTTGTTTTAAGTAAGACTAAAACTGAGTTTTAGCTACCAAAGGGACAACAGTTAATGGATATTTACAAGTAAAGTATATATAGTTCCAGACCACTACATTTTGACATTTCACCCATGTGAGAAGTAGAGATGGTTTGGTAAATAAGCAGTTGGTTCTGATGTTAGGGGTCCTCCTGTATCCACTTGTCCAGTGTTTGGGTGAAACCTTTTCCTAACATGGCTCTTAGGGATCAAGCTCTGGTCTTCATGCTTCCAAAGCAAGTACTTCACTGACTGAGCCATCTCCAAGGTCTCCTTTGATACTTTTTAAAGTACTGTGTAAATCTAGATTGTGATTAGATGGATATTATGTTAGCCATACAGTCTGATGCCCAACTTTGCCAAAGTAGGCATCATGTTTAATGCCCTCTTATAGCCACTATGGGCAGGATGTATAAAGAAATACATGCAAGGATACAAAGCCAAAGAAAGAACCTTAAGAGCTTGTCCATTGAGGGAGCTCAGACTCTGAAAGTTTAAATATACTATAGCTCCATATAGTAGATGACAGTAATAGAGTAACCAGTTTTTATTCAGTGAGTAAACAATGTTATATAATGGACATCATCATCCATTAAATGAAACAGAGTACATGGGTAAACCTTGAAAGCATGCAAAGCAAAAGAAGCCAGCATGTCGCCACATGGTTTTATGTTGATATACCCAGAAATTGTGCTTGTCAAGGGATGAAGAGGAAATGGTATATACAGAGAGTCTTTGAAGTGATAGAAATGTGCTAGAAGTAAATAGTGATAGTGTTTACACAGCCTTGTAAAGTCTGTAAAAATTACTGAATTATTAAAACGGTTAATTTTCTCAACTTGCCAAAATCTAGCATCACTTACAGTCTCAACGAGAGATTACTTAATCAGGTTAGATTTATCTGTGGTGGAGTTGTCTTGATTGCCTTAATTAATTTGGGAAGATGCAGCCTAAAAGCAGACAGCATCATTCCTTGGTTTAGAGCCCTGGGCTGTGTCAGAGTACTAGACATGCATGGTGGATATGAGGTGGAACTGCTCAGGTTCTTGTTGTGGCTTCCCAACTAGATGCACTGTACCCTGGAATTGTGAGCTAAAACAGACCTGTCTGCCTTAAGTTGCTTTTTGTTGGAGTATTTTAGCAACAGAAATGAGTTTGCACAATTATATACAGTAAGTGGGAAATTTTTGTGAGAGCTTTGATAAATTTTTAAATTTTCCTTGTGTGGTAGTGCACACTAATCCCAGCACTCAGGAAGCAGAGACAAGCAGATTGCTGTGAGTTCAAGACCAGTCTGGTCTAGATAGTAAGTTTCAGGCTAGCCAGAACTACATAGTGAGACCTTCTCTCAAAAAACAAGTAAAAAATTTTAAAATATTATAAGAAGCATAGTATACTTGTGTGAATTTGATGAGACTTTTCAGAGGAGGTAATAGTTTTCTAATCAAAGACACCAAAATTTAAAAGGCCATGAGAAACATCATTATCTGTACTCACATGAGTTTATAAATGTAAGATACCATATCAAGCTTGCTTGATGCTTGTCTTTTCTTTTTCAGAGACTGAAACCAACCAATCCAGCAGCTCAGAAGGCTCTTACTACACCTACTCATTATAAACTTACACCTCGCCCTGCCACCAGAGTCAGGCCAAAGGCTTTGCAAACAACAGGCACAGCCAAATCACATCTCTTTGATGGACTGGATGACGATGAACCATCCTTAGCCAACGGAGCATTCATGCCCAAGTGAGTTTTATTTTTTGTTAAGATAATATAGTGATTTAGGTAATAAAACCATTTTAATAATCTTGGAGTAAAATAGTTAACATAAATATTTTGATGACTATGATTCCTTTTTTTTTTGCTTTGTTATTCTAAACAGGGTTTTCTCTGTGTAGCCTTGGCTGTCCTAGACTCGCTTTGTAAACTAGGCTGGCCTCGAACTCATAGTGATCTGCCTGCCTCTGCCTCCCTAGTGCTGGGATTAAAGGCATGTGCTACCACGCCTAGGTTGTGATTCCAATTTTATATGTTCACGATTTTATTGTGTTTTTTTATTTTTTTAAACTATCTTTGTATTTATAACTTTAATCATCAGGGCCTCAAGATACAACTCAATGGTAGAGTACATGCCTAGCATGTATACGGTTGGTTGTCTTTGGATCACTAACAGTATAAAAAAGTTTTTTGTTGTTTTTTTAGTGTTAAAGGTCAGGCTAAGAAGAATTTATATTTCTTTTTAAATTTCTCACATAAGAATTGTTTATTGATACGGAACCGACAATAGAATAATTAGAAAAAAATAAAATAGAGAGTATGGAAAAGTTATTGCTAAGCGTAGGAATATCCACATAAAAGATGCCTTAGACTAGCGTGTTGATATATCCATGGCAAAGGGCCTGAAGAAAATGACATAGCAGATTATTGACACCAGAAGAGAGGGCATTTTATTTCTGGGTTGCTTATCTAAATATGTAGCTAGATAGACACTGGCATACACACAAATATTCTTTTCTTAATCAGAAAAGTGTAGGTTTTGTTTTAGTTCATTATTTATAAATCTTTTTTATGAATGATGATAAATAAATTACATCCTTTTTAAAAAAAACAATAATGGGTTGGGGAAAGTTGGAGTGGTCGTGAGCATTAGTCCCAGCACTCAGGAAGCAGAGGCAGATGGATCTCTTGTGTTCCAAGGCCAGCCTCGTCTATGGAACCAGTTTTGGGTCAGCTAGGGCTATACAAAGAAGCCCCATTTAACAAAAACCAAAATAAAAAGGGGGCAGGGGTTTGGGCTAGAGAGGTGGCTCAGTGGTTTAGAACACTTGTTGCTCTTGCAGATGACAAGTTCATTTTTTTGTTTTTTGTTTTCTTTTTAATTTTTTCACTTTACATCCTGATTGTAACACCCTCCTTCAATGAGTTCAATTCTTAGCAACTTTAAGATGCCTTACAGCCATCTTTAGCTCTAGTTCTGAAGGATCCCAAATCATCGTCTGACCTCCTTTGGGCACTAGATGTGCACAGGCAAACCATACACCTAAAATAAATAAAGTTTTTTAAAATTTATTTTCTTTTTTTGAAATACGGTTGAGAACTGGGGAGATGGTTCAGTGGGTTGGGTAAGACCCTCTGCACAAGCATGGAAACTTGAATTCAAAGCCCCAGCACCTGCATGAGAAGCCATACAAGGACACATAGATGACTATATTCTGTGTGTCATTGTGGTACAGGAGAATTGCAGGCATTTTCTTTTCTGTTTGCTTACCTCCAAGATACGTGAAAGACCCCATCTCAACAAAATAAGGTAGAAAATGGTAAAGCAGGGCATCTAAGGCCTACTTGTGGGTTTTACATTGGTTGGTGCAACCATATACCTAATGAGTAAGTTGCTTTGTCACAAAAGATAGAAAGTATAGTTTTGTGTTTATTGTGAATGATTTTTTTAAAAGGCAGGGATAATGTATTCATATGTATTTCATAGCATTTTACTGAATAGTCAAACAGAGCCTTTATGCTGCTCTGCTTTCCATTCTGTTGCTGTGGTAAAACACTAACTAAAAGCAGTTTAGGAAAGAAAAGAATTTATTTGGCTTAAACTTTCTGCTTAGACTTTCATCATCAAGGAAAGTCAAGGCAGATATGCAAAGTAGAAACCATGGGGGGATGCTGCTTCCTGGCTCACTCTCGGAATTGTGTATATGCGTGTATATTGTATATACTCTTGAGTGCAAGTGTCCTCAGAGTCTGGAGGCAGCCCCTGTGATTCCAGAGAGTTACATAGATGGTTGTGAGCTGCCCTTTGTGGTGGGAGCTAGGAATCAAACTCAGAGACCTCTACAAGAAAAGTGTGTGTTCTATGTGTGTGGTTAAGTTGATAGGGTCTCTCTATGTAGCCCTGGCTATTTCTAGAACTTGGTATGTAGACCAGACTGACCTCCAGTTCACATAGATTGTCTGCTTCTGCCTCTTACGTGCTGCGATTAAAAGTGTGTTCCATACACCCACCTTCAAGGATATTTTTCACTTTAATTTGCTTCTTCTCAGCTTTACTTAAAACAAGTACAATATATTTGAGGCTGTATGTTGTGATTGTTCCACTAAAAAATTTATATATGCAACTTATTAGGTGAGTTTTGTGTATACAAGAGTGACCTTTGGGACTCTAGTTTTTAAAAGAATAGCTGATACTTTAATATTTTTCTGTTTCTTCTCTATTTTTAGAAAGAGCATCAAGAAATTGGTTTTGAAAAATCTTAACAATAGCAATCTGTTTTCCCCTGTTAACCATGATGCAGAAGATCTCGCGTCACCATCTGAGTATCCAGAAAATGGAGAGAGGTAAGCTGAATTGTTTGAAGATGTCCGGCTGCTAATCTGTTTTGTTTTTTAAACTTTATAAAGATTGATGAATGTTATAAAGACATACTATACTATAGTTCAGCAGCCCCTGGATGTTATGTTATTACTTGTTGAGTACTTTAAACCTTAATATTAGTGGAGCTCTGATTAAGTTCTACAGAACCACTTTTGTAATTCTTTTTGTTTGTTTTGGGTTTTTTGTTTGTTTTTTGTTATTTTGTTTTGCTTTGGGGTTTTTTGGGGGGGATTTTTTTGTTTTTTTGAGACAAGGTTTTTTTGTGTGGCTGTCCTGGACTCAATTTGTAAGACTGGCCTCAAACTCACAGTGATCCACCTGCCTCTGCCTCCCTTGGTGCTATGATTACAGGTATGTGCCACCGCACCTGTATAGGCATAAGGTTATTGTGTGGTTTAAATTCTGATTCCCTGCCTCAATGTTGTATAAACTCTGCTCCCCACTTGTCCCCCTGATATGTCACTAAAGACACATGCAGCCAGTCAATAAGCAGGGGAGAGAATAGGGCTGGACTTCCTGCCAGCCAGGGGAGGAAGAGTTAGGAGAGGAAGTAAGGGATTCAGCCTAGGGTAGAGGAGGTCCAAGGAAGATCAAGAGGAAGGAACTAGAGTCAAGGAAAGCTACAAAGTGCAAGTATTTCTGCGGTGTTTGCTGGGAGTAAGACAAAATAGCATAGAGGATTTGAAACAGACTTAAACTGCTCAGATTTGTGTTGTGAAGCCTTGCATTATAAAAGAGTCTCAATTATTTGTGTGATAGCCAGGTTAAGAAACAAGCTAAGGGGACCTGCACAAACTGTTGAACCATCCAAGGACACGGCAGGTAGAGGACCCACACCCCTGATCAGATGTAGCCAATGGACAGGTCATTCTCCACATGGAGAAGGGGAGGAGAGAGCAGGGCACTGCCTCTGAGGGGAAAGGTCCTATCGGAACACAGAGGAAGGGGATGCAGGCTATCCATATGAGACCTGATAGGCTGTGGTCAGACAGTCGGGGAGAAGGACCCCACCTATCAGAGGTCATGGGGAGGGGAATAGAATGGAAAAGGGAGGGAGGGAATAGGAAGGTAAGAGCAAGGGGATTACAATCAGGATGTAATGTGTATAAATTTATAATTTTACAAAGGAAATCACTTTGTAATTCTTATGTATGGTTTTGGACTTTTTCAGCAAGCACTTCTATTAATTAATTTTATTTAGGTTTTTCATTTTAGATTACTGAGGAGCTGCTGGGAAAATAGCTCTAGTCAGTAAAGTGCTTGTCTTGAAAGCACAAGGACATAATGGAGCCTAGCGACTCACATAACAGAAGAAAGCAGGGCCTGATGAAATGGCTCCGCAGTTAAGACCACTGACTGCTATTACAAAGGACTAGGTTTCCGTTCCTAACACCCACATGGTGACTCACAACCATCCCTAACTCTAGTTCCAAGGCATCCACCATTCTCTTCTGACCTCTCTAGGCAGCATGTATGTACATTCCATGCATACATATATGGAGGCAAAATACTCATACACATAAGATAAAAATGTATAATATTAAGATTGAGTAAATGGAGACCCAGAAAGAGAGCACAGTCATTAAATACACTTGTTGCTCCTGCAGAGGAGCTGAGTTGGTTCTCAGCACCCTCATGGTGGCTCATGGCTGCCTGTAATTCCAGATCCTGGGGATCTGGTGCTTTTTCTGGCCTCTGCAGGTACTAGGCATGTATATGGTGCACATATGTTCATGTAGACAAAATCCGCAGACACATAAAATTAGTGAATCTTTTAAAAAAAAAAAAAAAAAGGAGGGGGGATAGGGTACTGGAGAGATGGCTCAGAGGTTAAGGACACTGACTTCTCCTCCACAGGCCCTGAGTTCAATTCCCAGCAACCACATGGTGGCTCACAGCCATCTATAATGTGATCTGATGCCAGGTTGCAGGCAGAGCACTGTATACATACTAAACAAATAAATAAATAAGGAGCATAGTGGTGCATGCCTTTAATCCCCGCACTTGGGAGGCAAAGGCAGGTGGTTCTCTGAGTTTGAGAACCTAATCTAAATAGCGAGTTTCAGGGCTATGCAGAGAGACCCTGTCTCAAACAAACAATAAATGAGTAGATGAAACAGCCAATGATGGTGATAGGCATTTATAATCCCAGGATTGGTTCTCTCCTTCCACTCAGTTCCTCTGCAGGAGCAACAAGTATTCTTACTGACAGTGGGTCCCAGGGATTTGGGGTCACTTACTATTTGTTTTATTCACTGAGCCCTCTTGCTAGCTGTGACTCTTCATTGTTAATGGTTTCCTGGTCATTGTGGTGAATATGAGATAATTTAGTTAGTTCTCCATTAGTTAACATACAGAGATTACGTGGTATTCTTTTTTTTTTTTTTCAAAATAATGGGATATCTTTTTTAAAATTTGTATTTCGATGTCATTAAAATATTTCCAAACCTCTTAAAGCTTATAATATTTAAAAGTTTAAGTTCAAATTTTGTGATTTTTGAATTTTATGTTTGTGGGTGTTTTGTCTACCATTATATATGTGCACTGTGTGCATGCAGTGTCTGCAGCGCCATAAAGAGATAATCAGGTTCACTGAAACTAGAGTTAACAAGTGTTGATAGGTTCCATGTGAGTGCTGGAATCAAATCCTGGGTTTCTGGAAGAGCAGGTAGTGCTCATAAATGTTGAAGTATCTCCAACCCAGTTTAAAATTTCTTTGTGCTTTTTTCTTCTTTCTTTTTAAAGATTTATTTATTATGTATACAGTGCTCTGCCTGCTTGTACACCTGCAGGCCAGAAGAGGGCATCAGGTTACATTATAGATGGTTGTGAGCTACCATGTGGTTGCTGGAAATTGAACTCAGGGCCTCTGGAAGGGCAGTCAGTGCTCTTAACCGCTGAGCCATTTCTCCAGCACTCAGTGTTTCATCTTGACATTAACCACTAATCATTTATTTTCACATACAAGTATTTTTTGTGTTTCAATCAAAGATTTAGTTAAAATCAAGACTGGTTAGATAGCTAAGTTTTTTGTCATCAAATCGGATGATGTAAATTTGATCTCCAGATTGGAGCTACATAGTGAGGGGGGAGGGGTGGTTTGGATTCATTCCTTTGAAAATGAGCGTTACAGCTATGAAATCTAGAGCTAGATTTTCTGGGTTTTGTTTTTTATTTTATATGCATGGGTGTTTGGTTACATGTATTTGTGTACATTTGTATGCCTGATGGCTGAGGGGACCAGGAGAGAGTGTCAATCAGATCCTCTAGGACGGGAATTATAAACAGTTATGAGCCACCTAGTGGGTGCTGGGGATTGAACCCAGGTCTCTATTAAAGCAATACATGCTCTTAACCACTGAGCCATCTTTGTAGCCCTAAATTTTCTTTTTTCAAACTTCAGCTGTAGGTAGTACTCTGAATACTGTGATATTATGCAAGATTATTATTATTTTAGTTCGGTTAGAGACAATAGTTAATCTTATTTTACATTATTACTATATTGATACATTTTCAATTTAATCATCCAGAGTAATATCAGATACTTAATAAATATTAATTTCTGTCATTGTTATTACTGTTGTCAAGGGCTAAGGTTTTTTTTTTTCATTCCTCCTTTTTCAGATTTAGCTTCCTGAGCAAACCCGTTGATGAAAATCATCAGCAAGATGGAGATGATGACTCTCTTGTATCACGTTTTTACACTAACCCTATTGCTAAACCCATTCCTCAAACCCCAGAGAGTGCCGGGAACAAAAACAACAGTAGCAGCAGTGTGGAAGATACCATTGTTGCTTTGAACATGCGTGCTGCTTTGCGAAATGGGTTGGAAGGAAGCAGTGAGGAAACATCTTTCCATGATGAATCATTGCAAGACGACCGAGAAGAGATAGAAAATAATGCTTACCATATACACCCAGCAGGTCAGGACCATATACTTTCTATGCCTTTAAAATAGCCTAAATGTCTTGTCTTTACCTATAGTTTTGTAGTCAAAAGAGCACAGTTGTTTGTTTTTTTAAAGATTTATTAGGTATGCAGTGTTTTGCTTGCACACCAGAAGAGGGCACTAGATCTCATCATAGATAGTTTTGAGCCACCATATGGTGGCTGAGAATTGAACTCAGCGACCTTTGGAATAGCGGTGCTCTTAACCTCTGAGCCATCTTTCCAGCCCAAGAGCCCACTTTTAGCCTAAGAGACTGTCCTGTCTACCTAACTTTGCAAATTCAAGTGAATTGCTTACTAGTGAGTGTGTTCCGTGGAGTATCTACATATTTATTATAAGTTGTGCCCTTTAAAAAGTGGCTTCCTATGGTAAGTAAAATTAGAAATTTTAGGCTAAGCTAAGTAGACTTCAGTAAATGTATTTTTTTATTTATGGGGGCAAAGTCAGGGTCTTACTCATGCTTTCCCCAAACTTGGAGTAACCCTTCTGCCTCTGTACCCCAAGTTCAGCACACAGTAGGTGGAGGCAAGAGGCTCTGAAATTCAAGGTCTCAGCGTCATAGTAAGTTCAGGACCAGACTGATGCATGAGACCCTGTCTCAACAAAAAACGAAAATCCCAACTTGTTTCATAGAGAAAATTTTTATATGAAAATAAAATGAGTACTACTGAGAACTGTTCTACCTACAGATAATTACAATATTTTTTGACTTTTTGTCATAGGCATTATTCTCACAAAAGTTGGTTACTATACTATTCCATCTATGGATGACCTTGCTAAAATTACCAATGAAAAGGGAGAATGCATTGTTTCTGACTTCACCATTGGTCGTAAAGGTAAGTGAATTTAGGAGTCAGTGTAACTCAGAGATTAACACCTTGCTATGTCATTAAGGGCAGCTCTTGAATTTAGGATCTGTTTTTTCTCTATTTGGTTTCTCCCTGACATGGAATAATAGAAACATTTTCAAGTAACAAAGCAAGAAAGACTAAAACCATGTAAAATTTGGGGCATTAGACAATTTACCTTGGGTTTGGTAATTATTTGTCTTATTATAATCCTTCATAATTAAAAAAAAAAAACCTTGAAGGTATATTGAATTTAATACTTTGGTTTGATTTCATATTATTAAACTGTTACAGATAATTTTCTTTTAATATACTTGCTTTGTGATACTGTATTTTAAATGGACTCAAGTATTTTAATTTATGTAGCAAACTAGGAACCAAGTTATTCATACTTGGAAATTTTTGAAATAGCAGAAATGTAAACTGAAAGTGTTACATCTGATACAATGTAATGCAATTCCTCAGTCCCCATTCTTGCTGTTTTAGGAGGCAGGACAGTTAATTCTTGACTGCTAAAAGAAATGCAATCCATGACTTTCTAGAAACCTTAAAATCCTAATAGTACAGGTTGCATCTTCTTTGCTAATTAATTACTACAGATTAAAAGAAGTTTTTGCTCCTTCGTGAAGGCTCTATTTAACCATTTGCTTTTAATTTTAGGGTATGGCTCAATCTATTTTGAAGGAGATGTTAATTTGACAAATCTAAATTTGGATGATATTGTACATATCCGAAGGAAAGAAGTTATTGTCTATGTAGATGATAACCAAAAGCCACCTGTGGGTGAAGGGCTAAACAGGTATCAGTATTTTTACTAAATTGTAACTTTTTAACATAAACATGCTATAAAATATAATTACCATTTTTCTACTTTGATTTGAAATTATATATGATGGTGATGCACTGTGACTTTATGACTCCTCTTCTGTAGTTGTAACATGTCCAGATACTAATTTCAGGGACCTTTCTCCACCCACCCCCCACCCCTCCCAACTCCCTGAGACAGGGTTTCTCTGTGTATCAGCTCTGGCTCTCCTGGAACTCGCTCTGTAGACCAGGCTGGCCTCGAATTCACAGAGATCCACCTGCCTCTGTCTCCTAAGTGCTGGGATTAAAGGTGTGCACCACCACTGCCCAGCAATCAGGGACTTTCAACGCTGGAAATTTTCTTTTGCTTTTGCTTTTCAGAGCTAGGGATTACACTAGGGCCTCATATATGTTTAAAATCGGTCTACCAGTGAGCACTAACTCCAGAAAGGTGGTTTGTTTTTCTGTGTTTCCACTTGTTCTCCTGCTGCTAACTTTTTTAGTGTGAAATTTATCCTTTGTTTTGTTTTAGGCATTTTATCGCCATACATAATATAGCCCGGTATGGCCTTGAACCCTAGCCTGGTCTTGACTCATGGTCATCCTGCCTCAGCATCCAGAAAATAATTACAGTTGTGTTCTACTATGTCCATCCTTCTCTGAATATCAGTATCAATCCTCCTTCTGATCTTTGGTTGAACTCCAGTGCAGAGCTTGTTTGGCAGTGGGAGGAAGGTGAAGGCTAGAGAGATAGTTCAGTACAGCACTTGCTCTTCTTGGCAGATGATCTAGATTCAAGTTCCCAGCAACTCACAACTGTTTGCAGCTCTGGTTCTAGGACATTCCATTCTCTCCTGTGGACAACAACACACACACACACACACACACACACACACACACACACAGTACATGCGTACATCCAAACAAAATGCCCTATACTTAAAATAATCTTTAAAAATGATTGACAGTGTGATCATAAAATATTTTATATCTGTGTTCATGAGTTGCATTAATTCTTCACTGCTAAAAGTATTCAATAATGGGTGAATAGATAAAGTGTGGCATGTGCGTGCGAGGAATTATTATTTGGTTTTACAAACAAAGGTAATTTGAATCAAAGATCCTAAGGCCAGCCTGGGCTTTATGATTTGCCATCTACTTTGTACTGTATAACAACAACTTGTCTCAAAACCAGAAATAGCAAAAGGAAGGAAGTTCTGACGCTTTTAGCCTGGATGGACCTTGACATTATACTAAATGAAATAACCAGTATTAAGAAGATAGTATATTTTTCTACTTATAGTTAATAAGTCAAATTGATACAAAGTGGAATGATGATGACAAAGAGCTACAAGGAAAGAGAAGTGAGGAATTGATGAGGTATTAATTTTCCATTGCCAATAACACAATATACAGATTGAGTCTTGAGAAAAGAATGCTTGTTTTGAGGGTACAAATCCAAGATAAAGCAGCCACATTTGATGATGGTATTTTTGCCAGTCCGGAGGGAAGTATAGGGTCCTACATGAGACAGGAAGTACAGGCATGAATGTGTAACTAACTTCCTGCTTTCTATTCTTCTTAAAAAGCCAATGGGATTCAGTTAGGAGGACTCCACTGTAGTGTTTTGGTCTAGTCCAAATTTCTCTTCAGAAGCCCAAGTGTGCATTGTCTTACTGCTTCACAATGGGGATTTCATCACATGAAGCCTTGGGGAGTACACCCACCATGTTCAAACCGTAGTATGTGGACATAGAGTTTCAGGTTTACAGGATTGTTTTGGAGATAGGTTATACAGCAATGTGAATATTCTTTTTTAATTTAATTTTTAACTTTCATTACCATGACAAGACTAGGATAGAATCCCAATAAAAGCAAGACAGAGGATCTGAGAGATGGTTTAGTTGGTAAAGGGCCTCTGCTAAACTTGGTTACCTGAGTTCAACCATTGGGATCTATGTGGTGCAAGGAGAGGAGCAAACTCACTCAAGTTGTCCTCTGACCTGTACATGAACACCGCAGCACGTTTGCACATGCATGCTTACACGCAGACCCGCTCATGCACAGAAGTGAACATTATTTGTTGTTGTTGTTTTAAAGCAGAGCAGAGGGCAGGGTGTTACTCAGCTGTAGAACATGTGCGGCCCTGTGTTTTCATCTCGAGCACCACTGCTGGGTTCTGCTTCTTGTGCAGGATAGCCTTGGCACTTCCCGCATGTGACTATTCTTAACGTCACTGAAACATACGGTTAGATGAGTTAAGATGATGAGTTTCAAGTTAGTTTATTGCCACAATAAAAAGGTTATCACAAAATCATGTATGTAGTTACATAACCATACTAATTTGTGTCCTTCATAAAAAGCATGCAAATGAGGACATAGTACCTGAATTCTGATATTGAAAGACTACACATTATGACTGTTAATAAATATTCACTGTTAATTTTTAACATTCAAAACACCTGTATACATAATATGTTACTTTATTAAAAACTAATCAATAAGTATTGTATTTGTTTCTTATGGGGCTCAAGATGCTCATCTAGGCAGGCTTTAATATGCATCTCCAGCCCAGTGGCTGTTACAGTAGTTAAGTGTAGTAGCATGTTTGTGACCTATACTAAGGCAGACTGTTAGTAACTGATCATGTGTATTTAACTATGTAGTTTGTGCATGTACACTTAAGTGAGTGCATGTCCCTGAGAAGTCCAGAGGCATTGTAGCCCTCAGGATCTGGGGTTATAGACAGTTGTGAGGTGTTTGATGTGGGTGCTGGGAGCCAAACTCAGGCCCATCTAGAAATGCAATATGTTGTCTTTTTTTGTTTTAATTATTAAATTATTGTGTGTGGGTATTTTAGCCATGCATATGTCTGTACACTATACCCTGCCTGATGTTCTAACCTACCTCAGGTTAGAAGAGGGTGACAGATCCTTGAAACTGGAATTACAGACCATTATTTACTTAAATTTACCTTTATTTTATGTGCATGAATGTTTTGACTACATGTATATCTCTGTACCATATGCATGAAGTGTCCCAAGAAAGGGTTTCAGATACCCTTAAACTTATAGATTGTTGTGAGCTGACATGTGGGTTCTAGGAACTGAATCCAAGTCTTCTGTAGCCAGTAATCTTAACCCTTGAATCACCTTCAGCCCCCTCTTGTTTGTTTTTCAAGATAGTGTCTCATTCTGTAACAGAGGCTGGCCTAGAACTTGCTTTCTAGACCATACTGGCCTCTGCCTCTCATTTTTGAGTGCTGGAATTATGAGGCATGAACCTCCATATCTCAGACCTATCTTTGCTATTTACTGTGTTAGTTGGAAGTGTTAGTGTGGTTTGGTTTGCTTTGGTTTTCTTCTTCTTCTTCTCTTCCTCTTCCTCCTCTTCCTCTTCCTCTTCTTCCTTCTCTTCCTCCTCCTCCTCTCTCCTTTCTTCTTTTTCTTCTTCTTTTTTTTTTTTTTTTTTTCTTTCTGGGTTTTTGAGACAGGGCTTTTTTGTGTGTGTATAACCCTAGCTCTCCTGGACTTGCTTTATAAACCAGACTGGTCTGGAACTTACAGAGATCTGCCTCTGCTTCTTGAATGCTAGGATTAAAGGTGTGCACTACCACCCAGCTGTTTGTGGTTTTTCAAGACATAGTCTCACTATGTGGTTCTAGCTGTCCTGAAACTCACCAGTGGACCAGGCTGGACTTGAACTCACAGAGCTCTACCTACCTCTGCCTCTCCCATGCTAGGATTAGTGGCATGGACCACAATACCCAGTTATTATATATACTCTGTACCTGCACATGTGTATGCATATATTAAATTGAGATTCTGCACATGAGAGAAAACATGGAATACTTGTCTTTGAGTTTGCTTAATATAGTGTTCTCCATTTCCTACAGATGCCATGATTTTATTTTTTTCTTTACATACCACTTCTTTTATCCATTCACCTAATAGATGTCCAGGCTGGTACCGTATTTTCACTATTGTGAATAGTATAGCCATAAACATGGATGTGGAAGTACCTTTGTGTGCTTGGGTTTTGGTTTTTTTCTTTGTTTTTCAAGACAGGGTCTCTCTGTGTTAGCCTTGGCTATTCTGGACTCGCTTCGTAGGCAGGATTAAAGGCATGTGCCACCACGCCCAGCTGCTTGGGGTTCTTCAAATTATAACCAGCGGTGGTATAGCTGGGTCACATTGTAGGTGTCTATTGGTCTTTTAAGAAAGGGCTCTAGGGCTGGAGAGATGGCTCAGCGGTTAAGAGCACTGACTGCTCTTCCAAAGGACCTAGGTTCAACTCCCAGCACCCACATGGCAGCTCACAATTGTCTGTAACTCTTAAGATCTGACACCCTCACACAGACATATATGCAGGCACAACACCAATGCACATAAAATAAAAATAAATAAATAATTTAAAAAAAAAAAAAAGAAAGGGCTCTAGCTTTCATAGTAGCTACACTTCTCTTTGTAAGTATACAAGTATTTACAGTTTGCCTGTTTATACTTCATAGGAAGGCTGAAGTTACGTTGGATGGAGTTTGGCCGACAGATAAAACATCTCGGTGTTTAATAAAGAGTCCAGATCGACTTGCTGATATCAACTATGAGGGGAGATTGGAAGCAGTCTCAAGAAAGCAGGGGGCCCAGTTCAAGGAGTACCGACCTGAAACTGGTTCTTGGGTGTTTAAGGTATAGTTACTTAACCCAGTTCTAATTTTTGAAGTCACAAAATGAACTCATCAGAAATCTTTGTTTCATTATAAAGTACATCTTTCTTAAAAGTTGATGTATTGGGTAGGGGTGGGGGTATCAGTGTCAGTTGTCTTCCTCTTGCTTTTTTAAGTTTATGTATTTATGTTTGAGTGGTTTCACTGTGCAACTTTGCCTGTCCTGCAGCTCAATTCATAGAATAGGCTATCCTTGAACTCAGAGAGCTGCGTGCTTCTCTCTCAACGTTAGCATTAAAGGCATACTGCATCCCACTCAGCTTACTGTTTGGAACAATCTCTCATTGAACCTGTAGCTCTCTAATTCAGAAGACTGGCTGGCTAGCTAGTTCTGAGAACCCAAAATTGCCCTTGCCTCACCAAGGTTGGGATTGTAATTGTGGTGGCCTTTATGTCTGCACAACAGAAGAGGGTATCAGATCCCATTATAGATGGTTAAGACCTACCATGTGGTTGCTGGGAATTGAACGCAGGACATCTGGAAGAGGAACCAATACTCATAACCATTGAGCCATCTCTCCAGTCCCCACCCCCATTTTTTTCTGATTTATTCTTGTTCATTTTCTGTGGGTGAGTGTTTTCCATGCATATCTGTGAACCACATGAGTGTGTGGTGCCTAAAGAGGTGGTGAGCCTCATGTGGGTGCTGGTACTCAAACCCAGGTTATTTGCAACTACAAGTGCTCTTAACCACTGGGCCAGCTCTTTGGTCTGGGGTGGTTATATTTTAAGTCTCATTTTATATATATATATATATATATATATATATATATATATAGAGAGAGAGAGAGAGAGAGAGGGAGGGAGGGATATTACATATGCATACACATGTTTTTTTTCTTTTTTTTTCAAGATAAGGTTTCTCTGTTATCCCTTGGCTGTCCTGGAACTCACTTTGTAGACCTGGTTGGCCTTAAACTCAAGTGCCTTCCTGCTAATGGGACTATCATTGTGTACCATCATGCCCAGCTTTTTGTAATATATATTATATTACATGCATTCATTTAATTTTGAGTAACTTATGTGCACTGAATGCTGTAATAATCATAGAAAACTAATATTTTGTTTGATATTAATTATTTGAAATTTATTTATTTCTGTGCACTGTGCCTTTGGAAGCCAGAATAGGGGGCATTGGGTCCCCTGGAATTAGAATTATAGACAGTTATAAGTTGACATGTGGGTCCTCCGGAAGAGCAACCAGTACTTTGAACTGCTGAGCTTTCTCTCCAGCCCCTGCTTTGACTATTTTAATATCTCTCCCTTTGTCTTTTTTCAAAGGTAGGTATTATAGAAATTTTTGAATAGAAAAAAATTGTAAAAAAATTGACTTTGCGATGGGATAACTATTGAGATGTAATATGAATAAATTAATAAAATTAAATTTAAGAAAAATTGACTTTGCTGGGTTTCTTTTTTTCTTAGGTCTCCCATTTTTCGAAATACGGCCTTCAGGATTCTGATGAAGAGGAGGAAGAGCACCCACCCAAAGCTACTTCAAAGAAGTTGAAGACTGCCCCTTTGCCTCCCGCAGGCCAGGCAACCCCTTTCCAGATGACTCTTAATGGCAAACCTGCACCTCCACCGCAGGTAGAGAAAGACAGTGAATTTGAATGGAGCTGTGATAAAGAAGTCAAAGCAGTCAGTCAGCTTTACAGCTGTACACCCCTTGGGACTGAGTACAAGGGAGGGCACAGTGGTGCGGGCTGCCTTTTTTTACTCAAGATTTGAAGAATTTTTTTTGCTGTTTGGATAATTCTTCAGATTGTAATTTTTAGCTTTTCTCATTTGGACTTTTAATATTTTTGATCAGTGATCACCTTGAGATAAGATTTTGCTTGTGCAGGTTTGATGCAAAGTAAATCCTTTTTTTAATGATTTCATGATGTACAGTCTGATCTTGTTCTTTTACCTGCATTGCTTTTTAAAAGTCAGATTAGCTTTCTACAAGAGTTTAAATCCGTTTTCTGAAGTTGTTTGCTTATACTTCAGGTAAACTCATAATACTGTATTTTAATAATCTTTATGAAAACAGATAATTTTAAAAATTAAGTAAATTATTTAACTTGGAAAGAATCTGGACTACATTTCTTATTAAAATTATTTGCCTAATGTTCCTTTTCAGTATTGTTAAACCAATATAAACCTTTAGTCCTTATGGGGAAAGGTTTGTAAATTTAATATCAGGTTGTTTCTTTGAATGACTACGGCTAAAGAGATTTACTTTAATTTGAATGTTTATGTTCAATCAAGTTAAAGCGATATTTTTAACTTACTGTCACAGTCCTTTGAAGAAAACTTGGCTTATGGGATTTTGTAAAACACCCTCTACCTCTCAGCTGCTAAAAGCAGAATCTTTGGCATTTTCCATGCTACAATTCCTTTGACTGCTCAAATGCGCGCGCGCGCGCGTGTGTGTGTGTTTTAATAATTTCTGGGGAGGCACTTCCTAGAGAATCTTGTGTATGTTCATGTTTTGTGTGTACAGGGGAGGAGGGGGTGATAAATGTGGAAGTTGGAACAATTGACAGACAAGTTGTATAGTCTCTGCTAACTGTGACTTAGAAGGCAGAAGAAGTCAGATCTCTGAGTTTGAGGCCAGCCTGAGCTACATAGTAAGACATTTTCTCAAGAAATCTGTAAGTGAACATAGGTTTTTGTTTTGTTTTGCTTTAAAAGATTTATTATTTATGCAGTGTTCTGCTTGTATGCATACCTACACACCAGAAAAGGAAACCAGATCTCATTATAGATGGTTGTGAGCCACCATGTGGTTGCTGGGAACTGAACTGAGGACCTTTGGAAGGAGTGCCCCTAACTTCTGAACCATCCTCCAGCGTTTTTTAATCTTTTTTTTTTTTTATGACTTCTATCCCAAATTGCTCTTTCTATTGTTTGTTTGTTTGTTTCAGTTTTTTCTAAAAACAGAATCAACGTCTTTCCCCCCTTGCTGATAAACATAATGTTACAGATATGGCTAGAAAACCAGGCGTGGTTGTGCATGCCTTTAATCCCAGCACTCAGGAAGGCAGAGACAGGTGCATCCTTTGTGCGTTAGGGACCAATCCAGGACAGCCAAGGCTACACTGAGAAATCCTGTCTCAAAAAAACAAAACAAAAAATATGTGGCTAAAAAAGAAATGATTCATTTGTAGATAAACAGCACAAATTTATATAATATTCGCACTTAGTAGTCAGCTTTAATCACCAGAATCAAACACTAGGAAGAAAAAAAAAAAACCCAGATTCCTAAGACAGTTAAGTAGGCAAGAGCTAATTGAAAAAGACACCTTAGAACAAGCTGTAGCCAAGAGAGAACTACAAAAGATGCAAATTGGGCAAATAGAATATAGGGAGCAGGGTACTGTGTGGTTTCGAGAAGTTGATGGGCAGTCAGCAGAAATGAGAAGCAGACATGTTTTGTTTATGTGCATCATGAAGACTTTGCTTGTGTTAGATAGTGACATGACATTCTGCAGCAGCCCTTCCTGTTCCCTGGTGACATTTGAGGGAAATAGAAAGTGCCAATGGCTAATTCTTAGTATTAGTTGCTAGGATCCTTTGCTTTGCTTGACACAGGGAGACATGTAAACAGATAGTACTTTCTTTTCATTCTTTGAGTCAAAGTTGTTATCACATTGCTGTCTTCTTCGAGTGAGAGAGAGACTGATTTCCATAAAGTGTTCCTGAAGTCTGATGGAGGGAAAACACGGGGCCGGGCAAGGAGAAGAGAAAATCACAGAATAACTCAGACTGTAACGAAAAAGAAAACTAGAAAAGGAGACAGAAGATGGTAATTTCCTGAGCTGTTGAGAGGAGTATGTATTTTACTTTAAGAGTCACATTTCTACAACACTGCTTTTGATCATCCTGTAGTCTCAGGTCTGTGTTTCCAGGTGGGCTATAAGCCTTGCCTTTGCTCCTAAAAATGCAAGTATGACTAAGCAACCAAAAAACATTTTTCTATGATCTTCTCAAACTTTTAGGTGAGAAAAAATGTTGACGCAAAATCCTTTGTTGCAGCTAAATTAAGGCTAATGTGGGAATACTTTCTCTGTGGGTTTTGTTTTGTTTTGCTTTGTTTGTTGTTGGGGTTTTTGTTGTTGTTGGTGGTGGTTTGTTTGCTTCGTTTTTCCAGACAGGGCTTCTCTGCATAGCCTTGCCTGTCCTACACTAACTTTGTAGACCAGGCTGGCCTCGAGCTCACATTGATCCACCTGCCTATGCCTCTTGAATGCTGGGATTAAAAGCATGTGCCACCACACTTGGCTTTTTTTTCCCCTGATTTATTTATTTATACAGTATTCTGCCTGTATGTATGCCTATAAGCCAGAAGATCTCATTATAGATGGCTATAAGCCACCATGTGATTGCTGGGAATTGAACTCAGGACCTTTGGAGGAACAGCCAGTGTTCTTATCCTCTGAACCATCTCTCCAGCCCTTTTTTCCTTGCAGTTTTTTTTTTTTTTTAAGATTTATTTATTTATTAGTATGTATACAGTGCTCTGTTTGCATGTACTCCTGCAAGCCAGAAGAGGGCGCCATATCACATTACAGATGGTTATGAGCCACCATGCGGTTGCTGGGAATTGAACTCAGGACCTTTGGAAGAGCAGGTGGCGCTCTTAACCACTGGCCATCTTTCCAGCCCTGTAGTTTTATTAGTTTAAGCTCCTGGAGAACAGCCGGCGCCATGGTGAACACCTGTAATCCCAGCACTTGAGGAGGCAGAGGCAGGTAGATCTCGGTGAGTTCCAGGCCGGCCTGGTCTACAGTGAGTCCAAGGCAGAGAAACCCTGTCTCAAGAAAAAACAAAAACAAAAACAAAAACAAAAAAAAAAAAAAACAAAGTCTGGAGCACTTTACTTCTTAGATTAGCCATCACTTCAGATCTATAGATCTTCCATTAGGTTCCTACATACTTAATTTTTAATAATTCTCCCCAGCTGATGGGGATATATTGGCAAGTTTTGAAACTTGAAAGATTTGAAACCTTTAACACTCAGGTAGGTGTAGATGCAGCTTTCACCCCAACCTTGTAATTGAAATGAACCTGAATTCAGTAACAGTAAGTCAAGCTTGCTCAGAATCCTCATGTTCTGCCAGTAAACTCATTCAAAGAATGGTGGAAAATTAAGTTTTTCTTTTTTATATGTATGAGTATTTTGTCTGCATGTATATGTGTGTACCCGTTGCATTCCTTGTGCCTACTCAAGTTCTCAAGTTAGAAGAAAACATCAGATCCCCTGGAACTTGTGTTATGGATGGTTACGAGCCACCATGTCAATATTGGAAACCAAACCTGGGTCTTTTGAAGAGCCCCAAGTACTTTTAGCTGCTAAGCCATCTCTCTAACCCCAGTTTTAAAGGTTTTTTTCAGGTAAAAAGATATCATTTAGGAGATAAGATTTATGTATGCTGTGACTTGAAATAAAGAGAAACTATCCTAAAATGACCCAGTTATTAACTCTGTGTGTGTGTGTGTGTGAATGTTTAGTTATATAGCCATAATTTCATTTCAGATATTAGGCGCATTGATTTTCTTAATTTAAATATAATTAACCCTTACCCTTCATGCAGAACCATCCTTTAGTGTAAATGTTCAAAACATGAACCTTTGAAACCCTTCCATGTAATTTTGGGAAGGGAGTTTTCGAGACAAGAGTTTCTCTGTGTAGCCTTGACTGTCCTGGAACTTTCTCTGTAGACCAGGCTGGCCTCCACCTCACATTGATTACCTACCTCTGCCTCCTGAGTGCTGGGATTGCAGATATGCAGCAGATATGCCCGACTTTATTTTATTTTTCATTTAAGAACATGTTAACAGCCAAATTGATTGTGTACTCCTTTAATCCCAGCACTTGGGAGGCAGAGGCAGATGGATTTCTGTGAATTTGAGGCCAGCCTGGTCTACAAAGTGAATCCAAGACAGCCAGAGTTCTGTTATACAGAGAAACCCTGTCTTTTAAAAGAAAAAACCAAAACCAAAACAAAACAAACAATTTTACAAAAAACCCACACCATGAGTTATCTTCCATTTCCCTCAGACTTAAGAAAGTGTATATTTAAAACACAGTATTGGTTGAATGTAGTTTTTTTTTTTTTTTTTTTCGAGACAGGGTTTCTCTGCAGCCTTGGCTGTCCTGGACTTGCTTTGTAGACCAGGCTGGCCCCAAACTCAGAGATCAGCCTGCCTCTGCCTCCAGAGTGCTGTGATTAAAGGCGTGTGCCACCATGCCCAGCTGAATGTAGACCATTTTGAATGTAAAAATAAGCCTTTTTGGAAGGTTTTCAGTTGTGAACCATATCCTCAGTTTTCAGGTTTTTTGCTTTAGCAATACTTTCTATAAGTAATGTTTATAATGCATTCATTGTGCTTGTATTTAGAAAGAAGCCAACGGCTGGCCGGTGGTGGCTCACGCCTTTAATCCTAGCACTTGGGAGGCAGAGGCAGGCAGAGTGATGTGTGTTCAAGGCCAACCTGGTCTATAAAGCAAGTCCAGGACAGCCAAGACTAACACAGAGAGACCATCTCTGTCTCGAAAAACAAAACAAAACAAAAAAAAAAAAGTTCTGAGTTCAATTTCCAGCAACCACATGGTACCATTGTCTACAATGACATCTGTTGCCCTCTTCTGTCGTGCAAGCACACATGTGAGCAGAATCCTGTATAAATAATAAAATCTTTTTTTAAAAAAAAACCAAGAAAATGATGATGCCTAGTCAACTTACCTGTAAACACCTTTCATTCCCAGACACTTCTTGGGAGTTCTTATTCCCCCCCACTCTCCTTGGTTTATAACTTTTTTATTGTTCTGAAAACTGGCTTAGAAAATATATCTGGCCTGCTAACATTTCTTGAAAAGACTTATTTTAGGGTAGTTTTTTGAATTTCTTAGATATACTTTACTCAAATCCGTGCCGGATTTATGGTGTTTCCCTTCCTACTTGTCCATTTACTAGGTGGTACCATCTAGCTTTGATGACTGTGTGAAGATGGATCCTAGAAATAAATGTTCTGCACTCTTCTTAAATGCATGTCCCGGCCCCCCCTCACCCCTTTATCTAATCTTGTCCTCTTACAGCCAGCTGCTTTTCTCCTGTGTGCCAGCTGCTGCATTAGGTAGAAAACACAAAGCACGTGTTCTTTGAAGTAGTTAGTTGATGTTCATGTTTCTAGATACAGAAAACTGTAAACCATAATTCCTGTTTTCAAGTCTTGACTACCTGGTGACCAAACATGTAATAAATGATAATAAAATTTGATACATAGTGTTAATGATTTTCTGTTTTTTGAGACCGGATTTCTCTGTGTGGCATTGGCTGTCCTGGATTCACTTTGAACTCAGAGATATGCCTGCTTCTGCCTCCCAGAGTGCTAGAATTACAGGCATGCACCTCTACGCCCTGCTGATACAGTGTTAAATAGGAGGAACTGGGTACTGTGGAAGTCAAAACTAGTATGGTACCCTACAGATAGAATGGGGAGCATCATTAAATTTGTGAAAGGGAATGCTGGGTGAGGGTGTAGCTCAGCTTGGCATGTACTTGGCATGCACAAGGCTCTTAGTGCCAGCCTCAGTACCACATTAAAGACTTGGTGCCTCAAGCCTTTACTCCTAGCACTTGGGACACAAATAAGTTAATCTAAATGAGTTTGAAGCTGGATTGGTCTACGTGGTCTAGGGCAGTCAGGACTACATAGTGAGACCCTGTCAAAAAAAGTGAACATACTAAGAAACGTACGGGATGAAAGTTGTCCCATAATTTTTAGCATGGGGGCATCATTCCAGGGTTCTTAGTAGGCCCACTGCTTTACCACTGAGTTCCCAGCCCCAGGATTTTAAAGAATAAAAGTAGTTTGATGCTAATATCTTCACCTTACATCCTTTGTTGCTGTCAAACCCATCTGTGTCCCTGACCATGTTAGAAGTTTGCTGAGCCACTGAGCTTGCTATAGGAATATTATCTAGCTTTATTAAAGCAGTTTTTGTGCAATGTTTATAACTTAAGTGGCAATATACCCTGTACCTTAGCTGCTCAATTTTTTTGTACTTGTTCATAAGGTCAATCTTTTAGTAAGGATATTTGTTAGAGGAACGCAAGATAGCCATAGTATAAGTGTCCGCTTGAAATAATTGAACATGTTTAAAATAGTTGGCATTTTTGTACAAAGAGATCACGAAAACTTCCTTTTTTAAAAAAAGATTTATTATTTATACAGTGCTCTGCCCGCATATGTGCTTGCACGCCAGAAGAGGGCATCAGATCATATTGTAGATGGTTGTGAGCCACCATGTGGTTGCTGAAAATTGAACTCAGGACCTTTAGAATAGCAGACAGTGCTCTTAACTTCTGAGCCATCTATCCAGCCTTCATGAAAACTTTTTTTTAAATATATATAATGTTCTGCCTGTATGTGTGCCTGCCTGCCAGAAGAAGGAGCCAGATCTCGTAGATGGTTGTGAGCCACCATGTGGTGGCTGCGAATTGAACTCAGGACCTCTGGAAGAGCAAACAGTGCTCTTAACCTCTGAACCATCTCTTCCAGCCCCATGAAAACTTTTTTTTAACCAAGTGTAGTATCATCTTAACTGTAATGCCTCAGTACTGGGGAGGCTGAGACAGCAGGATGTGTATTAAAGGACAGCAAGGCATACATAGTGAGGTATTGTCTCCAAAATAAAGGTGCAAAACTTTAAATGTTTTTATTTATAGACATTTCTCCTGCTTCTATGTCTGTGTACCCTGTGTATGCATTACCAGGCCAGAAGAATGTATTGGATCCATTGGGGACTTTGAGTTATAGGCCATTGTTAGCTGTCACGTGGGTGCTGAGACTCAAACCTGAATCCTTAGTAAGATCGGCCAGTGCGCTAACCCCTGAGCCATAGCTCCAGCCCCTGAAATTTTTATTTTTATAGTGACATTTTTAAAAAACTGTATAACAGCATCCATTTAAAATGTAGCATAAAATAGGACTATCAAGAAAAATCAGCCATTATGCAGGGGATCATATATGTTAGAGCTTGATAGAAGAAATAGTTGATAGTACCTTTTGTCTTGAAAATGTTTTATGTCTCGGTGCAATCATTGGTTACCACCTTATAGGTTCTGTGTGTTTAAGACATGACATAACAAGGGCTGGTCGTGGTGGCGCACACCTTTAAACCCAGCACTCGGGAGGC
Source organism: Acomys percivali (assembly GCA_907169655.1). Lineage (NCBI taxonomy): Eukaryota > Metazoa > Chordata > Mammalia > Rodentia > Muridae > Acomys > Acomys percivali. The sequence continues at coordinate 118,007,257 of OU015752.1, read as the reverse complement.
AGAGGCAGGCGGAGCGCTGTGTGTTCGAGGCCAGCCTGGTCTATAAATTGAGTCCAGGACAGCCAAGGCTGCATAGGGAGACCCTGTCTCAAAAAACTAAAAAAAAAAAAAAAAAAAAAAGACATCACATAACAAATTTGTATTAGTTAGTTTATAGTGTGCTTCCATTTTATAAGCATTAGCCTTTTACTGTAAGCTGGTGCGTGTGTGTAGAAACTCACGGTTGATAATGGTGGCTTCCTCTACCACTGTCTGCCTTACATCTTTGAGAAAAGGGTTTCTCACTGAGCCTGGAGCTAACCATTTGGCTAGTCTAGCTGGCCAGCAAGCTCCAAAGAGCCTCCTGCTTGTGCCCAGCAATGACTGACTCTTACATTGGTGCTCGGGATCTAAACTTAGGTTCTTGCACCATATTTAATGAGCCTAGACTATCATTAACTCTCTGTCGTGATTACATCTTTAAAGTTGCTTTATAAATGTAAATATAACTTGATTTTTTTTTTTTTTAAACAAAAAGAGTATTCCTAGATTGGAATTGCCCATGATACTATTATAGTTGATCCTTCTAGGGAAGTTTCCTCATATTTTACATAAAACCGCACATAAAAGCACAGCTGATTCTAGTGACCCGAATTAAATTCCAAAACCAAAACTATTAACTAAAAACTTATTTATAGCCAGGTAGTAGTGGTTCACACCTTTAATCCCAGTACTTGGAAGGCAGAAGCAGACAGATCTCAGAATTTGAGGCCAGCCTCTTCTACATATTGAGTTCCACGACACCCAGGGCTATACTCTGTCTCAAAAGCCAACAAAACAGAATGTAAAGCTTAGAGCTGGAGAGACCCAGATTTCAGGTCCTAACGCCTACATAGTGGCTCATAGCTATCTGTCACTCCAGGCCCAGGAAATCTAAGCTGTCTTCTAACCTCTTCTAGCACCAGACACACAAGGGTACATTTACACACATGCATACAAAACAAACTCATAGCCAAATGGCTGAGAATATAATTTGGGAGAGTGCCTATCTAATATGCCTTATAATCATGCCTTTTTTCTCTTCTCAATCACTTCCAACTACAAGACATTGAGAAGGCAGATTGACCCTGTGTAAATCAGGAAATTATAGTTGCTAATGAAGGGGGTAAGAACTGCTTGGGTGTTGACTCAGATACTCAACCCTGGCTCATGAAATTCCAAAATGAACCATTCTGTTAAATTATGCTTTCATCTCTTTCAACATGCAGAATATAATACTTCTATATCATATTCTAAGCAGAATTAATCCACCATTACCGTTTGTCTTCTTTTAATTTTGCTTCTCTGTTTTTGCTGTCTGCAGAGCCAGAGCCCAGAAGTGGAACAGTTAGGAAGAGTGGTGGAGCTGGACAGCGACATGGTGGATATCACCCAGGAGCCAGTTTTGGAATCTGTGTTGGAAGAGAACGTGCCTGAGGATCAGGAGCCTGTGTCTGCGTCAACACACATTGCATCTTCACTGGGGATTAATCCGCATGTTTTACAGGTGAAGCTCTGGCCCACCCTTACTGTGGCCGGAAGCCATACAAGTATCTAATCTCTTAAGACTTCACTTAAGACTATTGAGAGTTTATTATAATGAAAAAGGAAAAAGAAATAGGTTAATGTCACAGGCCTCATTTTCCTGTTCAGTTTGGAAACCTTATGTTGGTGGTGAGAAAGAAGGCAGTCTCTGTGTAGAAGACATGTTTTCTCAGCCAAGCTTTGTACCTTCACTACCCTGACTTTACACAAGTCATTTAATAACTATTAGCCCTAAGTTTGCTTAAAGTCCACCTTGTTTACTTTATAGAGTAATTTTGAGGTTTCAAGCTTAGAAATTCTAGAAGCATGGTAAATACGTTTTTAATCTCTTTCCCTCTTCCTCTAGCTGCAGCCTTTTTGTTTAGCCTTTGGCTTATGTTTGACTTTAAGATCATTTACTCAGCAGATAAGTATCCGCTCTGTGCCGGACCTGGTCAGACACAGTGACTACAGAAGAGCATCACATGACTTCGCTCCTTCAGGCACATGCAGTGTGGTGGCGCAGTGGTTACAACAATGTTATGCTTGTTCTTCGCATAGGGTTTAGAACAAACAGTATTTTTTGGTTCATATTAGCCGCATTTTTCTTTTACGGTCTTTCATTTGTGACAAATAGTCATTTGATAGATACTGCCTTTTTTTAGATCATGAAAGCATCATTGCTTGTTGATGAAGAAGATGTAGATGCCATGGATCAACGCTTCAGTCACTTCCCTTCCAAAGGAGATACTATTCAAGAAATTTGTTCTCCTCGACTCCCCATTTCAGCCTCCCATTCATCAAAATCCCGCTCAATAGGTACAGTATAAAATGTGCTGTTTTCAAGAAAACGGTCAAGTTAGATCCTACCTTTTTTTTTTTTTTTTTTTCTCGAGACAGGGTTTCTCTGTGTAGCCCTGGCTGTCCTGGACTTACTTCGTAGACCAGGCTGGTCTCAAACTCACAGAGATCTACCTGCCTCTGCCTCCCCAGTGCTGGGATTAAAGGTGTGCATGCTTTTACACCTGGCTTTGTTTTTGGTTTTTCAAGACAGTAGCCCTAGCTGTCCTACATAGAAGTTTTAGGGCTTCTGCTAGAGAAATTGATTCTGCTTAGTAGGTGCTAGAGCCAGGCATGGTGGTGCACAGCTTTATTTAATCGCAGCCCTCAAGAGGCAGGCAGATCTCACTGAGTTTGAGACCAGCCTAGTCTATAAGTGAGTCCAGGACAGCCAGGGTTACACAAAGAAACACTATCTCGAAAAAACAAAACAACAAAAATAAAACAAAAGGTGGCCGGGCATGATGGTGCTAGCCTGTATTCCCAGCACTTGGGAGGCAGAGACAGGCGGATCTCTGGGTTTGAGGCCAGCCAAGTCTACAAAGCAAGTCCAGACAGCCAGGACTACAAGAGAAACTTTAAAAAAAAAACCCAACAGGCAAGATTTATTTTTAACACCTGATATACTCTTACTATCATCTAAGGTGAGGAGATTGCTGTCAGTTTGAGGTTACCCAGAGCAACACAGCAAGACCCAAGTAGCTGGAGAGATGGCTCAACAGTTAAGAACACTGTTGTTGTTGCGGAAGATCCCAATTCAGTTCTGAGAACTTACATGGTTACATAGTGATACTCTGTTCTGCAGTTCCAAGGGACCTGACACCTTCTGGCTTCCCTAGCCACCAGGTACACACATGGTGCACAAACAATACATTTAAAACTCAGGCATACACATTAAATAATTTTGTTGAAAAAAAAAATAAATGGGTCAGTGAAGTGGCTTAGCAGAAAAGTGTTTGCTGCTTGATCTGGAAACCACATGGTGGAAGGAGAAAAATGACTCCCAGAGATTGTCCACCATGGTACATGCATGTCACCCACATGTACATACACACAAAAAAATAATGTTTTTAAAAAGTGAAAGTCCTGACAAGGGCAAGTTTTTAAGTATTTCTGTATGAAGAGAACACTTGTGGGTGTGGATTACATATTCAGCTCTAAACACTACAGTACGTAGACTGTTCCGTTAAGGTACTGTGTTCCTTTTATTTAGTCCTTACAGTGTCTTACTGCTTTCTAGGAATAAATGTTTTTCACTGATAGTAAACTTCAAGTTTCTACTTTTTCCTAAACCTTTGAAAAATTCCTGTGTAGTAATTACATATTAGATTTAAAGCTTTTCCTAGTAGGATTGCAGAGTACTGGGCTGGGGAGATGGTTGCTCAGCAGTTAAGAAAGCTGATTGCTGATTCTCAGCATCCTCATTGGATCCTCAACACTATCAGTAACTCAGTCCATGGCCTCCTCAGATACTGCATGCAAATGCTGCTCAGTTATGTACACAATTGTAATTTCAAAATACTTTGAAAGCTAAAGAGCTATCACTGGAAATTTTGTTTTATTAAATTAGTTTTATTAAAAACTAAATAGGGGCCAGCAGGAAGTCTCAGCAGGTCAAAGATGCTTGGCAACCAGCTCGATGACCTAACTTTGATCCCTAGAACCCACATAGTGGATGGAGTAAACCAACTCCCCAAAGTTCTTTTCTTACCTTTATTTGTGTGCCATGGTGCACACACACATAAAAATAAAATTTGAAAATCAAATTTAAATGGTTGAGAGAGATCGTAGCTCACACTTAAAGTCTCTGGCCTGTTGAATACAAGGCCAGCCTGAGATTTATAGCAAGATGCTATCTCTAAAACACACTAGATGTTTGCACTCATAATAAACTTGACTTTTAAAAATACTCTGTCTTGCTGGGCGGTGATGGAGCATGCCTTTAATCCCAGCACTAGGGAGGCAGAGGCAGGTAGATTGCTGTGAGTTCAAGGCCAGCCTGGTCTACAAAGCAAGTCCAGGACAGCCAAGGTTACGTCTTAGCTAGATGTGGTGGCTAACACCTGTGATCCCATCCTGGTCTCCAATGTAAGTCCCACCACTCAGGAGACAGCTTGGTCTACAAAGAGAGTTCCAGGACAGCAGGGTTACACTGAGAAACAGTGTCTCGAAGAAACAAACCTACTTTATCTTAGACTCTGTGTTGTGGGACCTGCCTTTAATCCTAATACTTAGGGCACTAGAGGAGGATTTTTGAGTTTAGGATGAGCCTGGCCCCTTAGCAATAGCTCATCTCAAAAGGAGAAATTATTTTTAATTTATGTATATGAATTTTTTTCCTGCATGTATTTCTGTACCACTTCTGTGCCTGGTGCCCACAGACACTGGGGGGCCAGGGCAAAGTGTATCAGATCACCTGGAATTGAGTTACAGACATTGTAAGCTGCAGCATATGTGTTGGGAATTGAGCACAGGTCATCTGGAAGAGCAGACTTAACCTCTGAGCCATCTCTCTACCCAATAGAAAAAGACCCTTATTAAAGCATCATTTAATAACATTTCATCAGATCTAGTACTGAGCATTATAAGTAGGATCTTGAGTTTTGATCTGTGTGGATTGTTAAATAGTTTTGTTTCAGTTTGGGGGATTTTTGTGTTGGGTTTTCTATTTTGTTGCGTTGTTGGGTTTTTCTAGACAAGGTGTAGACTTGCAAGTATTTAAGCAAGTATATTTATTCATGCAAGTATATAATGTCCTTTAAATTTTTAGATTTATTTATTTTATGTTTAAGTGTGTTGTCTGCTTGTGTATATGTGTAAAAGTTGCTTGCAGAGACCAGAAGAGAGTGTCAGATCCTTTGAAACTAAAGTTATGGATGGTTGTGAGCCCCCATGTGGGTGCTGGGAACCAAACTCAGGTCCTCTGCAAGAACAAGGAATGCTTTTAACTGTTGAGCTGCCTTCTCTCTGCAGCCGCTATAATGTCCTTAGCATATCCTTTATTTCCTCACAGCCAGTTACTTTGCCCTTTTTTTTTTTTTCTTCCTTGGTCCACAGATTTCACTAGTTAACTTTGTTCCCCAGATAGTTTTTCTTCTCCTTCCATGTCATCAATACACAAATAATATCCAAAACCCAAAAATAAAATATGCAATATTTGTATTTCCAGGACTGATCGAATTCACTACATATAGTTATCTCCAGTTGCATTCATAATTTTAAAAATAGTTTTATTGCATTTCAGTAAGGATATGACCCTTCATAACAGTTTCACCCAAGCTTATCACCAAGTCTTGCCATGTGATAGCTTTGTGGGTTTAGAGAGGTCACTTTGCTGAGCACAGATTCCTCACTTGTTTTTTTAAATTAATTTTTACTTATTTTTGGGTTCTCAAGACAGGATTTCTCTGTGTATATATAGCTTTGGTTGTCCTGGAACTCACTACCACAGCCCACCTAGTTTCCTCACTGCGAAAGGTTGAGTGGTATGGTAATGTTTACTGATTAAGGTTCCTGAACAGTTAAATATACACATATTGTTTGTTTTAAATATGGTTATTAACATCATATTCTTCAAGAATTCTTGGCTATTTTTTCTTTATATAATCTTTAAAATGCTGCTTTGATTATGTGGCTGAAAAGGTACTTTTTGTGGGCTGGAGAGATGGAGCAGTGGTAGAGAGCTTGTACTGCTCTTGAAGAAGATCCGTTTGATTCCCAGCACCACATCAGGCAGCTCACAACTTTGTGTAATTCCAGTTCCAGGGTGATTGGACACCTGGCATCCATAGACGTCTACAGTCATGTAGACAGACATACACATAATTTAAAGTAAAACCTCTTTTTTAAAGTAAATATTATGGCACACTCCTTGAATCCCAGCCTGGTCTGCATAGTGAATTTCAAGACAACCAGGGCTATACAGAAAAAACTTATTGGGGGGGAGGTGGGGAGAAGGGATAATTACTGTAGCCAGATGTGGTGCACACTTTGACCCCAGCACTCAGGAGGAAAAGTGTGGTAGGTCTCTGTTCCTCATAGTGAGTTCTAGGTCATAAGCTACATAGTGAGCATGTCTCAAAAATTAAGGCTGGGCAGTGGCGGTGTACACCTTTAATCCCAGTACTTGTCAGACTGAGGCAGAGTGAATTCCAAGACAGCCAGAAAGAACTGTTACACAGAGAACCCTGTCTCAAAAAAACAAGTAATTGTCGGACTTAGTGGTACATGCCTTTAATCCCTGCACTCGGGATGCAGAGGCAGGGGGATCGCTGCAGTCCAGGACAGCCAAGGCTAACACAGACAGACCCTGTCTCATAAGACAAAAACAAAACCAAGTAATTATTGTAAAATCTGACTGAATATCCTCATCCTTAGTGATTTTTATTATTATTGAAGGAACTATGTTTTTAGCGTCTTTTCTTCGTTTCAGTTGGTGGTTTGCTGCAGTCAAAATTTGCAAGTGGATCTTTTCTTTCACCAAGTGCCTCTGTGCAAGAATGTCGCACTCCCAGAACATCGTCTTTAATGAATGTCCCGTCCACTTCCCCCTGGTCTGTCCCTCTACCCCTGGCCACTGTGTTCACAGTGCCCAGCCCAGCTCCTGAGGCTCAGCTAAAAACAGTGGGAATACGCAGACAGCCAGGCCTAGTCCCTCTTGAGAAATCTGTTACATATGGCAAGGGGAAACTCTTGATGGACATGGCCCTGTTCATGGGACGCTCATTTCGGGTTGGTTGGGGCCCCAACTGGACTCTTGCTAACAGTGGAGAACAACTACATGGCTCTCTTGAACTGGAAAATCACCAGGTTGCCGATTCTATGGAGTACGGATTCCTGCCCAATCCAGGAGCTGTTAAATGGTAAGTTATGTTTCCTGATGCTTTGGGGGAATGTCAACATTGTAACTGAGGGCTGTTCTGTTACCAGGAAACCCAAGGTCAGCACCCTGCTTTTTGTTCTTTTTATATACATTTATTAGCCCAAGTCTTTCATGTATGTTGTATGCACAGTATTATGTATGTTCCTATTTAGTCTCTACGACTGTCTTCTTGTAATTGCCAAATGTATTGAGTTCACACAAAATGTGTACAGTTTTATGTGTTTTTAAATAATACAAGTGTATAATTTATTGTGTATTAAATGAATATGACTTAATTTCTGAAGTTGATTTTGGAAAAATAAAGAGCATCATTGTCTTGAACCTCAGAAAAAAACATTCTAAATTTAGTAATTGACTCTTGATCATGGTATTGTAATCTGTGATTTTGGCGATTACTATTATCAGTTTTAAAAATTGTACCAAAATCAGATTGACTTTATGCTCATCTGAATTTAGAGCCCTTCTAGGCATAGTGGCACGTATCTGTTGTAATCCAGCTCTCAAAACAGACAGCAGGCATCACAAGTTGGAGGCCACCCTGAGTTATACAGCAAGACCCTATCTTAGAGACTCAGGGCTAGAATACAGCCCATGTGAGCAGTGCTTCCCTAGCATGCCCAAGACCCTGCTTCAGTCTCGAGCACTTCAGTTCAAGGCAGACACAAACAAAGGAATAAGTATTTTAGAATCTGGCCATGGGTGCTGGTACACACCTGTAATGTAATCACTTGGGAGGTGAAGGCTAGAGAACCGGAAATTCATGATTTTTCTTGACTGCATAGCAAATTTAGGGCTACATGAGACCTGTCTCAAACAAAATAGTAGTTATAAGCTTAGTTTCCTAACTTTTGACACCTAAGTGTTTGTAAGCCGGGTACTCTCCATATAACTTTTGCCTGTAGATTCTGTAGTGTCCAAATAAGTGGTGCAGTAACTACTGACTCCCATACTTGTTCCCTGAGCTGTACTCTATTGCATTAAAATTCATTGTTCTAGCTCACTTTCTATCATTACTTATGCATGTGGTTTTTTGAGAGTTTTTTTGGTTTTGGTTTTTTGGGGATTTTGGTTTGGTTTTTCAAGATAGGGTTTCTCTGTGAAGCTTTGGCTGTCCTGGACTTGCTTTGTTTACCAGGCTGGCCTCGAACTCACAGTGATCCGCCTGCCTCTGCCTCCCAAATGCTGGGATTAAAGGTGTGCACACCATGCCCAACTTTTTGGTTTTTGTTTGTTTGTATTTTATTTATGCATGATTGTATAGACATCAGCATTGGTCATTTGGAAATTATTGTTCACTGGCTTTATGTTGAAAAGATAAATAGTTCTTACTTTCTTAATAGACCTCATTAGTCTTTTTAAGATTTAAGTACTAAGGCTGTAAAGATGGCTAAGTAGCTAAGGGTATTTCGTACTCTTCAGAGGATCCAGGTTTGGTTCCCAGCACCCACACTGGGCAGCACACAGCCTCCTGTAACTCTCACTCCAGGGTGTCGGAGACCTACTTCTGGCCTCTACAAGCATCATCTGCCCCTGACCACAACATACACTCATAACATTTCATTAAAATACATTTTGAAAGATTATTTATAAACATAGATTTGGCTATCAAGGCTGTGAATATAGCTTAGTTGGTGGAGTGTTTGTATAATATGAATGAAGCCCTGGGTTCCATTCCCATGCCTGTATTCCTGTAATCCCATCACTTTGGGAAGATGAGAGATTCAGAGTTCTTAATTACATGTTCATGAACTGCCTGGGTTAAATAAAACCTTGTCTCAAAAAAACAAACATTACAGAGGAAATCTTTTTATTCTGTTGGAAGTCAGAAAAGAAGCAAAGGTTGGTTGTGGGAAAATTTCAGCTGTATCTCTGTTTTCTGACTCATCTGTTGTTTTTTCTAGTCTGTCTGAATCCCCATTCAAAGTTCATTTGGAAAAACTCGGCTTAAGACAAAGGAAGCTGGATGAAGATCTGCAGTTATACCAGATGCCTCTAGAGCTCAAATTAAAACATAGCACTGTCCATGTGGACGAGCTCTGTCCTCTCATTGTCCCCAACCCCGGGGTTTCAGTCATTCATGATTATGCAGATTGGGTTAAGGAGTCACCCAAAGAGTTACTGGAAGTACAAAGTGAGTATATACCATGCTCCTAACCTTGTCCTGGGAGTCAGGTTAATAGTAACAAGTGTTAGATAATTCCTTATGAGTATCAGGTGACATTCCTGCAGCTCACTTGGGCCAAGAAGAAAGAAATTATGAGTTGCCATTTATAATCATTCTTATGCCTTGTAATATGTAAGTACTTCCTCAAAAAATTATAGCTAGGCAAATCCCTTGGATTTTTGTAATTGTATTTCTTTATTTCAAACCAAGATATTTAACTGTGTGTTTTGCAAGTCATCTTTATAGGACGGGAAGGGTTTTCACTCTAAAATTGTATTGAATTAAATGCATTTAGCTGGATTTTTTAAAGTAATAGAAACATAAGAATGAGTGAAAGGAAACCTTTTAACTGATAAATGACAAAGACATTTAGTAACAATGATAGGAAATTTAGATTTATAACCACCATTGTTAGTGTCAGATGTGCAGTTGTTATTTGGCATATGCTAACTATATGTATGTATGTATGTATGTATGTATGTATAAACATACTTTTAAAATATAATTTCATTTTATTTGCATTGGTGTTTGCCTCATGTATGTCTATGAGAGGGTGTCAGCTCCTCTGGAGCTAGAGTTACAGACAGTTGTGAGCTGCCATGTGGGTGCCAGGAAGTCTAACTTGTTTTGCTTACCTGCAAATGCCCTAATCTTCAGTTTCCTACACTTGAATATGCAGTTTTGCTAGCACCTGTTATTGAACAGCTGTCTTTTCTCCCATGTTTTGGCACCTTTTATTAAGATGCACAGCAGACCTGACATTTGATGTGTGTGTGTGTGTGTGTGTGTGTGTGTGTGTGTGTGTGTGTGTGT